>CAIGQV010007757.1:9539398-9583141 GCA_903798115.1 Danio jaintianensis | reverse complement strand
ACACACACACACACACACACACACACACACACGCACACAAACACACATACTGTTGTTGTATTTTGGTGCTGTATTTTATGTTTTAGAAACGTTTCTTTCATTATTTAATATTAAATGTCATTACATTATTTTAACACCTGAACACAACATCTTTTAAAAGTTGCAGTTTGTTTTGGTTTGGTCATAGAAAAATGCAAAATCTTTCTAAAAAGTTGTTTTTTTGGTTACATTATATTAAAGTATAAAAAATGTTTTTAAACGTTTTAAAAACCAAAATACAACATTGTGGATGGTGCGGTGGCACAGTGGGTAGCGCTGTCGCTTCACAGCAAGAAGGTTGCTGGTTTGAGCCTCAGCTGGGTCAGTTGGCATTTCTGTGTGGAGTTTGCATGTTCTCCCCGTGTTTGTGTGGGTTTCCTCCGGGTGCTCCGGTTTCCCCCACAGTCCAAAGACATGTGCTGTAGGTGAATTGAATAAACTAAATTAGTAGTGGATGAGAGTGAGAGTGTATGGGTGTTTCCCAGTGATGGGTTGCAGCTGGAAGGGCATATACTGTGTAAAACATATGCTGGATAAGTTGCCGGTTCATTCCGCTGTGGCGACCCCATGCAGATTAATAAAGGGGCTAAGCCGAAAAAATGAATGAATGTATACAACATTGTAAAACGTTGCAAAAACATTATTTTTAATTGTTAATCAGTTGACTTATAAAAACCGATCAGAAATGCAACATTGGATAGGAACTGGTTCAAATAAAGACAAAACTGACATGCATTCAACAACAAAATTGATACGTCTATGATAATAACAGAGACTTATCTATTTATGCAAATGCACCGTCTT
The DNA here is from genome assembly GCA_903798115.1 of Danio jaintianensis. Lineage (NCBI taxonomy): Eukaryota > Metazoa > Chordata > Actinopteri > Cypriniformes > Danionidae > Danio > Danio jaintianensis. The sequence continues at coordinate 9,582,298 of CAIGQV010007757.1, read as the reverse complement.
GCTTTCAGGTTGAAGCATCTTTTTTTGTCAGCATGAATCATCTTAATTATGGCTTGAATAATTGGTGCGATGGAATTTTGGATTTCGAGGTTTGATATCCTGTGAAGGGTGCAAATGTGTTTGAATGATTGTGTGTGTGTGGGTGTGTGTGTGTTTGGATGCTGATGTGGGTCATTACCCCTTCTCTGCCCCCTGGGGAAAGCAGGAAAGAGGAGGAGGGATGGATGGATGGATGGATGGATGGATGGGGGGAGAATTGGAGGATCCCAGGGGAGGAGAATCCAATAAATCAGCCTGCCGTCTCCGTGCTGACATGAGGCTTGTCTGTGAGGGATGTGTATGTGTGTGTGTGTGTGTGTGTGTGTGGGTGTGTGTGTTTGTGTGTGTATGTGTGTGTAGAGGGGATCACAACAACAGCACAGTCTTGTCTAGCCGTCAGTCACCTCCATTCTGGCCTGGCGACACACTCTACGCTATAGACTTTCATTATTGTTCATTCATTAGTTTGTCTATGGTTGATATATATTTATTTAAAAGCTGATGAGTCATCGGTTTTATATTTATCTTAAGCACATTCATAGCAAGGTCACATTCTTTCATTAGTCGATATTACGACATTAGCAGATCAAGTCGAGTGCTTAGTGTCACACTTAGAGAGGTTTTTCATACATTAGAATGTGTTTTGTTTAATGTTTTTTTTCTGAGCATAAAATTTGCAATATCATACAACCGTTTTAAGAAGAAATGTCATTCAGGCCAAGGTAACATTCGTTTATGCACCACAAAATCTTGTCAGGCACATTTAGATCAAAAAATATTTGATGACACATTAAAAGACACAAATTTAAAGGGGTAGTTCACCCAAAAATTAAGATTCTATCGTCATTTACTCACCCTTCACTCTCTACTGCTGAACACAAAGGAAGATATTTTGAATAATGCTGGTATCTGGCGCCCATTGAATTCCATAATCTTTTTTTCCTACTATGGAAGTCAATGGGTGTCAGCTACCAGCCTTCTTCAAAATATCTTCTTTTGTGTTCAGCAGAAGAAAGGAACTCATAAAGGCATTACATTCACATGAGAGAGAATAAATAATCAGGTAATTTAATTTTCAGGTGAACTATCCCTTTAAGAATCATAATGCAGCTCCGAAATACTCATAAATAGGCTTTTTTTAATCTGTATACTTTGCGATGTCCTTCAGATTGCTAGCTGTTTGTCAGCATAGTAATAGTAAAAGTTTTAATTCTTTAATGTATTTTGATAAATACAGGTCAGATAAAAGTGTTTCCTTGTTACGTATTTGTTTTTTCTATAACACTGAACGTAATTTCACTCATTTTTTGACGTTTTATTGTCACAAATGTTATCTGAAAGGAGAAATAAATAAAAATGGAAATAATAAAATGTAGAAAATAATATAATTAAAAAATGTAAAGAGTTTGTTGTTTTTCGTTGTACATTTAAGAATTTATTTATTTATATATTTCTAATTATGTAATAGATGGAGCTTATAATATACAGAAAAATATATTTTCTGTTTGTGTTGATAATATAGCTATCACTGAAATCACTTTCAAATTTATTTATTTTTTTGTTAGTAAATGATGAAACAGACAGCCAATCAGAATCAGGCTTAGAATTTAAAGCGACAGACAATAAAACTGTAGAGCACACTTTCAATCAACAGAATATATTGTCCATTGGTGTAAATGTACCCAGCAGGCACACAACATCATAAGACGTTTTAATATTAGGTTAGATTTAGGTCGTGACGTCAGGTGACCAAAATTCAATGTCTAGCCAGCATCTAAGGACAACGTTATTTTGACGTCCAATAATGACGTCCAATAATGACCAAAATCCAACGTTGAGCCAACCAATGTCATATTGACGTCAAATACTGACATTTATTCATCAGGTATGGCAACCAAAATCGAACATCTGATAGACGTCATAGTGGTAACGTCTACACAACGTCAAGCTGTAACATCATTAGACATTGATATTTGGTTGATTTTAGGTTGGACGTTGGACATTGACGTTGGCCTGACGTTGGGTTCTGACGTCAACCTAATTTTTATTTCCAAACAAAATGCAATGTCTGTGCAATGTCAAAAAATCTGTGCCTGCTGGGTATTGTCTATTGATAAAATAGTTAACTTTACAGTTATCGTTCTTGTTGTAAACAGACTTTTACTCCTTTTCTTTCATTAAGACCCATTCATAATTAAGAACTGTAACTCTTAGCATTTTAAAAAAACTGCTACTACTTTAGACGTTCGAGCTCTTTTAAAAAGGATGGAATTATTAATTTAGCATGGTTTTTACAACCACATCATTGCAGTCATTGTCATTGAACGACCCTTTAGTCTTTTGGCTGTTGAGATTATTCAAAAGTGGATGTTTTTGCATCAGGTTTACATTTATATGAAGTGCTTTTCTTAGCAAGGTCACATTCTGCTAAGTGCATATATCGCGACAAATCCTTAAGCAGAGAGTCAAGTACCATAAGTGTCACGCCGAGAGCAAAGCACCAACACAAATGCAAACAAATTATCTCTTCGCCGCTGAATAAGTGACTATTTCGGGCCTAAATATAGTCCTGTAATTGGAGAAAGTGAAGACACTGCTGTCAGTTTGATATATGTGCGCAGGTCTGTTTGCAGTCGAGTGTGTGAAACCATATATCTAACATGAAAACTATTCAAGGAAAGGGGAAACTAAAAGCTTTGTGTTTGTGTTAAAGAAATATTTCCGTCACAGTTTTTTTTTTTGTGGAAAATTCAACTTGTATAGAAAGATAATTGTGGTTTAAAAGCTATTATTTAATTCTTAAAGGTCCCGTGGAGTGCTTTGAAATGTGCATTTTTTTATTCAATGTTTGACGTAATCTTAAAAATGTAGAGAGGGTGGGACATAGAGTAGCTCCTCCCCGTTAAAAAAAAAACAGCCAATAGCGTTTTTGCTTTATCACAGCTCTGCCAGTGAGAGTGGTTGAGCTCAAGCGCATTGCAAGCGATGAAAAGCGTCTTAAAGGGGGCGGGACATAACAGATTCTAGAGAGTATTTGATTGGTTAAGATTTGATGAGAAACTGTAGTATGAGGTGATGTGAAAAAAAATCGTTGATCGATTTAGGCGGAAGTGACAAACTGCAAGTTTACATGTTTATATTTGTTTTATATTTTTTATAAGCGTGAATTTTGTCACTGTTTTGGAGCACACTAGCTAATAGATATCCTTAAAACTAACAGACTGAAACTAACATCTAAAAAAATTATTTTAATTTCACGAATTCTTTATTTATATTATGAATAGTTTGGCCAGATGAAAAATGGTCGTACCTAACAGAGCCTAGTTTCTCTCGAGGTTTTTTTTTTCCCCTTCACTTCGTCAATTGAAGTTTTTTTTCCTTGCCACTGGCGCCTCTGGCTTGCTCGGATCGGGATGTGCTTCGGTGGATTTGCTCTACAGTGTTTGAACTTTCAGCAGTGAAATTTAGGCCTCACTGAACTAAACTAAACTGAACTTCAACTCTGAAATCTGGACTTTACTAGAACTATGTTAAGCTGCTTTGACACAATCTACATTGTGAAAAGCGCTATATAAATAAACTTGACTTGAATTGAATATAATATTACAATGTAGTGTAAAAATGTATATTTTTGTGCATTTTTCGACATTTATTTAAAAAGCAATGGCATTTGGGGGCAACGTTTGAAAATTTATTTTTCAAAAATAATACCGTTATCGTCTTTGCGTAAACTCAAAAAACATTTATTTTTGAAAATGATTGTCATTTTGTGCTTTCTGTTAGTAAACATGCGTGAGTAGTTGACAACCAAAAAAACAATGGTGGACTACAGGACCATGTGTGTGCATATGTAGTGTTTCCTTATAAAAATGACATCGCCACCTACTGGACTGGCATGCATAGTAAACATAGCAAGTGTATTGCAAAATTATGACATGGAAATACTGAAATATTATGTTCTCGAAAAATGTATAACCTTATTTTGTTTTACCTTAGTATTAATTATTCCTGTACATCATGATATTTGTAAACAAAAATGTTTTGTTTTTATTTGTTTATTAAGATATTTACTCAATTTTGTTTGTTTTTCAAAACAAATGTTTTTTTCAAAGGATATTTTACAAAACTATACTAATTCATTACTTCTACTTTCAATTTGAATTTATTTAAACGTTACTTTTTAAATAATTTGTACAATTTCTAAGTAAAACTGTTTTTTTGTTTGTTTTTTTTGTATTGTGACACAGTTCCTATAGAGAAACGGAATATTAAATGAGCTGGGCGTGGTTTGTTTTTTCTGCTGCAATCTGAATGGATGTAGTAAAGTAGGCATTTCATTCAGAAAGATCGGGAAAAGGGTTTTAGAAGAGTTATTACAACCTAACAGACACCTTTTCCTCCTCACCATTTCTGTTTGTTGTCAAAACTGACAGTTGGAGGGGCGTGGTTAAGTATGTTAGCCACGCCCAAAACCTCAAAATCACACACACATACATAAAAACAAAACTATACATGGAGATTTAAATGTATATATAATTTATATTATATGTATTTTATATCTAAATACAAATACTTTCTCAAATACATCCACACATGTGTGTATTTCTATATACTTAATAAATATATATAACACACACACACATATTATATAAATTTATTTTGGATGAGATTGGTTGTGATTATTTCGAAGCACTGTCCCTTTAAACATCCCCCTACCTTCTATCAGTTCTGAATGCTAAAAGCATATTTTCCCAGTAACATCTTGTTTTTGTTTTTTTCTCTGGCTTTCAAAATGCTCATATCTGTGTTGTTGCAATATTGTGTGGGCTGCAAGTGAAAGTGAATTACCGGGAAAGATCATTGATCAAGTTTGTTACTTCTGAAGGACGTCTCTGGAATAAATAATGTCAAACACTGTCGAGAATAAAAACGCCTTTTGTTGGCTTTCCTTGGCCTGAAAGGAAACATGTTTTAAGCTTCTCTCGCCTGTTCGGAAAAGTGGAGATATTGACCATGACCATATACCTTATAAAAGTTCAAATGCTTTTTTTTTTTTCTTCACAAACACACGCACTGAACATCATATATCTTGCATCCTGCAGCATGACTCTGATATGTGGTTCGCGTATGACTATTTCCAATACATACAGACCGCTGCGGCCGAGAGACCTGCTCTGTGCATTAAAATTCATGGGAAAAAATGGCAATAATGACCCTCCCTCCCCCTTCCAGTCCCCATACATCCTCTAAATCTGTATCTCTCTTTTAAGCAGATCCCTCTACACTCCTCCTTCCCTCTATTTTCTATCCTCCTCCGCATCCCTTCTTTCTGTTTTTCAGCCGCACTGCTGCCAGGTAGTGATTTCTACAGTGGGAAAATTGCTTTTTCAATATCTGCCTCTCTAATTATGAGCCCAGCTAAAGGGGTCGTGCCACTGGAATACTAATAAATGTCTCCTGCGTTTTTGCATTTCTTTACACCCAAAGGGTTTGCGTATTATACTATTTATGTCACGGACTGCTGTCGTTTATTTTAAAGATTAAATTTTGTGAATTCTTTTTTTATGTCAAAATGATTTAGGCTAAATTTTTGACTGATATAGCAATGCTTACTTAGCGTTTCTCAGATTTTACTGTTAAATGTGTATTTTGCGCAGTTAATTCAGCGTAGTTAAAGCTCCTGCATTGACATACAATAAAAAAAGCCTTGTCTCCTTAACTAACTTTACAATCTCTTTAACTTAGCCAGCCAAGCTGGAGCTTTAGCTCAGTTTTTGGCTAAAGCTAGCAGACTAGATTCCATTTACACTAGTGTGTTTTTTTAACAGAATTTTAGAATAAAATTACAAAACCAGCATTTACCAAACTAAAAAGGGGTCATTTTCAAAGCACTCAGTTTCACAGGTCAAAGATGCCAGAGTAGTGTGTACTACTCTATTTTAAAACGCATGTTTAAAACAAAACATGGGTTTTAAAACTAAATTGCACTAGTTTAAAGCTAGCAGACTAGTTTAGTTTTTGGCTACAGTTAGCAGACTAGTTTAGTTTTTGCCTAAAGCTAGCAGACTAGTTTAGTTTTTGGCTAAAGTTAGCAGACTAGTTTAGTTTTTGGCTACAGTTAGCAGACTAGTCTAGTTATTGTTTACACTTGTGGGTTTTTGTTTTAAAGCAGCATTTTATAATGAACAACTTCTCATCCAGACTGGTGTTTTTATTACATTTCAGAAAAATGGGATGTCCACACTATACACCCTAAAAGAAAACAGTTATGGATAGCCATGGCTGCATTTCGAAAAATATGTGTTTCAGTCCATCTATACTAAAACGAAACAATGTTTTCTAACAAAAATGGGGTCTTTAGCATTTTTAAAACATTTTTGGGGGTCGAAGATGCCAAAGTAGTGTGTACACCAGGTGTAACAAAACTAAAACTAAAATGCACTAGTGTAAACAGCACTTTATTTCAAAATGTCAGATGTGTGTTGGGAAAGCAAAAAATATATATATATATAATTAGTTAGTTTAGGTTAAAATGTCTTGGACAAAAATAGAAACCGACTGCCATATTTTCCTGGAGCTACAAAGCTTTACATATCAACAGCGCTGGCTTTTTATTTGTTCAGTTTAATAAATAAATATGTTATGCCAAATAAAATGTAATGCTATTTAAAGAAATATTGAAGAGCAATACCAGATTTTCATATTGTATTTTTTATTTATCTAAACGTGTGCCTCTCCTATTGAATTTATATTTAGTCAAATTCAATGGGAAATAAAAACATACTTGCTAGTATTGTATGCATTTGACCAAAATATTGGTATCTGTATTAGAATTGGCAGACATTTTTTAGTTGAAATTGGTATCATATTGATGAACCGCAGAAGTTATGCTTAAGGATATAAAAGGACTTAATGAAATCAATAAGTGTTTCGACCATGAAAAACTGCTTGTAAGATGTTGCATTTACCTCAGGAAACCTACTTAATGTTTACCGTTAGTTAGAAAGGAAAAAAATTAATGAAAACATGTATTCATTTAATTTTTAATTTAGTGGTGATGTTTCATCATTTAATGTATGTTTGAATCAATCTGTCTTGAAAACCATCTTTGTACATAGTAAAATTTGATTAACTTAAATTATTGTTTTTCCCAGTTTCTCCAAAACTGATTTTGGGTGTTTTGATTCAAATTAACCAAAACAATGAAAAGGTATGATTTTTGTTATTCTTCTTTTTTATTAAATAAAAGTAATTCCAGTTAGATGCATTTGTCTTTTCGGTTTTTCTCAAATGTTTCTTTTTTCACCCCAGAATATTCATAGTGCATAAGTTCATCAAAAACGCAAATACTAACACTGTATCTAAGATATTCCATGCAGCTTCCGATAAGATAATGCCTTTGTGAGGATATTAAGCTGTATTCCCTGACCCAGAGCAAAACACACCAGAGATTTGATTTAGGTCACTCGCTGGATCTTATTGCCCCCTGAAGCATGTTATCTTTTTAGCGACGCAATGTTTCATGTGTCTTCCAGATCAAAGATCAAAAAATTAATGTTGGACTTACTATCTTAGGAATCAAGACAGATGGAGAATCTAAACAAAAAGTGATTTACATAGGAAATGGGTCTTGGTTTTAAACCACTAGCTGTGGGATTTCATTGTGGGCGCTGTAAAACAATGCAAAGCGACTTAAAGTAATAAAAAGGAGGAGAGTAAAAAACTGCTTTACATCACAAAAGGAATTGAAATTTGAATTCAAATGTCTCCACCGCGCGCACCGAAAGGGTTAAATGGTTTTCTTGGTTGCTCTGAGCGCATGACTGACGTTTGGGGTTCTATAATCGTGACGCGCACCAATCAGCGATCGCATGCCCCACGTGGGGCGCTCTTGGCGCCGATTGGATCCCGCAGCCAGTGTTGATTGTGGCTGGGTCAAACCCCACGTGGAGATTTCATTCAATCGTTGTACAGTTAGCTGCACCCTTATTTTTCAATCGAAGTCCTGTGCATAAAATTAGACAACGTGAGAGGAACGTGTAAATAGCCGACAGAGACGAGCTGCTATATTTAACCCACATCACAAAATACGGCTTTTAAATATTGTGCTCAGGAGATTTTTAGTAGCCTTGTTTTAAGGTGATCATCACTATAATATATTACCTAAAATGCTTCTTTGGATTTTGAACTGTTTTGCATATGACGTCATTTTCATCATGTTTGTGTTTTTGAAATATTGTGGGCCTATTAACTTACAGTAGGCTATACAGCTACTTGTAAACATTAACATGCATTGATATTCTCCGATAAAGGCGTTTTTATATTTGATTTCTGTTTGTAAAAGCTTAATCTAAAGCTTAAAAATAGTTTAGTAACCTTTTCTTCAAAAAGAGCATTTAAGCAAACAGTTTTATTATACATTTTTAATATTTGAAATGCTTTATCTGCCAAATCAAGTTTAGTGTGTTGTTAGCAAGATGCAGGTAGCCATTTTGTTGTCATGTGACAAAAAACATGTATGTGAAAGCTAAAAAAAGTCATTTTCATATTTCAAACACAGGGAATCTTTTAATATTCTTAATAGTTTTCTTCAACATTTCGTGTGTTTTAGTTTACATACTGTACTTAATATTTTTACAGTCGTCATATCAGAATATTAACATGAAATAAAATGTATGCAAAAATTTCTAATAACATATTTTTCTACAATTTCTCCTTCCAAGCACCAATGTTTGCTATTGCCCCACATAGGGCAACATAAACAAATCTATCCATGCGTTTTACGGGTTCCCACTTCCACCGCAGCCTAAAATGAGTGTAACTTGAGAATTTAACTCTTTGCTTTACCACAAGCCAAGCCCCTTCTCTCTTTTTTTTGCACGGGGGGGCATGCGCTTCTCTTGAAGAAAACAACTCGCATGTCCCATTGAAAAACAGCTGAGGATCCGAAAGGAAGGAGCGGATGAGGAGAGAGAGAGAGTAAGAGAGAGAGAGAGACAAGCAGACAAAAGAAGCTGCGGCTGCGTTGAGTGTCGCGTCTTGGGAGCACGATAGCTGGCCATCCACTTGGTTTCTTTATTATTTTCATTAGTAAAGCACATCAAGGGCGGGGGAGCTCTGAAGGCCGAGCGCGTGCATTCTGATATTTCGAGGTGCGTCGTATTGAGGGACTCGATACCGGACTGGGCGCATCTTGTATCGCGCGATAAAGCAGAACAAAGGGAGTCTTGAGCGAGGAATGTGCGAGCCGAGCCTGGCGCCGCCGAAACAGGGCCAAATGTTCTTCTGAGACCTACAGAAAGGCGCAAAGTCTCCCGAAACATCATTGAACAGAGCATCGAAACAGAAGATTCTCAAACCGCAACAAACCGCGCTATTCACCATGTTTCCCCAGAATCGACCTCCGGTAAGTTGCCTCACTACTCAGTAAAATGACCGTCTGCTTGGTGCGCAATGCGCTTTAGTGCATATCATATATAAAACAAAGTGTGTTTGTACCCTTTGTCTCATCATTTGGGGTAAACGTTCACGTGGATTGCGAATTGAGCAATAACGATTGGATCTAACCGAGAGACAGTAAAATGTGCTTTTAAATTAGCTTGATTTCTGTCCCAAACATTCAAGGTAAACAATCCATTAAATGAATCGAATCGTAGTGTTAGATACCACTTTCCCATTATGTTATTGTTGTACCCACGTCATATTGTAGGCAGATCTTAGTACTGTTGTACTTAGTGATGAATTGTAGCCACTACAAGTTTAAGTAGTGCTTTTCATACATTTTAATTTAATTTTCAGATTGTAATACTACTTAAACCTTCTCAATGACCACAGGCTCTTTTAGATTTGTTATTTTTGCATATATTTTACCTTAAGGCATGCAACATCTCCCAAAGAAGCTTGAGACTTCTTAAATTTGAATAATCAAGATGCTTGGCTGATTAGTAGGTGCATTAGATCTCTCTTGTCTCAAAAGTTCTGTCAGAATATATAGTGTATTGTAAATAAGTGTTAGCTTGATTTCTGTGTACAATGTTTATATCATATGTATGTGGTGTTATTTTGGCAACCATAGACTTCACCATGGTTATCATATTGACGTTATTGACTGTTCAAAAAAAACATATTTGTTGACCACTATTTAATATATTATTCATTTATCATTGAACACGCCTGACTGATTGAATCAAAATAAGTGTTAAAATCCTTCCTGAGATTTCCCTACAGTCACCATATACCCCTCCCCCAGCACCCCTAACCTTCCCCAAGAATGCTTTGACATTCATTTCCTAAGGGATGGAAATTAGATTCCACTGGGGTGTGCAATTTCGTGATCTGAAGGAGATGCACACTACATAGGTGAAGTATTTAGGTTTTCCACCCCTTTTAGTTGTTGCTCTGTGATGACTAGGCTACTTGGTTCTTTTCTTATTTCTCCTTAGAATGAGCGATTGGTCCAACCTGTTTTTCCAGGGCACTCCGCTACTTCTGAATACGGCCTCTTTCTACTCACCTTGAACAACCTGAGACATGAAGAGGTGGTTTGCATGTGATTCAGCCGTGTTTTGACATTTTTAATAAGTGATCTTATTCGGTGCAGATCATATCTTTGTTTTTACACACAATCTATTAGTATCCATATACGGAATAAAATCTGAAGAGATGTGTTATTTCACAGGCGTTTAAGTCGATTAAGAGCAAATATGTCTAGATGAAATTGGAAAAAGACCTCATACATTAAATAAAGGAGTTGAAACTCAGACAGAACCAACCCACACATTCCTCAACCAGTAAACAAGGTTAATATATCAGAAAATTGTCACCTTGTTTAAAAGAATCAATTTAATTCAAAACCATTTGTTTGATGTTGGCAAAAATCTAATTTCTCCTATTTAACAAGGTGACAATTTTCATGCTAATTAATCAGTCCATCAGTTTTTATAAGTGTTTTTATTATTGAAAAGGAGAGTAAGTGGTTGCTGTGCACTGTATAACTTAAGGCTAATAGGGAGAGTCATACCTAAAAACATAACGGCTTTTGTATTCAGGTAAAAGAGAAAAAGAATGTTTGCACCTGTGTTGCAGACTACAGCCTGGATCGTATGCCTCTGAGACTGGACTGGATCACTACTTTTTTATTATTAAATTGTGTATAACTGGACTACCAAGTGGAAAATCTTAATTGCCAGTTTGAAATATTGGGCACTTCCTACAGCTTGCCCGCTGACACCTGCTGATTGGTCCTAATTCTGGCTTCTGGAGGGATCCGCTTCAGCTAAGATATCAACAAACAGTGGAGCACCAATATCCTTCCTGGCACTCTTGCTCTTTCCACCAGCCTTCTGTTTCCAGAGGAATCCAAGTAAAATCAAGGCATGGCCCATTCCGGCCATGGCGCATGCCTTGGCACCCTCAGCCATGAATTGAAGCATTCTGGACAAGGTTTGCAAAAGTCATTGGAAGAAAGTGCGGAATTCCTTAAAACTGAAAGAACAAACAGGCTGCGGGTTACCTCATAAAGGAAGCACCTAGAGCAATTACCACAGCTGACAAGCCAACGTCGCGGCACCGCTAATGTATCCTGACAGCGGGGAAATTTGAATAACGAGCTTGTGGAGAGGGTAGAGAAAAGATGTGTGATGTTAATGAAACAGGTGCCTGGCACCATACTAACCCCACATCCCCTCCCCCGTCTAAGTAAGGGATTACTGGGGCATTCCTTAAAGCTCCATGCTGCCGTAGAGTATGGAATCAATGAAACAAGGCCGTGCCTAGGTCAGATTCCCTGGGTGGTTCTTTTAAATGCAAATGGATGCTAGTTGTTGACACTGTAGTTGAAAGATTTCATATGCAATGCCTGAACTTCAAATGTTGCAGCAGAATGCATGGCCTGGCTCCTTGAATTTATGTACACCTAAATAGTTTTTTCATATCGACATCATATGGTTCAGAGATACAGAAAGTCCTTTCAGTTATTTTTAGCCTCAGTCTCATTTGTCTTGGTGTAGATGTTTGTGTAAATTCTTAACTTTTTAAGCAAAAGCATGATATAATTAGCAGACTCGCTGGTTCTTAAAGGCTTTACTTGGTGACTACTGAGAAAAGACACCTTAAGAGAAAATACAGCTGTTTTTAAAGCACAGTTATAATTTACACAATGATTTCAGCAACAAGTTAAAAACTTTGGCAAATTCTAAACTGGGCTCTGTAGCTTTTCTCTGGGAATGGAAACGTCAAAGCTGTGGTCAGATCTTTTCAAGTGATTTGTGTGTGAAAAGAGAAACAGCTTTATCAAAGGTTAGGCCACCGTGTTGACAGGTTTTGGGATCTCGGTCATCATGGCTGGCCACAGCATTTCACAGACTATGTAGCAATTCTCGGATGTAGGCCATGTGGGAGTCTTGTAGGTCCCTCAGCCAGACCTCTGACAGAAAGAAAGAAGCTGTGGTTTGGATAGCTCGGTGGACATAGAAGTTCTCTCAGTGTGTATGATTTTTGGAGTGTTTAGCAGTGTCTTCTTCATTTTGTGTCTGAATAAGTGGGTGGGCAGGGAATTTGGGAGATCATTATGGTTTGATGCAACACAACATGTAATTAGAGGGAAAGAAATGAAAACATTGCACACACTTTCCAAGAGTCATTGTAAGTGGTAAAGAAATGTACTTGGACATGACTATAATGTATATACCAGGCTTTTCATAGTATCTAGACAGCTCAAGCTATAATTTTCAACAGACTAGAACTTTATTCTGAGCGGTTTCTTACTAAAGGTCACGTGAGAATGTCTTAGTAATTCTTTTATATTTAAATAAAAAAAAAATAGATTTTATTTTCAGTTTGAAAACATTACTGCCTTTTTCTTGTGTTACCTGTCAGCATGGGATAATCAGAGATTTAAACGGTTCAGCCAACTTGAGTGTGCAAAGTTTTGCCATAATACAAATTACTGTGACCGTGACTCTTGCTAAGACAAGAGTGGCCCACAGTACTGATTATGCCAGGTTAAAACCTAGATGTGAAACTGTTGAGGTCAAGTGAACCATTTATTGTGACAATCATCAAAGAAAGTTGGGTTATAAGAGCATTGAATCAAAATGGCTGCTGTATTGAGACTGGACACATAGAAAGAACCACAATAAAGGCCTCTAAGGTGATGACACTTTGTGGTTTCGGAAACCTGAATGTCTAATTATTGAACATTCAGTCTCCAAGAAGCTCCATGCGACTGGCCCTTTGGTCTCAGTCTTTTAGTAAAGCCCCGCTTTCTTTGTCAATTCTTTTTTTTTTTTCCGGAAGTCTCTTTGCACCTGTACGCAAAATTCAATAAAAAGAGGTGAATATCAGAGTGAGAGGCTGGGTGGGGTAGAGAGAGAGGAGATAAAGAGGAAGAAGGGAATAGAGCCAAGTGTCATTCCCCTTCTTCCCGCCTCCCCCCGTCAAATGGCCTTCCTCCTCTTGTTCTCCAGACTCTTTTCTTTGGCCTGTGAGAAGTAATTGTAGTGTGTGTGTGCTCCCTGCTAGGCTGGAGCTGTGAGAGCCTGGGGATCTGGACAGCAGATTGAAATGCAGGGCTGGAGAGAGGAGCTCGTTAGAGACTCTAACAATGCGCTGTGTCTCCCATGAGCCACAGGCCGAGAGGCTCCATTCTCCCTGTGTAGTTTGGTTCAACCCCCCCTTAAACATCTCCCCCCTAGTACTCCAAGCCTCCTGCCCGTCACAGGGTGACCCCTTTTTTCCGCAGGCACCCTACACGCCCCCCCCCCCCCCCCACCCCCCATTGGATATTTGCAGCTACATCTGTCCCCATCCTTCCAAGACGAGCTTTAAGCTTAAACTGTCCATGTACTATGTTTTCATTCTTTCAGTAATTCCTGGCTAGGTTAAAGCCTTTCCAGTGTTAATGCAGGTCACACATGCTCATAACACCCTGTGACACTTTGCCAACAGTTAGTCTCTCAAGTGTTTGGCAGTAAATGTGACCACCGTCAAAACCAAATGCTCCATACTAATTGAAGTAATGGGGCTTTATGCACTTTCAGATTTGATCAATCATGTCCCTTTTGGAGGTTTTACCCTCTTTGGCTCATTAGAAAAAGAGCTTCTCGTGAGAAGTGCAAGGACCCCTGTGAGGTGCAGTCACAAGCTTGAGGACCTTCATCAGCAGAGGTGCTTGGAGACAGATAGATGGATGGACAGGTCCTACTGTACAGCACATAGGCTTTTGTCTGCCTGTCTGTCTGCATTACCCTGAGGCCAAGCTCTTAATTGCTGGAGTTGCCGGAATTCAGTTTGCTTGGTGGGGTCCCACCATGATGGGATCCTCTTTCTTGCACTCTCTTCTAATCCATAGTTCATTTTAAACATAATGTCTTAATTCTAGCACAGAGCGTGGTCCCCACCCCAATCCCCCATCCTTACCATACCCACAGCTACTGTGATATAGACATGCATCTGTCTGTAATGCTTTATCCCTTTACAATGGGCCTATGTCATGGAACTACCCCAACCCCCATCCTCTCTCATTCTTTCGTTGCTTTCTCTCTCATTCTGGGGAGCTTGTCTTTCATCAGTGTCCTTCATGTCTGCCTTGTGCATAGCACTCTATCTTGGTCACAGGCCTCTATGCAATGGGTTCTTTATTAAGTTCATGTTGAATGATTAGAATTAGTTCTCTGAATCATCCGATTTTTGAAGATGGTATAATATCACAGTTTTAAGCAGTTTCGTAAGTAGGAATTTTTTTGAGTTTGCGTACACTTGGAAAATAAAGCTTTTTCTGAAATAATTGTTTCAGAATTTGAATCTGATTTTGAAACAATGATTGGTACTACTTGATCTATGCATTAAAATCAGCAGCCTTTTACAGGAATTTGCTTGCCAGGAATTGGCTTTGTGTGTTCTCTTTAAGAACAGCACCCATTCTGTTTAAAAACATTTCAAATGCTAACCTTCCTATTTTTTTTTTTCTATTCTAGGCTCCATTGCAACCTCCACCAGGGGCTTCAGCTGCAGCAGCAGCAGCTGCGGCCGCTGCAGCATCGGGGTCGACACAACCTCTGAAACTCACTTACCCTGAGACCCTAGACCGCATAAAGGAGGAGTTTCAATTTCTGCAGACACAGTATCACAGGTACAATTCCCTTGCTAATACTTGCACTTGCTAAGCTCTAAGATGACCAGTGTCAATATTATTGGAAAACATTTTTCCCCAAGCCTGTAATTTAGTCATCCCATGGGAGCATATATTTTGCTGAATTCCTGATGCAATGTAATTGTAGGAACAAGGCTACACAGAGAGATTGGAATGTGAGTGTGTAGGCTGATCAGGTTGCTTTTTGGGGCTTGTTGTATGTTTACCCAAAGATGTTTACCTGCCCTAACCAGCTTGACTAAAATGATAGACTTCACACTTCACCCTCCAAGAGCTGTATTGGACATTTCTGTTCAACATGAGCTATTCTCTGGCTTAGACCAGCCAGTCAGTGTGTAAATTGGCTACCAAAAAAATGAAGTTTTATCTGAAATTTCTAACAAATAGGACATAGAAGCTCAAGCTTTAGAAAGGGGAATGCCCATGACTTTCTCATAACGCACATGTGCACCTTTGATTCTGTGGGGTTGTGTTTGATGTGCACTCTGAGACTCAGGAATGTGGCCAGACCAGGCATGACCCGTGTGGGATTTCTGGTAGGTGCTGGCATTCTCTTCTGCATGGTAGTCCTTGCCCCCTCTGCACATTTGCCCACCCCTCCTTATTATTGGCAAGCCTTCACACGACTATAGCTTTGATTGCCCATGCCAGAATTGGCAAATCCACCCAGTCCCCACATTCCTATTGTTAGGTCTCTTCTGTTCCTGTCTTCAGAGTTAAATAAGCTCAAAAATCCTCTGTACAAACAGAGTTCAGCTATTTGGAGGGCTGCTGGTTTTACATGTATATTTGCCTGGAACAGTATTTGAACAAAAACTTGAGCCAAACACCTTACATTTATTATTAAATTGAAGCACAAGACATATCTTGTTTACATTTGTTGGATGGTAAGAGCGAAGCATGGAGCAAAACATAAAGAACAAAAGATGTGCATTAGGTATGTAATTGATGCTTTTGATTCATGCTGAATAAAGATTGATGGGAAATGTCGATTGTATGTGCAAGCCTGATGGCTTATTTAGCTGAAAGAGCAGATTTTCCTGACAAGCTTTATCCACGTTTTTTTCATCAGTAGTACAGGTATTGTGTGAAAACTACACCATACACTCAAGATTCACAATTATGATCTGGACTCTAAGAAAATCCAGTTTTCTAATTGGTGATTACAGGCAGAATTCTATACCATTATTTCAAGTCAAAAGGTGATTTTACAGTTCTTGCTAGCACTTTAATTAGTCCCTGAATGCCACTTTTGAAGCATAACAATGTAAAGTCTGAGTCCGCAAACCTTCTTTAGGTCAGTGAACAAGATTAGCAGCAGTCTTCCCATGGTGCTTCAGATGCGGCATTTCCCATAAGCATTCTCCTGCCACAGGGCTGGACCTGCTCCAGGTAGAACGTGGCAGGCACACACGGGACACACCAGACAGGCACAGACAGATCTTGGCTATACATGGCGTGGCTTAGATTTTAATTTTAGTTCTCGTAATTTGTGTCTGGAGGCTGATTGGTGTTGGATTAAAGGACAGGAAAGAGTCAGAGCTAAAGAGATTTGGCAAGATGAGCCGGGGAGAGGTGTGTTTGTGTGTGGGCGCTGGTCTATGTGAGAAACACACTTAGGCCGAGGTCAGGTTACAGCACAGGGTCCAGCAGGAAATGTGAACTGGGCAGGAATTGCATAACAAAGAGAGCTGCTCCATACGGTGTTACCATGCTGTGTTGCTTGCAGCGCTACACATGTTTTTGTGTATGTCTCTGCGTGGTCATGATCATGTGTTTAGGTTTGGGTGTAGAAGGCCTCTAATCAGCAGACAGAAGGGTTTTAGACCGGAGGTTCTCATTACGGTAGTTCTTGCTTTGCCCAGCCCTTTCCAAACACACCAGCTCACCAACCTTGCTAATGTGTCCTCTGGGTTTGCTATGGCTCAGACATAGACAAGCTACCCACAGACAGCCACCCGCACACAAACAGCATTGCGCTGATACCCATTATACCGTCTTTGTGCCCAGACAGAGTGGACTTTTTAGTGGATTCTATGCATCTTTATGATGAAATCTGAGGTTTGTGGTTTAGGCCTACTTTACTGGATATATCTGTATGTGTGTGGCCCGGCATTCCCCCATCCAGCGTGTGTATTTAAGCGCATGTGTTTGTGGTGGGTGGTTTGGTTCGCAATTGCACTTTTATGTCGATGTGTGTCTGACAGAGTTTTTCATCAGAAAACTTTGCTGTATACTTGTATTGATAGTTTTTTTTGGTTTTCACCATGTGAAGTAATGGGCTTGTGTCCTTGTTTTATTGCCATTATGTTTTTCCATCTTAATGAAAGCAGAGGAGCTTGTTAGAGCTGTGCCAAATTCTTGTTCAAGAAATTGATTCTGCATTGGTTCTGATAAATTTTAAAATGCATCACTGTTCTCTAGTCATGTAAAATAATTGTAAACACACATATGAACAGTCTTATTTGCAATCTGCTGTTAAAAGCTAAGCTTAGACTCCATTTAAGAAAGAATAGTGATATTGAAAATCTCAGAATCGATGCAGAATCAATTTCTAGAGTGATTATTTGCCACAGCTCTAGAGCATACTAATATGCACGTATGCTCATGTTTAAAAAAAACTAGAGGGGCTTTCACACCTAAAGAACTATTGGCGAAAGCACCCGCTTTTGGTAATGTATGACTGCAGGAATCAGGAATGATTTTAGTAATGGGAATGCCTTTTGGTTGGACTAAATTAGCTGCTACTTAGAGCTGGGTCTTATCCAGCACAATAGGAACTAAAGTGACTTAAGTGAGTGCTGATTGGCATGCTCTTTGAAAGACTGCACCAGTTTTTAATACAATGAAATTATATATTATGTATAAAGGATTTGCCACTTGCTTACCAATTTGAATATGAATTATGTTGATGTGTTTCTTCATTTAAGACCATTCATGTTATAAAAATATTCATGTATTAACTTCTTTGCTCGCTTTTATCACTTTCACTTTTAATCTTGTGGAGACAGACTCGTTTGCAAAACAAAATAGCCAATTAAGAGTCAAAGACACAGATTCAGAAAGCTAATTTGGTCAACACGCCCTCTAGTGCCAACAGTGCAGATGTTTGACGGTGGAAAGCTGATTTGGCGTGTTCCTGCCCTTTGCTATTATTCAGGTAGCCAGCTATAAACATGCTAACTATTATACTGCTATACAAACAAGCTTACCAGTATTATCTTAAACTAATTATTAACCACCAGTTGTTGACCTGAAGAACTAATAATTTAACTCCCCCAGTGACAACACTGAGAATGCAATTATGCAAATTTTTGGAAGAAAAAAAAAAAAAGTCCTGAAATGTATTTGTGTCCATGCACTAGCGTAGAGCTCGTTTCAGGCTTCAAAGGTTATATGAGTTTGTGTGTGTGGCACAAATGCAAATTTGCCACAAAGGCAAAACCTTCATCAATCCTTTCTCAGGCAGTAATGGGGTTTAATTTAGCTCTGAACTGGACTATTTCACTAACTAATCACTATGTGTGCGTGCGCTTTAAGGAGAGAGATGAAAAAGCACTGCGAGAATACAGAAGACACAAGGGCTTTTGCTAATGAGGCACAGGCATGGCAAATGAAGATGAGATCTGTAAGGAAGTGTCCTCACTTTCTCTAATTGGACTGATACTCTTTGCCGTCAGACTGAATATTTGCTTTTTTACTCCAACTTCTCATTCAGATGCTTCACTTTGAGTCATTATTATGAATTTGCTCTGTTGTGGTGTGCGAGATGATTAAAAGTGCAGTCAGCTCGTGTCTACATATTGAAGTAATGGTACTTTGCTGGCAGGATGGCTGCTAGCAGATTTGTTCACCGAAAGAGGCAACATCTTATCAGCTGACAGAGAAATAGAGACTTTTCTATACATCCAATTCTTGCTGCTTGAATTTGATGTTTAGTAATTAATTAGGGTGAGAATCTTCAGGTTACTTATGAACCAAATTTTTTTATGTCAGTTTGGGGAGTGAGTGTGATTTATTTATTTTTTTTTCTTGCATTTTTATTCAGGTGTCTTTTTGTGGCACTATTTACACTCAGCTGCATTTTGTTGATCAGATGACCGGTAAACAACACTAAATGCAAGGTTTTGAACATGTCTGCTTTGAATACTTCTTGAAGTATTCGAAAACGTATTTGTCCTTATTGTGTTCATAGTAACTTACCTATAACTTAGACATAATTTACCGTCCCTGTTGAAGAATTTAGGAAAGCAGTCAAAAGTGGAAAAAGAGACCATGTCTTCATCATCCACTTGTGATCTGATCAACTTAAAAATAATAATTAAAATGTAAATCGGCGTTCTGTCAATTTGTCCTACCCTGTCACATATTTCTAGCTACCATGTAAAAAATTAGGTAGCACATTTTGATGATGAAATATGCTACCTATTAGATTGTGCTAACAGTGTAAATTTTGATGAGGAGTGGTGTGATATGGCTGTAATATCGCCCTAACCCCAACCTCAGAACCATTCAAATACATGGTTGGTAGCATAATCTGACGGGTAGAGCAAAATGTCAGGACACCGGCACTAACCATTTTTTTTAGTATGGTAAATTGTTGTAAGATGTGAAACTAATGATTCTTTGTACTGGCAGAACCAGTCGCTGCTGTTGTTTATCCCATGTTAAGGTGTTGTGCCTGCGTTTAACAGATTTGACCTTTTTGAAGTTTAATTCCACATTAGCCTTGATTTACCTCCATAAATCCACTCCAGCCTCACGGCACGCTGAACTCTCTGCGCCCTTTTCCCATGTGGGAGACTTTAAACGATCGTATTTAAATCTCGTAACTATGTAAATATGGGCCTGGAACCAGATCCAGCATCTTTATCCAATGAACCTGACAATATTTGGAGCTGTCATGCCATTTTCTGCAGCTTCCCCTACGATTTTGCACAAGGGAACGATGTCTTCGCTGGATCGCATAATTGAGGCCAACTCATTCTGGCGAGATGGGAAATAAATAAATAAATAAATAAATAAGCAAGCAAGCAGAGACGGTCTCAGCGAAACGCGCACCGATAGATTTGTCAGTTCTCGGAAATCCTCCGACGGGGGTGACTTTTGCAGTGAGGCAATTCCAGTGTAATAAATTCTAGCAGGGGAAATGAATTTAATCCTCCCCAGCTCCCTCTCTCACTTCCTGCACCCCACGCCCATCATCCTCTGCGCTCTTCCTCACTCACAGTGATAAATGAGTCAATTATCAACGGTTGTGCGCAGTCAGTGAAGGAGAGCGGATGTGCCGTTATTACCTGTTGCGGCGCCGTAATGTTGCAGTATTAATCATATTCTAATTTTCCCAGGCCCTCCCGCACGCTCGCATAAATCTGACGCCTGCAAACAAGTCAGTGTGTGTGAAGAGCTGAAATACAGCCAGGAGATGAGTGTGTGTGTGTGTGCTGTTCAATCATAGTGGGTTCAGTCTGGGTTTGTCGGCTGTCTGTGTGTCCTTGTGTCAGTTTCTGTTTTAGTCTGTCTAATTTGTCTGTCTGTTGATCGATTGTTACTATCGATCTATCTATAGCTTGCTTATATCTATCAGCCCGTCTGTGTCTTTTTCTGTCTGTCTTCATTTTCTTTCTGTATGGCTGTCTGTTTTATTTCTATTTGTCTTTTTTCTTTATGTCTGTCTCTCTGTCTCTAAGTTTGACTTTGTTTGTTCTTCTCTTTATTTTTGTCTTTCTGTCTGTCTCTTCCCTTCTGTCCATGTTGTTGTATTGCAGCTCTCTTTAGCTATCTGTCTTTTGCCTTGTATTTTTATGTCTTTTCCTTGTTTTTATGTCTTTTTTTGTATTTCTCTTTGTCATGTATGTGTATTTCAACGTACTTGTCATTTTGTCTCTTTCTGTTGGCCCTTCTCTCCTCCAATCTTACTGTGTCCTTCAGTCTTTCCATTTGTCCTATTTTTTTTTTCCCCGACTTTCTAGCTGCTCTTCTGTTATTGTCTTTCTAAGGCTACATTTACACTGATGTAACTGCGATTTTACACCAAACAATGATGTAACCAAGAATGAAAAAATGTGTCCCTTGTATTAAAGAAGTTTACACAACAAGAGAATGTCCAAAAATGCTGTATTACTTATACCAGACCAGTATTTGGCACTGTAACCTTGCTAGTAAACAGTTCCTGTAGGGATGTGCTGTTGTGTGTATGTATAATCTGCAGTGTGTGTAAGATATGTCTTCCCTGTTGGTTGTAATGTGAATGCTGATGAAGCATTAGCAAACACTTGAGCGACAACACTAACACGTACTCAACAATTGTGTATTTATTTGCGCTTGCCTTTTAATCTACACCTTCATAAACACATACTGTGTACGCGCATGATGTCATCGTTTTTGAAAGCTTTCACTTGAACCTGTTTTCAGATGTATACGTATTTCAATCACAAAAACGCTGTTGTGGTGTAAACGAAAAGGCATAAAGGTTTCTGTTTTTGGCTGAAAAAGGTCCCCATCTATCGCTTGGTTTGTCTTTCTATATGTCTATTTGACCTTTTAACTTGTCTTTATATATTGAATAAGTATCTGTATATACTAAAATATCTAAAATGAGTATAATTTTTAATGTCACTAGAGGCTTTTGTATCTGAACTCTTCATATATATTATGTTGTCTTGATTATTTGACTGTGTTCAATTTTATCTTTGCTCTTTCCTATATACATGTCTGTTATCTACAGCAGGGAAAATGTTCCCCGGATGTTGGTAACAACCAAAGAAATCCATATATGCAAAGTAAACAAATCTAATTAATTTACTAATTAAGTTAAGTGTAATAAAATGAAATGAAATGAAAATAAAATGAAATGACACAGGGAAAAAGTATTGAACACATGAAGAAAGTCAGTGAAAGCCCAGACAGCAGCTGAAATCTTTCAGTAGTTCTTCAGCAACCCTCCGCCCTTCCTCATTGTAAATTAATATTAGCTGCTTCAGTCCAACATCTACATTAGCAGGATGATGAAGATGAAACCATTTCAGCAAGACAAGACAATGATCCAAAACACAGCCAATGCATTTTTATCTGTCTTTCCGTCCTTGTTTTTTTCTGTGCTCCATGCTTTGACTTATCTGACTTTTATATTTCTCTTTCTATATGTATCTGTTGATCCACATCTCTGCATCTTTGTTTATCTTTGTGTATTTTTCATATCGCTGTGCCTAAATGCATCTCTGTATATTGTACTTCTGCCAGTCTTATTAATTTTCTGTCTTCATTATCTGTCTGCTACATCTGTCTTGGCTTACTATGTATCTGATTGTTTTATTTCTATTCATTTTTAAACTTTGTGTTTATCCTTTCCTATCTGTTTCTGTCTTTCCTTTAGCTGTTTTTCATTTTTTTGGCTTCTCTTTGTCATTTGTTTATCTCTATCTATCTATGTGTATGTATATGCATGTCTTTGCCCTTCGACTTTTGTTTTTCTATATCTACCAAATTCCGTCAAGTGCTCGTTAAACTAAGTTTTTAAATGGTCAGCATCCCTTTGAATTATTCACCTCCACTTATTATGAATAAATAAAACGGCATATCAGAGCACCAGAACACTCCATCAGAATTTTATACTCGACCAATCTAACCAAACATCTCTCTCTCTTTCTCTGCAGTTTGAAGTTGGAGTGTGAAAAGCTGGCCACGGAGAAGACAGAAATACAGAGACATTATGTCATGGTAAGACAAACACACACACACGGCAACTTAGTTTTGCATCAGGCATCACAAGCGACACACATCCAAACAGCAGACAGCATCTTCCTTCAGCCCTCAATCAGAAGTCCTTCAAACACAGCTCATCCATCACAGAGAATGAGTTTTCAGAGCCTCTGCCATGTGCCTCAGTGCCCACAGATATGGCAGCTATGTGTGCCTGGCATGCCATTTGCTCTTGGCAGACGGCTTAACCCCTTTTCTCTGTCCGTTTTCTTTCTCTCCCCCCTTTATTTTTCTTCTTGGCTCATAATTTTTTTAGTGTGGGAGTCGCCTAGCAACACCGTGGGCTCTTGGCAGCGCTGGTGAATACAACAGGCAGCTGTCAGGCCGGCTTCTTTCATTGCCAGGGTCTTTCTATCCCTCCGTCTCTGTTGTGTTTTTACCCTTTTCTGTCAGCCTCTCCTTCCCTTTTCCACTTTATTCTTGCTGCTTAATTAATTTACAATATTTTGACTCTTTCAGGCCAGTCTTCAGCAAGCTAGCTGCAGGGACTTGTTTACTTAAAAGTGAAAATTGTTTACTCGCCCTCACAGTGTACTGTATTTTCTGTATTTTTCATTTAAAAAAAAAAGGTGTTACACTTCTATTACAAAAGTGAGATTTATATGTTAATATGCTTGTTATATAGTTTTTTAAAATGTGAAATGGCATCTAAAAAAAAAAACATTAACGACAGACATGGATGTGCTTTTGTTGAACCCATGAGTTAGATTTTTAAAACTATCATGTTTAATTGAGGGGCAGCGTGGTGGCTCAGTAGTTAGCACTGTCGCCTCACAGCAAGGAGGTTGCTGCTCCAGTTTCTAAAGACATGTGCTATAGGTGAGTTGGGTAAACAAAATTGGCCGTAGTGTATGTGTGTGTGTGAGAATGAGTGTATGGGTGTTTCCCAGTACTGGGTTGCGGTTGGAAGGGTATTCGCAGCGTAAAACGTATGCCAGAGTAGTTGGAGGTTCATTCCGCTGTGGTGACTCCTGATAAATAAGAGACCAAGACGAAGGAAACTGAATGAATGTTTAATTGATGCTGTAGAGGATCATTTAGCTCGGCCCATTCTCCTGAAATGCTATGAATGACATAATTAAATATGTCACCTTACTGTACTGAAATATATATGTATTTGGCTTGCTTGGTTTTGGGACTTGTGGAGCTGCACATCGTTGGATTTGCTCTTCAGTGTTTGGACTTTCAGCAGCGAAAATTAAACCACATTGAAATGAACTAAACTGAACTTCAACTCTGAAAACTGGACTGACACCGTTTCAATTTACTAGAACTTCTATGTTAACCTGCTTTGACACAATCTACATTGTAAAAGTGCTATAGAGATAAAGATGAATTGAATGTATTTATATATAAAGACATATTCACTAAAATGTATTGGTAAACAACAACTTTACCTATACATTAAAAGCTTTTGATTTGATTGGTCCACTTGCAATTCCTCATTGTATTGTAGTTTATTTCCTTATTTAAGTACACAGTGTTTGGTCCAATTTTCATGTGACCCTGGACCACAAAACCAGTCATAATTTTTTTTTAGAGATTGAGATTTATATATCACTTGAAATCTAAATGAATTTCCATTGTGTACTTTGTTAGTATAGGACAATAGTTTGCAGAGATGCGACAATTTGAAAATTTATAATCTGAGGGTTCAGAAAAATCTCAATATTGAGAAAATTACCTTTTAAAATTAATAAAGTTAATGTTTACAGTAGGTAACATGGAACATCCTTTATCCTGTTGATTTCGTCATAAGAAAATCTATTATTTTGACCCATTCAACATAATTTTGGCTATTGCCAAAAATTAAACCACGCGTCAGAAGGCAAGTCTTGTATTTATTTTTGGCTTCAAATCAGTTTTCCTAATGTTGTGATTTCACTTTGCAGCGGTTTGGTTCAAGACTTAATGTTTTAACAAAGACTTGTTAAAATCCCTTTGGAAAAAATTGCTTGCTGAAACTATTTGTGTAGTTGTATTGTACATTTCTTAAACACTGCTAGTTTCAGTTTCGCTTTCATTTCTGGTAGTTTGTATTTTTCTTTCCTGGTCTGATTGCTTGACAAGAAAAATTTAAAGACCCTTAGAAATAACAGCATACCACTTTAGAATAAATTGATGGTTATATAATAGCATAAGTCCATGATTTCTTATTATAAACTTTAGCTGACTCAAGATTGAGGAGCGGGGCGTCACAGTGGCGCAGTGGGTAGCACGTTCGCCTAACAGCAAGAAGGTCGCTGGTTCGAGCCTCGGCTGGGTCAGTTGGCGTTTCTGTGTGGAGTTTGCATGTTCTCCCCGTGTTGGCGTGGGTTTCCTCCGGGTGCTCCGGTTTCCCCCACAGTCCAAAAACATGTGGTATAGGTGAATTGGGTAAGCTAAATTGTCCGTAGTGTATGTGTGAATGAGTGTGTTTCCCAGTGATGGGTTGCAGCTGGAAGGGCATCCGCTGCGTGAAACATATGCTGGATAAGTTGGCGGTTCATTCCGCTGTGGCGACCCCAGATTAATAAAGGGACTAAGCCGAAAAGAAAATGAATGAATGAATGAATGAAGATTGAGGAGCACTGTCTCCTGGCAAGATCTGTGGTCACATTTACTTCTCATACATCACTACACTATTACCTGAATTTTTTTGCTAATGTGATCACACCATAAGCAAATGCTGAAATTAATTTGCAATAAACCAGCTATGTTAATTAGCTAATAAATCGCATCATATTTCTGATAATAATAAAGCAACTTAAATGTTATTTCTAGTTTGTCAGTTTAATGATGCCAATTTCTTTTTCAGTACTATGAAATGTCCTATGGCCTCAACATAGAGATGCACAAACAGGTAAGATTGCTGGTTTTTATTCTTTTCTGGGATCATTTGATTTAGCAGTTTTATGGCTATCCTGCTACATAAGGCAAAAGTCATGTAGATGCTTAGTTATGTAAGAAAAGTGTTACTGATGGATCTTAAATGCAATTTTCTTGGGTCTGAGTTTAATAATCATTACATGCTTTTTATGAAGTGTGTATCATGTAGTGTTTCTATACAAAGTGACATTGCAACCTACTGGCCTGGCATGCATATAACATCGTTTCTAATCATTTTTAGCAAATCAATGTGAATTGACATTATTAATCTCACAAGAAAAGGTAACTATTTTACATTTTGGCAGAAAAGTGGCTCATTCGTAGAATTGAATTCGTATGAAAACGAATGATTTAAACAAATTTTATATATATTTTTTTTGTTTGCCGTTTTTGTCTTTATTAGGATAGAAAAGTATATTAGATGGGAAGGAAAGTTGGAGAGAGAGGGAATAGGATTGGGAAAGGTCCATGAGCTGGGACTGGAACTCGAACTGGAATGTCGCTACATACACACTAACCACAAAGTTTTGGCGCCAACAAAACATTAAATTTTTTTAAAAGGCGAAACCAAATCGTCATTGGAGTATGGGCAAATCATACAAAAATATCAGAAAATATCCTACAAATTCATACGAATTAACTACGAAATCAAAAAGACACGAATTGAGATCGTGTTTTTGTCTGTATCCAAAACGTATACAAATATTTACAATAATGTAAAATGTGAATTAATATAATGTTAATATAATTAATGTCTCCTTTTAGTTGTACACCATTGATGTAAACATATTAAGAATTTTTCAGAAATCGAAACTTTTTTTATTTGCTTTTATATGTAAACTCAGTAGATCTGAATTTGAATTTGTTTAAAGATTTATTTTGTTCATGTAAATGTTTCTTGATTTTTAAGAATGTTTACGCATTTCCCTGATCAAAAATACTAAAAACAATGAGCAATTGCTCGTTGAATAGACCATGATTAGAATAGACTATTGTGAGCCATCCCTACTAAACTCAACGGATTTAACATTACCTGCCAGTTAAAAAAAAAAACATTCATTGTCACGTCGTGATTTGTGCTGGAGAGTTTTATTATTCCTTTCATCTTCTGTAGTCTTCATAATTCAGATTCAATTATGCAGGGATCTTCTTTTTATATAGTTGAAATCCTCTTAGGTCTACCTAAAAAATTAATCTGCAAACAAACTAATTAGATCAACAAATATCGTGTCTGCGGCACACACTCCCCTCCTCTTCCTCCTCGCATATGTGATTGTCTAAAAGTAGCTGGCTGTGACTTTCTCGCTCTTCTTCCTCGCAAATTGCGTTCTGCATCTGCCGACCTTCCTCTCTCTCTTTCTCTCTCTCTCTCTCTCTTTTTTTTTTCGTGCAGATGTCAGGTCACTTTAAATTAGGTCAACGCACTCGGAGCGTCTGTTCTTTCCCTCCGTTTCAATTGCACTTATTTTTTGACATGCTCCACGAATTCCCTCTTCTAATGTAACACCCCCCCTCCCCCCTTCTCCTCCTCCTCGTCTTTCTGCATCTCCCATCACTCTGTAATTTCCTTAACTGTGCCTTTCTTCTAGCCTTTTTTTTTTTTTTCGTTCTCCCAATTTCTCCTGGTTCTGGCCCTCCCCTTTTCCCAGCCTCTCCCCCACTGGCTCCTCTGAAGATGTCATTTTGTAGTTGCCGTTCCCTAACAAGAAATCATTGTGTTTCCCTGGGGAGGCTGTGATGGATGGATGTGGGAGAGGTGGGTGGTGGGGGCGTCTAGTCCTGCTTTCTGGAAAGGGCGCAGCCTGTTATTCACTTTAAAGGGACAGTGGAACCAAAAATTTAAATATGCACACCCACATAGGGCTAGGCAATATGGCAAAAATCTCATATCTTGATAATGATATAGTAGCTTTTTTGTAAATTTAAGCTATTAATAATTTCTATATGACAACATTGAAAGGGCTACACTCAAAAAAAATTATATATATGTTGCTGCTTGTTCAAACTACTTATTTAAAATGAACTGAAACAACACAATTATTGAGATTTTTTTGGGGACAACTTATTTGTTTTATGTTCAACCCACTTAAATTTGATTAGTTAACTTAATCGATTTGTATTGAGACAACATGAATGAATTGTGTGGAACCCTGCATTTTTTTTACTATTTATTTATTTATTAATTATTATTATTATTATTATTATTATTATTATTATTATTATTAACAAAGCATACAGGCTGAAATAACAATATAATGACATATATCAATTCAACTACCCACCACCCTCCTCCCCTGCGGTCTCTTTAAACTGCGGTGTCCACTGAGTAGAAATTAACAAAAAACAAACAACAAAAACATAAGTACAGTATCAAGAATGAGATATCAGTGGAATACAATTGTACAAAATAAGGGAAAGGGCTATTTATTTTTAACGTTTTAAAGTATTTCCTCAATTTACTCATTTGTATGTGATTTTTATAGTTCTATAGTATATAGTTTTATATACTCTCCAACTCTATAGTTGAGAGTTGGAAAAGGGTAATAAATTGTAAAATAGTGCTTTAAGGATTTGTTTTCAATTTAAATTTAAATTAAAAAATATATATATTTTCTTTTAGTGATATATTACTTTAGTTGCCAATTAACTATTTTTAAATTTCTCATCTAATATTTATATTTATTTCCCCTTTATTTTAGTTGATAAACATTTTATGATTTAGGCTTTTAGTATTTTTTTACGTTATCATTTACAATTTTCATTCACAAATCTGCAGCTTTCCCAAAGAATTCGGTGAATAGTTAAATTCTACTCCAATAATAGCACAAACCTATTGTATGACTTCAAACATAACACCACATGTAAGGGCGACCATAATACTCTTTAAAATGTCATTTCACAGAATAAAATAGTTTTATCATGGTTTTGGGAACACATTAAAATCAAGTCATTTGTGAGGAGAAACTCACAAAGTTTCAATGCAAATATAACAGTCAGTTTATACCTGTGGGTAAAATATCCAGCCTTGAGGAGAGGATTCCCCTTAGCGTGGGATGATCTCTAGTTTGGCTGTTTGGTAAATGATTACACTGGCTTTAGTGCGACCCCCAGCATCTCCTCAAAAGATGGAGCAGTGACCTCCAGAAAGGCGGTGCGCAGGGGGAGGCGTCGCACTTTTCGGCTGGACAGCAGCAGCAGATGCTGGGCATGAATATTTCAGACATCCCCTCTCCTCGCTGCACAACAATTAGCATCAACCAGATGTGGTGGACTAAAATATTAACTAGCTGTGTGAGCTGAGGTAGCAGGTTACACCCATGCCATGTCTTGGTTTGGTTGATTCGGTTCAGATTGGACTGAATTCAAAACCATCGCTGAGGAAGTTTAGATATCACTGAGCATCGTTACATGCACACCAATATGCTGACAACTCCTAATATGATTTTTGAAATGCACTGTTAAAAATATATGTTGATATTAACAGGTTGAGTATTTTGTGATTCACAGGTTTTTTCTGTTTACTTATGATGATGAATTGTATTATAGGACATTGTTAAACTATACAGTAGTATTTAACAACAACAACAAAGGAGAGATCAAAGTATGAAACCATATATTGTATATGAAATGATATAGAGAGAATTAAGTCTGTAAAATAAAATAAAAAGTACTGGCAGTTTATTACCAGTTTTAAATTTGTTACTGTAATTTACAGCAATACATCCCTTTAAACTATTAAAAAGATGTCAATAAAAGTAAATTTGTCAAACTTTATCATCAAAAGTTGCTGGAGAAAAAATCGAGGTCCCATGATGCAATTCAAAGGTGGAAATAACTGAAAAAAACAAAAAAACATGGGTCACAAAATACGGAAAATGTTTATTTACAGATATTTTTTTGGCATTGTGATTTTTACATTCAAACCAGTTACCTGCCAATGTAAGCAACCCCTCCTTTATTAATAAATCAGTTTATGGCAAAACGTAATAGTAATCGTCTTGTTTAGATTTTCTCCTATTAGG
The DNA here is from genome assembly GCA_903798115.1 of Danio jaintianensis. Lineage (NCBI taxonomy): Eukaryota > Metazoa > Chordata > Actinopteri > Cypriniformes > Danionidae > Danio > Danio jaintianensis. The sequence goes on along the minus strand of CAIGQV010007757.1, from coordinate 9,552,457 downwards.
TCAATTGTGCCTAGCATGTAAATGCATTAACCTGCCATGTTGAAAACATGGTTCACCCAAATAAAATAATTTTATCATTTACTTTCCCCAAAGTGCTTTCAAACCTTTTTTTTTGTTTGTTTGTTTGACACAAAACTACTTTGGAGCAACATTGCTCAAAACGGTTGTCCAAAAGTTATCTAAAGTCAGTTGTTTTAAACCGGTTGAGGTTGAGTAAATGATTATTTTGAAATAACTTTTGTGTGAACTGTCCCCTTAAATAATTAAAAAAATGCAACGTCAGCAGAAATCTTATGCTTTTATATAAGATCCTCTCAGGATTTAGAATTTTGATTGAAGCACTTCTGCTGGATGAGTTGAGATTACATTCTTATAATTCTTTGGGTCAACAAAACCTCTAAGTTTGTTGAAATTCCTTCTCTTTTACTGCAATTCAGTTGCTCTGTCTGAATGTGCTCTAATCTGCATCAAGCACATAGTTCTGTCACATACATCTCACGAACACTTCAAGAAGTTGACAAAGCAGGTTATTGCATTTACATGCTAGGCACAATTGACCTAATGGGAGAAAATCGAAACGAGACTATTCATTGATAGAGGAAAACAGATTAATGCTTTTACATGTATTGTTGGATTATTAAACATAATCGGGTTAAGAATGAACATGTAAATGCACTCTGTCTCTTAAAAGTCTGAGTGTTCATGGGCTGCCTAATGCTTTCACTCAACAACAATAAAATAAGGCACTAAATCCCATTATTAACTATTGCCTAATAAATTGTATGTTTATTAGTACTTATAAAACAAACATGATCTTTCTCTTCATCCCTAATCCTACCCAATACTTAAATACATCTACTCCCTTACTAACTATTAATAAGTAGCAAATTAGTAGTTTGAGCTGAAAGTCTTTAGTTAATGGTTTTTAAATTGCGAGAATTGAACCTTAAAATATAAAGTGTGATCATAAATGAATAAAATTGTGATGGCTACCAAAACTGACTTAAATGTGCTTTGAGGCAAAATTTGCGCACAATTAAGTCACTGGCTATTTTAAGTTCTAGTAAGCTAGGTAGGAAATGTTTGGATTCACATATCCTCACCCTTTAAAAGCAAACATATTTGTTGGCGACAATATCCTAGTGGTCAGTGCGCCAAGATATCATGCAAAAGAGCTGTGGTCGCCTTGAGTTTGAGTCCTGACTCGAATAGCCAATCTAGCGTACAAACATGTAAATTAATATTTAAAAGAATGTTCATGAACATGTCAAAATGAAATGCGTTTATATTTGCTTTCCGTTACTCTTGTCCTCTTCATATCTGTGCAGACGGAGATCGCCAAGCGCCTGAATGTGATTTGTGCCCAGCTCATTCCATTCCTGTCACAGGAGGTGAGACGAGACCAACACACACACACAGTGCCCAGCTGCACATCATGACTCTCACACACGCCACGTTCAGATGCTCTATGATTGATAATTCACTCTCTTGCGCACACACACACACACACGTTTCTCTTTTCCTCTCATATTTCCTCACATAGTCTCTCATTTGGATGCCTCTGGGAAGACTATTGTTATTCTTGTAAACCCACTTCCACAAAAAAAAAAAAACGCTTACGGTTTGCCCAGAGCTTTTCCTGACAGAAGAAAAACAACTTCCCCCTCCTGTTTTAAGTGTGTGTGTGTGTGTGTGTGTATTCATACAAAAACACTTCAGAAAACGACACAAAGACACACTAGGGTGGCCATCTGCCTTGTTTTGCCGCTTGTTGTTTGTTTATCACTGATGGCCATTTTTTTTTTGACCTCCGTCCATAGCACCAGCAGCAGGTGGTCCAGGCCATGGAGCGCGCCAAACAGGTGACTATGGGGGAGTTGAATGCGTCGATAGGGGTACGTGGACTCCCCCCTCTGCCTCCCACAGTGTGTACATCCATCTTTTCATCCTTTTTTTTTTTTTTTTTTTTTAATTTAAGACTTTTCCCCTTGAGTTGTCATTGCGGTTTTCTTGTTTGGTTTGATTTTGGTTTTATGTTTAAAAGAGTGCAAAGTCCAAATCATTTAGTCATTTGGTTAACAGCTAGTTTAATTGATTAAATGGATAGTTCACCCAAAATATACTGACGCCTCAAGTGGTTCCAAACCTTTATGATATACAAGTTATTTTTTCTGTTAAAAACTAAAGAAGATATTTGGAACATTGTTGACTTGCATGGTAGTCATAGTTCCTATAACTGTGAAGTTTGAATGATTTTAGTGATGAGAATAACTTCTATGGTAGGACTAAATTTCCTCCTACTTCAGAGTAGTATCAGGGACATAGGTGAACTCTCACTGACCAAACACATGCCATTCGAAATACCTGCACAGTATTGTGAATACATAGAAAAATTATGACATACAGCAAAAACACAGCCCGATTACTCAGTCCTCACCTTACAGATGTCTGTCTGCTTATATCACTGCAGAGTTCCTTGTGACAGTGTGAATGGAACCAGGAAAATGGCCCTAGGGTAAAAAAGAAAATCAGTTTTGGGGGGGCTGCCCTGTGGCTAGTTCTTATAACAACCTGCTGTAAAGCCCCCTCATGTCTCCAGATACGTATAAAAAGAACAGAAAAAGGCGTCCATATGACTAGTACTCAATTTGTGAAGCCTACGAAAGCCATATGATACTTGTGTTTCAAAAGCTTTTGTTGAAATTTTCAAATCTTACATAAACCTGATGACTATGGGCTAGTACGGGGTGCTCAACCCTGTTCCTGGAGATCTACCTTTCTGCAGAGTTCAGCTCCAACCCTGATCAAACACACATGAACCAATTAATTGGGACCTGAACAGCACTTGATGACTACAGGCAGGTGTGTTTGACATGGGTTGCAACTGAAATCTGCAGGAAGGTAGATCTCCAGGAACAGGGTTGAGCACCCCTGGGCTAGTAAGTTTTAAGAGGGTTTGGGCTCTTTGTAGTATGGAAAGTGTTAGCAGAGTATGGGTTTGGAAAAACATGAAGGTGCGTAAATGGACTTTTTTTTGCGCTTCATTTATTTTGGAAAAAGAGAAAGACATTCACGTATGATTTTCTGGATTTTTATTTACGTTTTGATTTCTCACTCGGCCATCATCAGCTTCAGCTCAAGTGATTTTAATTTCCTTTTATTTTGCCATGCTCATTAGTGAACGCTGTAGCAGTGCTGCTCCCCAACCCATCTGTTAGAGCAGGTCGACACCAGTGCGAGGAGCTCCCTGCTCCCGGGACACTGGGAATGGGTCATGAATGCATTCCCTTTGTAACAGCCTCTTTGGCTGTGGTGCACGTCCAAGACTTAACTGTGTTGTGTTTTTTTTCTCTCTCTCTCTCTCTCCCTTTCCTCTCATCTCTCCTCCTCCTCATGCTCTCTTCATTTCCTCTGGCTATCTGTTTCTTCACTCCACTTCCATCTCGGCCTCTGTGTCGCTCTTTTATCTCCCACACTCCCTTCATCTTTTTTCCCCCTCTCTCTGACCCCCCCCTCCCTCCCTTCATCCCTCCATCATCCTCTTCCTCTCGCTCCCTCTAGCAACAGCTGCAGGCCCAGCACCTTTCTCAGCATGCTGCCCAGGGGTTGCCCATGGCCCCTCACCCCTCCGGCTTGCCTCACCCAGGATTGGCTTTGGGGGGCAGCTCTGGGCTGCTGGCCCTTTCTGGAGCTCTTGGGGCCCAGTTGGCCTCTAAAGACGAGCGAGCCCATTTGGAGGCCGTGGCAGCAGCAGCCGCAGCCGAGCACCACAGAGGTATAACAAATAAAATCATACTGACAATACACTTAAATGGCTTTATTATTACAAGGAACATAGTGCAGTTATAATGGGTAATTTCTGGGATGCTATGAATGCATAATCGAATCAAACTTTCAGAGTCGACACACAATGACAAGAACGGTTGTTGTCCAATTAATGCACAAGTGTCCAGTCCTGCACCTGGAGGGCAAATTTCCTGCAAAATTTAGCCTCAACACATTTGCCTGGAAGTTTCTTGCGAGTCTGAAGACCTTGATTACTTAGTTCAGGTCTTTTATTTATGGTTGGATTAACTCTACAGGACCGTGGACCTCTGGGAGCAAGAATGGACACCGCTGAATTAATTTGTTTATACATGTATGCTAGCCAAAGCTCTAGTGTTAAACTTTGGGAGGCTTGTTGCAAGTTGAGAGAGTTTTTTTTTTTTTCACTGGACTAAAGTTGCAGTTTCATTTCAATGAAATTTCATATGAATTTCTGTTGTATGTTTATCAATTCTTGCTGCACAGTTCACTCTAAAGTCACTTTTAAACTCAGCAGCTTTTTATTAGTCACCACGACAAAACTGCATGACCTAAATGTGAGCCAAAATTTTGTCCTCACATCCCATACTGTCAGTAATCACCTAACATTCACATGGTAACATATGCTATTATGTAAACTCTACTTTTAAATGCCAACCAGTTAATCTTTAAAATCTCTGTCAGTTCTTGTATAGACCCTTTTCACATTTCCGGTTTTCTCAGTAACGGCCATCGTTGGGTAACCTTAGAGAGCAGTGAATGGGACAGTATCCCAAATAAATTTTTTTGCATTCCAATTTGCTCCAATAACAAAAGAAAAACGCCATGATAGTGTTATCATGACTTTTAGAAAAAGGATAAAAGTTGTGTGAGACTGATACAGCAGCCAGAAGTGAGAACAATGCCAAATTTACTGTCCCGTCCATTGACGCTGCATTAGAAAAACCTTGCATACGCGTAAACTAGTTTTTTTTGTAATTTGATGCAAAGATGATATACTACAAAGTATAGCTTTATAATGCATACATTTTAAAATAAATTTAAGAAGGATTTTAAAAGCTGATGACCAATAAGCGCATCACTCAGTAAGACATGGAAGGGTGGGAAGTGGAGGAATGTGCTTGGTATGATTAGCAGTGGGCTAATTCAAACTTTGTTTTGTCTGTCGTAGTGTGAGTTTTGTCTGACTGTCATAGTCACATTGTTTGTTTTTTGCTTTGTTTTGACTGGCCGCGGGGACGTTTACCTGCCCTTCCCATGATCCCCATAGACCGTGAACCTGGACCAGTGAGTATCTGTAGTATCCGTCTTTTATCCCCCTCTCTCTCTGTCTCTTTCTAGTTGAGTTCTCCTCAGTGCAGACTGTCATGCATTAGGCTTCTCTATTGCCTGTGGGTCCAGCAGTTATGGAGCTGATTTGATTTATCCCTTGTCTCCTACATCATTATTTCTTTCTTCTCGCTGACACACACACACACACACACACACATACATACACGCACATCCTCTGTCTCTCACTCCAGCGTTCTTCCTTTCCACTCTCATTTTCTCATCTTACTCCTCTTTTCCCAGAGTTCACTCTCAAACGGAGACAAAGGCAGGTCTTCAGACTACCTCAGCAATGGAAAAAAGAGAAAAGCAGATGAAAAGGAGTTTATGACCGACTATGTAAGTGTTCTTCCCATGTTAAATCTGCATCTTTTTATGAATCATGATTTAAGAACACGCACAACTTTGAAGCATTTTCTCTTTCAGGGCAGCGACGCGGAAAAGAGTGATGACAATTTGGTCGTTGACGAGGTTTGTTTGTGTTAAAGAGAGAACTCCAAAACAAGGTTACTCGTGTATTTCCCTGATTAATCCATCATGTGCTTTGTGTTCCCTCAGGACCCTTCTTCGCCAAGAAGCGTGCAGTCGTACTCCTCCAGAGAGAACGGATTAGATAAACTTCCCCCTTCCCGTAAGGAACCTCTGCCCCAGGCCAGTCCGACCTCGCTGGCTTCCTCCAGCAGTGCTGCTTCCCCTTCACGCAGCAAGGAGCCTCCACCGGTACATATATATTACTCAGAAATGCTTGCAAATGTGTTCATTTTCTAAATGAGCAGTGCATTTGTATAATATTAGTCCCTCCAGGATTTCGAAAAAAATAATAATAATCGAAACTTTGCGACTAAAAAGCAAATTTTTGTGCCATTTCTTTCTTTTTTTTTTTGCTTTGAAAATATACAAACAATCAAGATACACAATGCCATAATTCTTTATCTTTTTTGCCTCAAGAACTGTTGATCTCTGTAATTTATATTAAATAATCAGAGAAACTAGAGTTTACACCTAAAGCATACTGTAAATGAAACTAGTTGTTTGAAAGTAAATGCTAATTTGTTCGTGGTGTTTGATGGCTCTGTGAACACATCGATGGAAATAATGCATCGTGTGTGAGAGAGAGAAAAGGCTACATCAGATACATTTATACAGTATATAAGAATTTTAGCGATTGATAAAACTCACGTGGCTTAGTTTAAACAGGTTTTGAATGCATGTTGTGACATTATCAGGATGTGGATTACACACCGGACAAGAAGCGTTTGTTCGTGTAACGCGAGGCTTCTGCAGGAAATCGGCGGTAATTTAACAATATTGTGAGCTTCAGAAAATTGTGACATTTGCTTGAGTTTGCCTAAAATTCAGCGTGGAACCTCGAAATCCTGGAGGGTTTGTAATGTCAAACAAGTTTTCCCTCCCCCAAACTGTAGATTCTTGCAATGCCCTTCATTTGCCAAAGTGTCTTCCTCCAGCAAAAAACAAACTCTCTTCTATATCAAAGCTTGTTCCTCGTCTAGCTTTTGCTGTCAGTTTTCTAAAAATGCAAAGACTGACAGTTCTCACTTGTGTTCCACTACCTCTGCTCTTTTTTTATTTTGCCCCCATTGACTATGTATGTTTCTTGAATAATTAATGTGTGCAAATGCGTTCCCTAACCTTGCAGAGAGAAAAGTCCAGCACTCCAGGGATGAAGCCTGGCACGCCCATGTCCCAGGAGTCGTCCACTCCAGGACCCAGCGTTCCTCCACAGTTTCGTCCTGTTCCTGGGAAGCCAGGGGTTGACCCTCTTGGTAAGATCTTGTTAAGCTGATAGTCTTTGGTGAGTGAACGTGGAGAGGGTTTAGTTTAGCCTGGTTTGTAAGTCTTTATTCAGGGTTGACAGCTAGTCAGCCAGCAGAGGGCAGTAGTGGTCTTCCTCTTTCAGACAGGATGTCTTGTTTTATTTCAAATGTATCATGGTTCTGAGCCCGTGTCCTTGGAGGCTATGTAATTGTTTTAGCATTCTTGGGAATGATATTAATGGGTCAATGACATGACACTCATCTCTTTCTGACAGTATCTATTCATTTATTCCAAAGTGCAATTCATGCATACAATGACTTGATTACACCTCTTCTGTGATGAGCATGTTTTTAATATCGGAATTCTTTTGAAAGAAATAGTTTACACAAAAAATGTAAATTCTATCATCATTTACTTACCCTTCACTTGTTCAAAACTCGTTTGAGTTTCTTTTTTCTGTTGAACACAAAACAAGATATTTAGAAAAATTCTGGTTGCTGGGGACCCATTGACTTCCGTAGTACTTTATTTCCTATTACAGCAGTTGATGGGTGCCAGCAACCAGCATTCTTCAAAATGTGGTCTTTTGCATTCAACAGAAGAAAGAAACTCATAAAACTTTAAAAGTACACGAGGCAGAGTAAACGATGAGGTCATTTTTAAGGGCAAATTGTCAGAATGTATCTGTTGCCCAAAAGGCCTGATATCATAAGGAGTTTTTGTATAATTAAGCAAAACCTCTTTTACTCTTTACTTGACCATCGGATTAGATGTCTGACAAACCTCTAATTGTCTGTTTCTGCCTTGTGCTCCACTTCAAAATTTCTTAGCATTGGGTCTAAGGAATCCGTTGGCAGTTCAGGGCGCATATCCTCCTGGTGCATTTGGTCTACCTCCTCCGGGAGTTAATGGTGAGTTGGCTGGAGCTGCAGGATACGGTGCCGGTCTCCACCTCGTCTCCTCTCAGATGAACGGGTCTGCTGCTGCTGCTGCTGCCGCTGCTGCCGCCGCCGCAGGATATGGACGTTCACCTGTGGTGAGGGGAAAAACTGAGTATTATTTTTATTTCCCTCTACCTTTACAATTCAGTCTCATTGATCCTCTTGCTTTCCAAGGTGGGCTACGAGTCTCCTCACCCCCATATGAGAGTACCAGGGTTACCGGGTAGCCTGCAATCGGCAGCTACTGGAAAACCGTAAGTTTCTAATGCCAGGTTTATTATTGATGTCAAATAGAGTAGTCGAATCAATCTTGAGGAAAAGGTTAATCACACATCTTTCCCGCCCCCAGTGCTTACTCGTTCCATGTGAGCGCAGATGGTCAAATGCAGCCGGTGCCCTTTCCTCCTGATGCCCTCCTTGGCCCTGGCATCCCGCGTCACGCCCGTCAGATCCACACCCTGAGTCATGGAGAGGTGGTGTGTGCCGTCACCATCAGCACCTCCACACGCCACGTCTACACCGGTGGCAAAGGTTGTGTCAAAGTGTGGGACATCAGCCAACCGGGCAGCAAGAGCCCGATGGCCCAACTGGACTGTTTGGTGAGTTTCCATCATGTTCAACAGTTCTGCATATTTGTACTCTCCATCTTAATTGGAATAAATGATGTACATCCTTTTGTCCAATCAGAATCGGGACAACTACATCCGCTCATGCAAGCTCCTCCCAGATGGGCGGACCTTGATAGTTGGGGGAGAAGCCAGCACACTGTCCATCTGGGACTTGGCCACACCCACTCCACGTATCAAGGCTGAATTGACGTCCTCGGCTCCAGCCTGCTATGCTCTGGCCATCAGTCCCGACAACAAGGTCTGCTTCTCCTGCTGCAGTGACGGAAACATCGTAGTCTGGGACCTGCACAACCAGACCCTTGTCAGGTATCTACAGCCTCCTGCTGCTCAGATGAACCACGTTCTTCCTCACGAGGTCATGTGATGTTCTTGTGTCGACCTCCACAGGCAGTTCCAAGGCCACACAGATGGAGCCAGTTGCATTGATATTTCCAATGATGGGACCAAATTGTGGACAGGAGGTCTGGACAACACTGTACGCTGCTGGGACCTGAGAGAGGGGCGACAGCTGCAGCAGCATGACTTCACATCACAGGTACTGAACATTTGCAGCTCCTGCTATGTCCAAATGAATCCATGTACATTTGAAGGCTCATCTTCTGTGTTCTTGCCTTTCATCCACACCAAGACATCTTTTGCACTTTTTGAACATGACAGTATTGAGAAAGTTGATCAATTTAAAAACCACTTCATGTCATGTGAATCATATTGTACCATATGTGATGCTAGCTTTTAGTTTTAATAGTATTTGTAAACAAATGAGCAGTGAAACAATTAAATTCTGCAGGTTCTTTGACCATGTGTTATATGTACTGTAGTCAACATTTGAACTGGATAAAAGTTCATCGGTAACTCTGGTGTAATTTGAACGGGAGCAGGCTGTCTAACAATATAGCATTCCCGAGTCCCGACGTTATTTCGGAACAGCATATCTGTTATTTCCTCATTCTTATTAAGCACCGGTACAGCCAGTGCTCATGACTGTTACACATGCTGAATGCATGGACCAGTGCTTTCTGCACGTGCATTTTATTCGCAGTCTGTGCGCGCATCATCTGCATAACGGTCCTCAGAGCGGGCTTTACCAACATGGGAGAGCAAAGTGAAGATGCGCTGTCCGTGAAGGACGTTCAGCTTGCTCTAGAAAATGGTCAGTTTACTGTTAGAAAACCCACATCAGGCAAGTCTGATGTATGGGAGTCTTTTTCATGCCTCATAGACACAAATGGAAATAAAATACTCTTTGCGCGATGTGATAATACATCAAAGTTTTACCCTTTAGCAGTCAAGCAGGTCGCACTCCCGGATGCGCCGCGACATGCAGCGCCATGCGTTTTAGAATTCTAAACATAGATTTCTATCAGGGTACGCACACCGGCGCTGTCCGTGGTGCCCATCTATGACTCAGGACACTTTTCATATTTCTGCCGCACCACAGAGCACCGTCTTGAATGGTTTAATTTTAAATAACCTGCGAATGTGCTCGTCCAGCGAATGTTACTTCCAACTGTCATATGCGTGACGCAGTGCGCTGCATCCGGTGTATGACCAGCTTCAGAAGACTGGAACCTCAGGTTTAAGGCAGCACTCACGTCTCATCACAAAGGGGCAAACAAAACTGACATTTAGCCTACAATCCTTGCACAACCTACAGTTTTATCTGTTATCCCTCTCTTTTAATAGTACCCAATTAAAATGTGAGATTTTGGAAACCAGATCTAAATTTAGTGGGAACGGTCGGGTAGAAAATTATTCTAAGCTGGCAGCTTAGAATAAAGCGGGTGAACAAAGACTGAATATACAGCGGGAGCGGTCAGGTGCGGAATAAAACCTGGCGGGAGCGATGCCTAAAAAAATCAGTCCCACGCAGACCTCTACATCAAAGCTGTTCTATGACCAGCGACGATAGCCTCATGGGCAGTCCACGACAGTGCAACTGCACTTCGGACGTTCGAATCTTGGCTCAAACACAGGTATTGTTCAATATACATATTGGTTGTGATGAAAGGTTTTGATCCACTTCAGTTGTTGACTACTATATTATGAATTCTTGTTGTATGAATTTAATCTGGACCTTGTAAATTGGACCTTGTCATTGTAAATTGGACGTTTGCTATGTTATCACTGTCCTGACCCACCAACATTAGTTGCAATTCACATCCCCTAGCCAAGTGTCCACCAGATGCACACTTCAGAATTGGATACCGAATGCTTAAAAACGCTCATGCTTATGGAGAACATTTTAAAATAAAAGCACCTCGGGAGGTTCAGTTGTTGTTCACATTTTGGAACTAGGAAGGAGTTTGAGCTTTATTGACATGAAATGTTTATTTCTGCCTGCAGATCTTTTCTCTGGGTTACTGTCCTACGGGTGAGTGGCTTGCAGTGGGGATGGAGAGCAGTAATGTGGAAGTGCTGCACGTCTCCAAACCAGACAAATACCAGCTACACCTTCACGAAAGCTGCGTTCTCTCGCTCAAGTTTGCCTACTGTGGTATGTTTGATTATTGTGTTTTCATTTAAAAATGCCTTGTTTTCCAGGTATAAAAGGGATAGTTCAGCCAAAATTTACACTCGACTCTATTTATTCACCCTCAGTTGGTTCTAAACCTTAGTGTTTCTTTTTGGAATTCTGCTCAACCTGAAACCATTGACTTTCATAGTATTTATTTTTCTTACTATGGAAGTCAAGGGTTACTGGGTTTAGGCTTTCTTCAGAATAACTTTTTTTGGGGGGGAACATTCCCTTAAAAATTGGAACCTTGTGCCAAACTTGGGAGTTTTAAATGAAGGACTGTGGGATAACAAGTTTTTTTTTTTTTTTTTTTTACTTTGCAGGTAAATGGTTTGTAAGCACAGGCAAAGATAATCTACTGAATGCATGGCGAACTCCTTATGGATCAAGCATATTCCAGGTATTGTGTTTGTTTTTGTTTGCATAATGATGTCTGTTGATTGAAAAAATTTGAGTTGTGCTGTGACTAAATAAAAACGTTAAGAATGCATTTACATGACACCATTTTCCACCGTGTTCTGAACAAAACATTTTGGGGGCCTGAAAATGAAAAATATTGTCACAAAAATTGTGATTTTGTGAAAACTGGTGCCATGTGGATGCATGTAATATGTTCAATCTATTGATGCATCAGTACTTGTGATCCAAAATAAAAATGGTGGACTACAGGATCATATTGTGTTTTAAACCTGGCATCGCCATCTACTGGCATGGCATGCATATTACAGCGGTTTGGATTGTTAGTGTTGTAAATATTCTCTAAGTCAGTGTCTCCCAACCCTGCTCCTGGAGGCACTCCAACAGTACATAATTTGGATGTCTCCCTTATCTGACCTATTAGCTTCAGGTTTTGGAGTCTCTTCTAATGTTCTGAGTTGATTCAGGTGTGTTTGATTAGGGAGAGGTTGAAAACGTGTACTGTTGGTGTGCCTTCAGGAACGGTTGGGAAACAGTGCTCTAAGTAAGCTTTTAAATGATGCCAAATTTTCAGAAACCTGCTATTTTTGACACACCATTAGTTTATTATGACTTTTCCTTAAATCAAAAATACGTATTTATTGTTGAACAGACTCTTTCAGTTGGCTCTTTTTGTCAGCGTGTACAAGACAAACACTGCTCAGAAGTTCAGTCTGAAGTTCTAATCCTATTGTTTCTGTCTCCAGTCCAAGGAGTCGTCGTCCGTCCTCAGCTGTGATATTTCCCCTGATGACCAGTTCATCGTCACTGGCTCAGGAGATAAGAAGGCTACTGTGTATGAAGTCATTTACTAAACCGAATGTGTTCGCGACGTCGTTCATAAAACTGATTGGATGGAGGAGAAACAGATTCAGAGTTTGGGGAGACAAAAGGTGCAACGTGGACCTGAATATGAACTCTGCGGGACGGCTGTGCTTTTCTACTCTAGGACGGGAACGGTGGATCTCCAGAACTGACCTTGTTGTTTTTTTTAATGCTGTGAGGAAAGCTGGTAGTCTAGCTTGAAAAACGTGGAATTTCTCCAAAGACCTCCTCTTTTCTTCTTTTGTCTTTCTTTCTTTTTTTAACAAAAAAATACAAGATGAAACCTCTGTAGTGAATATAATAGAAAAAGAAATCTTATTTTTTTAGCCTTCTGAATTTTCATGGACTATTATGGAGCCGTGGTGTATGAATGAATTATGACGAGACCTAAAGGACTGGCCTAAGAACTTCTTCATCGATCGTGTTTTTTTTTTTTTTTTTTTTTTTTTCGTAAAAGCTGACCTGATTATGATTGTATGGATGATGTTAGAAGAAGATGATGGAAAGGACAACAAGGCTCTGGATTTGAGTGTTTCATTGACTTCAGGGAAACGGCTATAAAGACTTTCGGTTAATGTCCTATCACGTGAATACTGTATGTTGGAGCATGTTGAAAATTATTTTGACTTTGGTCACAAACTTGGTATGTATGAACTGTAAATAAAGCTCTTTAAAAGCCAGAAGATACATACTGTCGGAAAATTGTGTTGATTTGTAGGATCTTATGTGTTTATTTACTTTTGAATTTCACTTTTTTCACTATTTTTTTTTACACACTTTAAAA
>CAIGQV010007757.1:9519162-9526662 GCA_903798115.1 Danio jaintianensis | reverse complement strand
AAAATTGCAAAAAAATGTTTATAAAAAATAAGTAGACAGGAAGTGAAGTTGTAGAGAGAGAGAGAGAGAGAAAGGGGGGAATAGGATCGGGAAATTGGGATGCCTGATGCGCAATGGTTCTACTTGTTGATGCTCGTGCAGTAATCAACGGACCAACAAAAAAAAAAAAGTACTACAAAAGTAGTACAATTTTTAAAGATTAATTGTTTGCCGTTTTTGCTTTTATTGTGATAGGACAGTATGTAGAAGCAAAATTGGAGAGAAAGAGAAGGGGGGTGGGAGATCAGGAAAGGTTCGCAAGCCAGGGCTTGAACTCGGGACACCCCGAAGTGCAATGGTGCACTTTCACCAGTAGATGGCAACAAACTCCATGCGCCTGCACACATACTGCCCTGTATTGTGCCATTGTTGTGTATGCCAATTAAGCAACCATGTGCATGACGTTTTCACAAAGTCATGTTTATGTCATTTTATTAAAACTAATAATAGCACTGTTTTCGAAAAATTGCCAGTCTCAAAGTGTAAGTCTTTTGGGCTTTTAGGATTGGAGAGCTCCAATATATCAGTTTGTCATTTAACCGGAAGGTCACACTATTTCTTATTAAACCGATTAAAATTGGTTCCAACAAAATTAAGATGCATTAGGAAAATAGGGTGAATTTCCATGTCAGCTTTAAACGGGAAGGTCAATTTGAGCACAATTACATTTTTATACAGGACATTTTGGTAGATGCAGAATTTTACTTGTATAAAGAAAATAGCAGGAGTAGTATGCAATCACGAACAAAGCCTTTCTCTATCTCTGAAACAGATGGAGTGAAAGGACCGCAAATGGAAGAGCCATGGTTGCCTGAGATGTAAGCCATGATTGTGTCATGCTTGGTGTTCTTTGTTCATTCTTGCGTCTGATTTCAGTACACCACCTCATACACTGTAGCTTTCTTGTCCCCAGATCCAGTTACAATGTACTTGTCGTCTGGAGACACGTCACAGCTCAGGACAGATGAGGTCTCCTTTGACTAGAAAGAAAGAGAGAGAGAGAAAGAAACAAAAATCTGACTTTTTTCCAAATAATATTGAGCTAAATTGAAATATTTTTCATGTAATGTCTTTTAAATATGAGCTTTGTTAACGCTGAACGCAGATGTGAACGCAATCGCACCATATCACAAAAGTGTGCCGCTATAATCACATGTTAATTAGTCAAACTTTATGAGTTTACTCACTCATTTTGAGGGGTCAATTGAACCCAATGTGAAAGCACCCGTAAAGAACAAACTGGTTTGACATCACTTCAAACAAATACATACACTAAAACCAATTTAGCTTATTCAATTTATTATTATTCAAGTAAAATTCTTTGGACTGTGGGGGAAACCCACGCCAACACAGGGAAAACATGCAAACTCCACACAGAAATGCCAGCTGACCCAGCCGGCACTCAAACCAGTGACCTTCTTGCTGTGAGGTGACAGTGCTAACCACTGAGCCACTGTGTTGCCCTCAAATCATTTACAGTCTTTTAATATTATTGTAGGATTCGGACAGTCAAAATATCTGTGTTTATCTTCCAAGTTGGAAAGTCATACGGGTACAGAACGAACCTGGAAAATACTGGCTCCATAAGGCGTCCTCCATGCATTGAGAAGATTGTCCTTTCCTGTGCTTACAAACCACTTCCCTAAAACAGAAAAGAAATCACGTACTTTAACTTATAAGACAGAATGAAATGACATTTATATTCTATAGGTCATAAATAATAAATCCCCGCATGAATACAAGGGCAGAACAGAGTAATTTAGAAGTTGTTCGTTTTAAAGAGCAGAACAATGCATCACAGTGAATCTCATACCGCAGTAGGCAAACTTGAGCGAGAGAACGCAGCTTTCGTGAAGGTGTAGCTGGTATTTGTCTGGTTTGGAGACGTGCAGCACTTCCACATTACTGCTCTCCATCCCCACTGCAAGCCACTCACCCGTAGGACAGTAACCCAGAGAAAAGATCTGCAGGCACATAAAAGCGCATCAATAAAAAGATCAATATAACACATAAAAGTGCACCTGTGGACGGAAAAATGGACATCAAGTAACTTTAGTCTATAAAAGTTCTAAAAACTGGAATTTTTAAGTCTCTTTACATCTGGTGGTTGCTTTGCTAGGGTGTTTGCTAAAGAATGTGGTGGCAGAATTGTTTTGAGTGATAGAGCAAACCAGTAATGATCTTGTTCAGGTGTGGGCGAGCCCTCAGCAGTGATAGGAGATTTTTAACTGTATGCCCATCTACTACGCCACTGTTGATTTTGGATGTTCTGGATTGTATGCTAAAAATTGTTAGGGTGTTTCTAAGTATGTTCAATTCAATTCAATTCATCTTTATTTCTATAGTGCTTTTACAATGTAGATTGTGTCAAAGCAGCTTCACATAAAAGATTATAGTGAATTGGAATGATGTCCCTTCAGTTTTTAGAGTTTAAGGTCAGTTCAGTGTGGTTTAAATTTTCACTGCTGAGAGTCCAAACACTGAAGAGCAAATCCCTCCTGTCAAATCCATGTGGTTGCTAAGGTGTTCTGGGTGGTTGTTTGGACATTGCTAGCTTTTGCTGAAGTTTTTATGGTTTTCTTTGTGGCTTCCAGGGTATTCCTATGTGGTTTCTAGACTGTTTTGGGTGGTTGCTGTTATTGAGTTGTTCAAATGTTCAGTACCTGTGATGTGAAGTCATGCTGCTGCAGCTGTCGCCCCTCTCTCAGGTCCCAGCAGCGTACAGTGTTGTCCAGACCTCCTGTCCACAATTTGGTCCCGTCATTGGAAATATCAATGCAACTGGCTCCATCTGTGTGGCCTTGGAACTGCCTGTGGAGGTCGACACAAGAACATCACATGACCTCGTGAGGAAGAACGTGGCTCATCTGAGCAGCAGGAGGCTGTAGATACCTGACGAGCGTCTGGTTGTGCAGGTCCCAGACTACGATGTTTCCGTCACTGCAGCAGGAGAAGCAGACCTTGTTGTCGGGACTGATGGCCAGAGCATAGCAGGCCGGAGCCGAGGACGTCAATTCAGCCTTGATGCGTGGAGTCGGTGTGGCCAAGTCCCAGATGGACAGTGTGCTGGCCTCGCCCCCAACTATCAAGGTCCGCCCATCTGGGAGAATCTTGCATGAGCGGATGTAGTTGTCTCGATTCTGATTGGACAAAAGGATGTACATCATTCATTCCAATTAAGATGGAGAGTACAAATATGCAGAACTGTTGAACATGATGGAAACTCACCAAACAGTCCAGTTGGGCCATCGGGCTCTTGCTGCCCGGTTGGCTGATGTCCCACACTTTGACACAACCTTTGCCACCGGTGTAGACGTGGCGTGTGGAGGTGCTGATGGTGACGGCACACACCACCTCTCCATGACTCAGGGTGTGGATCTGACGGGCGTGACGCGGGATGCCAGGGCCAAGGAGGGCATCAGGAGGAAAGGGCACCGGCTGCATTTGACCATCTGCGCTCACATGGAACGAGTAAGCACTGGGGGAGGGGAATAGTTAAAATTTTAAAGTGGTAGTAAACTCAGTAAATCAATGTCTGAATTCTGGGGAACATAAAATATATTTTTAGTTTATACATTGGACCCTATTGACTTTTACTGTATGTAAATATGTTTATATGTAAAGGAGGGTGGAAAATGGTCAGGAATAATTTACATTATTACTGTTTTTGGTAATAATTGATTTGAGCTGATTTTTAACCTTAACTACTTTGACAACATAATTATGAGAAGTAGCTGTCAGCGTGGGGTTTGAGCAGGGATTGTATTACAAGCACAGCAAACAACAGTAGCATTATTTTGTATTAACAGTCAATATGCTGACCATGACTGCACCCCTAAAAAAGGGGAGGAGAAAGAAGAGGAGAAACTTACGGTTTGCCACCGGTGGAGCCAGGTAGTGAGGAGGACAGCCCTGAGGGCCTGAGATGTGAACGTGATTCATACGCTACCTGTGAAAGGAAGTATTTAAAGTTCACAACGATAGTGCAAGAGCTTCTGTCAACTCTACGGCTACATTTACATAACAATGATGTAGCCAAAAATGGAAAGCTTTTTCCTACTTGACATTTATAGCTTTTTCTACACAACACTTTCATAACGATCTTTGTTTATACATATCCACGAAAACACTGTATGCCAGGCCAGTATTTGGCGCTGTCACATTATTAGTAGACAGTAATTGTAGTACAGTGATGATGTGCCTGGTGTGTATGTATAATTTGCAGTGTGTGTAAGATGTGTCTCCGCTATTGGTTGTAATGTGAAATAAATCCAAAATTTGCTGATGAAGCATTAGGAAACACTTAAGTAACACCAACACTTCCACATATTCTGCCATTTTTGTGTGCTTGTTTGCACTTGATTTTAATCTACGCCTCCTTAAACATATATTATACATGCTCATGACAACAGTTTTTACAGACTTGGACACAATAAGGTTTACAATGTTTACATGGACACAACAAAAAGTTTCCCGTTTTAGGCTGAAAACATTGTCTTCCCATAAGAGCCATAAGTTACCATAGGGCTGCGTGTGTAGGCACTGGCTGCAGCACTGATTTGGGGCGAGAGGGTGAGTGAGCCTCCAAATCCGCCCGGACTGGCCAGCTCTCCATTCAGCCCAGCGTGAGACACCACCCCAAAGTGAGCTGGGTAAGAACCGGGCGTCATGGTTAAGGGGCTCCGCAAAGCTGCAGAATACACCATAAAACAGTTGTTTTTATTGAACTGTAGCATGTGTTCACTGCACATTCAAACAGACAGCGTCTCACCCAGAGGGTCTGCCGAGGAGGCAGGTTTGTTGACCAGGCGTAAACAGGACGTGCTGGGTCCCGGTAGGCCGGTTGGACCAGGGGGGAGAGGGTCATGGTGGGAGGGAGAGGAATTGCCCGATTTTGAGGAAGGCGACTGAGATTTTTCTGTCTGCCAATAAAATAGATAGACATGTTAATGTCATGTTATTGTTTATTACAGTGATTAAACTTCATTTAAAGCTGCTTTGACATTATCTGCACTGCATAAAGTGCTATAGAAATAAAGATGATGAGAAAAAGTGCCATATACAGCGGGGGAAATAAGTATTGAACACATCACCATTTTTCTCAGAAAACATATTTCTAAAGGTGCCGTTGATTTGAAATTTTCCATGTTGGTAACAACCAAAGAAATCCATATGCGCAAATAAAATAAAAAATTATTAGTTTACAAATTAGGGTATGTGTAATAAAATGAAATGACACAGGGAAAAAGTACTGAACACATGAAAAAAGGGAGGTGTAGAGAGGCAGTGAAAGCCCAGACAGCAGTTGAAATCTCTCAGTAGTTCTTCACCAACCCTCTGCCCTTCCTCATTGTAAATTAATTTTAGCTGCTTCAGTCCAACATCTACATTAGCAGGAGGATGAAGATGAAACCATTTCAGCAAGAAAATGATCCAAAACACAGCCAAGGAAACTCTCAAATGATTTCAGAGAAAGAAAGAAAATCAAGCTGTAGAATGGCCCAGCCAATCACCTGACTGGAATCCAATAGAAAATACAAATTAAAGATTCGATTTGATAGACGAGATCCACAGAACCATCAAGATTTTTACACTCGGTTGAAGTCTGTGATAAACTCACACCTGAGCAATCCATGTGACTTCATTCTCCATATGAGAGGCGTCTTTAAGCTGCCATCACCAAAAAACCCCTTTTATATAAAGTATTAAATACGTTTTAGTAGTTCAGTACTTTCTCCTTGTGTCATTTGATTGTTATTACACATAATACATTTTTCAGATTTGTTTTGTTTTATGTTTGTATTGTTTGGGTTTTTACCAAAATCTGGTTCAATTCCATGTCAACAGCTCCTTTAGAAATATTATTACCTGCACTGATGTGTTCAATACTTATTTTTCCCGATGTATATTTCATACTGGAGTACAACAGTATTTTTGCCCTTCTGGTCGTCAAACATCAAAGAATCATGTCCCTAGTGAATGTGATGTACTGTGATGTAAAGTGCTGTTGTACTTGTGCCATGTCCTTGTTTTTGCCAGGGGTCGGGCTGTGTGGCGGGGAGGCCGCGGGGGGACTGGGGGATCCTGGGAGCTCTTTCCTCAGCGGTAGAGCTCGATCCAGTCCATTCCCATGAGGAGACAGTGGAGCACTGCCGACTGGAGAGGAAGCTTCCTAAAAACAGTCAAGGAGAGCGAATCTTACTTTCGTTCAAACAAAACAACGCAAAACAATACATACCAACTTATAGTAACTTCCCTGAAATAGGGAAGCAAGCTTCTAGTCATCCTGGAATATTCTTCAGTCTGAACTGAAACTGTCTGAGCTCATTCTGATTAAATCATTTTGTTCTGTCCTATACACCAAACAACAACAATCCATTTCTCAGTGTACGTGTTTTTAACAATGTAATTTGGTATTGCTGAAAGACTAAACTGTACTTTTATATTTTTATTTTTTTCATAGAAGTAGTGTACTGCAGACCTCTTGGCCAGGTCATCCTTGTAAATGAGATCTCAACCTCAATGGTTTTTTTTACTTGGTTAAACATTCATTCATTCATTCATGAAACATTCATTCATTCATTCATTTTCTTTTCGGCTTAGTCCCTTTATTAATCTGGGGTCGCCACAGCGGGATGAACCGCCAACTTATCCAGCATATGTTTTACGCAGCGGATGCCCTTCCAGCTGCAACCCATCACTGGGAAACATTCATACACACTCATTCACTACGGACAATTTTAGCTTACCCAATTCACCTATACCGCATGTCTTTGGACTTGTGGGGGAAACCGGAGCACCCGGAGGAAACCCACGCGAACACGGGGAGAACATGCAAACTCCACACAGAAATGCCAACTGACCCAGCCGAGGCTCGAACCAGCGACCTTCTTGCTGTGAGGCGAATGTGCTACCCACTGCGCCACTGCGTCGCCATAAAGAAACATATATAAAAGAAATAAAATCAAAACAAAAAGATAAAACAAACTAGTGGCAAAGCGAATCAAAAACCCAACCTGACACGAAACACAACAAAACAATGAAATAAAACAAAACAAACCAAATCAAAAACAAAGAAAAAGACTCAAGGAAGGTCAAGATCCTGAGCGCATTTCACTTTCATTTAGATATGCAGTTAAAATAAAACAAAACAAAGCAAGCTAATGCAAAAAAACAACAACATAAAACCAAAACAGAAAATAAACAAACCAACCAAAATATATTTAAACAAAAAAACCAACATAAAACAAGAAAACAACATTAAACGTAAACAAAAAACAAACCGAATTAAAAATCCAAGGACAGCCAAGACTGTGTTTTTTTAAATGTTTTAGATTTGGATGGCTAAAAAGCCCTGGAGGTCAACTGAACAAGGTCTCAATCCATTCACTCGCATTTCTAATTACGTCATCCCATGTTTACTCAACAGTAAATGACCAAACATTGCCATTTATTCATTGA
>CAIGQV010007757.1:9488221-9499533 GCA_903798115.1 Danio jaintianensis | reverse complement strand
CACACACACACACACACACACACACACACACACACACACACACACACGCACGCACGCACGCACGCACGCACGCACGCACGCACGCACGCACGCACACACGCACGCACGCATGCACGCACACACGCACGCACACACATACACACCTCACTGCATTGGCTGTAATGACAATGCCAGAGCTATTAGAAAGGCTGTCTCGCACTACTGCTGGAAAAAACACATACCTGTATATATGATTTATGAGGACTCTCCATAGGCATAATGAATTTTATACTGTAAAAACAAATGCTTATTATGTGGCCTTACCCCACCCCTACCCCTAGACCCAACCCTCACAGGACACCTGTAGCAAAATTTAAATGCCAAAAGATCTTGTTAATTATATTTATTAAGCATTTTCAAGTATGAGGACAGAATGTGTGTCCTTGTAAACCATCGTAATAGAGTACAACTAAGTCATGCCCATGTCATTATACAATTGTGCCCTTGTAAACAACATAAACTTGTATACACACAGACAGACGGATGGACGGACGGACGGACAGACAGACAGACAGACAGATAGATAGATAGATAGATAGATAGATAGATAGATAGATAGATAGATAGATAGACGTTTCAGCTGTGAATCATCAGATTGCATGAAATCAAAATCATATCCAATTGTGTTTTAATTGTAAACAGATACATTTATAGACCAAATTCAAACCACATCCATATATTATATATATAAACCAAACCCTCAAAGGAAACAATCTGCATTTTTACATTTTCAAACATTTTGTGTGATTTATAAGCTGTTTTCCTGATGGGGATCAAAAAATTGTTAAATCAAGATCAAAATCTACTGGTATTGCTATACAAGTGTCCCCAAAATGTCAGGAATACATGGTGTACACACACACGCGCGCACACACTGAACCATCTAGATCTCTGTCTATCCAGCAATCATATCTTAATCATTCATTCATTCATTCATTCATTTTCTTTTCGGCTTAGTCCCTTTATTAGTCTGGGGTCGCCACAGCGGAATGAACAGCCAACTTATCCAGCATATGTTTTACGCAGCGGATGCCCTTCCAGCTGCAACCCATCACTGGGAAATATCCATACACACTCATACACTACGGACAATTTAGCCTACCCAATTCACCTATAGCGCATGTCTTTGGACTTGTGGGGGAAACCGGAGCAGCCGGAGGAAACCCACGCGAACACGGGGAGAACATGCAAACTCCACACAGAAACGCCAACTGACCCAGCCGAGGCTTGAACCAGCGACCTTATTGCTGTGAGGCGAACGTGCTACCCACTGCGCCACCGTGCAGCCCCATATCTTAATCCAGTGTTTTAAATCCATAGGGATAGAAGTGAGACCTACAGAGACTGACAGGAAATAAATAAATAAACGAATAAATAAAAGTACTACGATGAAAGCAGGATTAGAGGAGGGGCGGAGATGCAGATATGTGGAATCCTATTAGGAGCAAATCAGTTTGTTGAATGAGAGCATGATGACAGAAGCTCCACCCAAAGGTGGGAAGCTCTCAACAAAACTTTACACTGATATTTTATTTCTCTTCCTGTGACATTTGTCTTTTTCTTGTCTTTCTCCATCACTCTCCGTTCATCTGTGCCAGCTCACACAGAGAGAGTGCATGATTACCCCCTTCCTCACATGCCAGAAAAGACTGATGCAGAGAGAAATCAGTCTGAGGTACAAAACGAGAGGCACACACCGACACTGGCTAACATTAAATATCGATGATGTAGAGGCATGTTAATAGATCGCCAAAAGATCATATCATTTAATCATGGATCATCTGATGCATATTTGTATACAAAAATGGGGATTCATATTTTCTGTAATCCGTATTTATTTTTTGATTCATAAATATTATACTATTTCATAAAAAATAAAGTCCACTTTATGGTTTTAGCTGTGTCTAGGTATAATGTTATGAATGTGCGTGTGATTATGGAGCATCATGGGGGATTTGACCCTCCCTAAACCCCATTAAAACCATTTAATTGAACACACACACATACAGACGCACACAGGGGAATTCAATGAGAATGAATTACATCCACTGATAGTGTTGTTTATTTGTACTGCCATGCGTATGTATGTAGTTTTAGTATCCAGTTCACAAAAAGATTTGTATAAATCAGGTTTGTTAAATGCAATGTATATGGTCAAGTTCCTCATTTTAAAAGCCAAGGTACAGAGTTGTGTAGGAAGCACAATTCAATCAATTATTCCAATGCCTTCTATATTTAAAGCAACAACAACAAAGTATTATATCAAGTCATATTTTTATAACAGTTTATAACAATGAAATCAATCATTAATAAAACCAGATCCATACACAGTGAATTGTCAAATCACTAGACATGGTAAATCTATGAACCAAATTCAAGCCAGATCCATATATGCTCAATTTAAGTGTAAATGGATAAAATACCTGACACTGAACTGATTTATAAACAAGATCCAAAGTACATCTGAATGTATCCCAAATTCAGATCACATCTCAACAAGATCTAAAGTGCATCCACATATGTAACAAATGTGAACTGTCAGATCGCATGACATCAGACATCTGTAATCTGGATCCAAACCATTTTTAAAAAATGTAACAAGTGTGAACGATAAGACCACATGAAATCATATGTTTATAATCCAGATCCAAACCACATCCATATACGTAGCAAATGTGAACTGTCAGATCGCATGTAAAAGTCAGATGTATCAGATGTAAATAATCAGAATCCAAACAATATCCATTTTTGTTACAACTGTAAACAGTCAGATCACATGAAAACTGACATTTGTAGTCTGTATCTAAACCGCATCCATATATGTTACAAATGTAAATGGTCAGATCACATGAAATCAGACATCTGTAATCTGGATCCAAACCATATAAAAAAATGTAACAAGTGTGAATCATAAGATCACATGAAATCAGATGTTTATGATCCAGATTAAAACCACATCCATATATATATAACAAATGTGAATGGTCAGATCACAGGACACCAGATGTAAATAATCAAAATCCAAACAATATCTATATATGTTACAAATGTGAACGGTCAGAACACATGAAATTAGATGTTTATAATCTAGATCTAAACCACATACATACTGTATATGTAACAAATGTGAACAGTCAGATCACTGAATGGCTGCAAGCTTATAAACTGCCTGTGCAGATGATCTGATTTAAAAACTGGATTGTATTTGTGTGCAGTCTGAACAGGGAATGAGATTTGAGGTGTTTTGGTTTTTTACAAAAATACCACAGGCAAACAAGTTTGCTGAATTCGCCCCACAGGACTGTCTTACCTGTTTGTGCATCTCAATGTTGAGCCCGTAGGACATCTCGTAGTACTGTGAAAACACAAGCGAGAGCATCAATCAGCACAATGATGAATTAAACAGTGGTGAATTATCATCAATCAAATTAAAACCTCAGCGGCCTGACACTAACGACTCATTGAAACTACAGGAAGACCGAGGATTTGAGCGCATCAGCGTGTGTTTCTGTTTCAGCACGCAGATGAGCAGCAATACCAATGATGAAGATGAAACCTGACACAACTGCTTGCTTATTCCGTGTCTCTCTCCGTCTGTCTGTCACACTCACACACTCGGTAACTGCTCTGTGTATAGCTCGATTTTCAAAAATCCTTTTTCCTCTTCTCTCCCTTTATCTCTGTCTTTCTTGATCGGCTCCCTCGTTACCGACCTTCCTTTTTAATCCTCCTCTCTCCTGCCCTTCTCCTCTATTATTCCGTAAACTCTATTTCCCATCCGTGATGTGTGCCTGACCTCTTCTCTTCTATCAAACCTTCTCTGCGGTTTAATCTCGGGATTAAAGTCTCATCATATCTAATGACAGCACCTGGAAACCCAAAGGTGTCGATATGAGGTTAACGAGCGGTAAAATATTTTAAGTTTTGACACGCCCACCTACTCATTCTTTATTAGTGCCTGCCAAGCAAAGTATCTATATCAATATTCCTGGTTTTTCACTTTTGCCTGCTACTTGTCCCGCAAAACTTGTGCTACACACAAACGATACCTCAAATTAGGCAGTTTAGGAAATGTCAAATTAAAGTGTTTAGCCCTAAACCAGAGGATTTTTCATTCATTCATTCATTCATTTTCTTTTCGGCTTAGTCCCTTTATTAAACAGGGGTCGCCATAGCGGAATGAACCGCCAACTTATCCAGCATATGTTTTACGCAGCGGATGCCCTTCCAGCCGCAACCCATCACTGGGAAACACCTATACACTCTAATTCACACACATACACTACGGTCAATTTAGCCTACCCTATTCACCTATAGAGCATGTCTTTGGACTTGTGGGGGAAACTGGAGCACCCGGAGGAAACCCATGCAAACACGGGAAGAGCATGCAAACTCCACACAGAAATGCCAACTGACCCAGCCGAGGCTCGAACCAGTGACCTTCTTGCTGTGCAGCGTCAGCACTACCCACTGCGCCACCCCAGAGGATTTTTAAGATGTAAACATTTCTATCAGTAAATAAAACAGGAAGTGTCAGTTTACAATTAAAGGAATAGGTTGACGAAAAAATGAATCTCTAAATCACGCTCAAGTGGTTCCAAAATTCTTTTGACAAGAAAAATATTGGAAACCTGTAGCCACTGACATCTATAGTATTGAAAACAAATACAATGCAAGGCAATGGCTATCAGTTTCCAAAATTCTTTGAAATGTCTTCTTGTGTGTTCAACAGAAGAAAGGAATATAAACGGGTTTGAAGGGCGGGTCTGTCAGTGTTGGGTGAGCAATCCCTTTAAGTTTAAATTTGAATTCATAGGCTGTGCTTTTCTAAAACTCGCGAGATGATGGCCTTGTGATTGCCACCTAGCAGACCAAAAATATTGGACTAAAATATCCTAGTGACTTGGGGGTTGCTAGGCAACATCTAACAAATATTTAACAACACCATAACAACATTACAATGGTGTAAAGAAGGGGTGTCAAATCCTGCTCCTGGAGGGCCAGCGTCCTGCAGAGTTTAACTCCAACCAGCAACAATACACTAGCCTGGAAGTCTCTAGTGAGTCTAAAAACCTTGACTAGCTTCAGGTTTTCTTCATAAGGGTTACCACTTAGCTCTGCAGCATAGTGGCCCTCCAGGAGCAGGTTTGGGCACCCCTAGTGTAAAGCAGCGTTGTTCAACAAGGACGGTACTGCCCCCAAGTGGGTGTCCTGAGGATATCAGGGGGGCCCTGGAAGTCATTTTGAAAGGGGGGCAATGAGATGCTCTTGGTGGAGTTTGTTTATAGCAAGTTTCACCAAAGATTCACAATGAGCCAAGTCATGCTGCAGGATTTAGTCAAATTTGGAGTCGCAAGTGTATATATAAGAATATGTTCGAATTTACCATTACATGGTAATGCACCACTTTTTGTCCAGTGTTTGAACCCCTTCTTGGTGGAGGACAATAGGGGATCTGGATTATAGACAGGGGCTGGTGCAGGTGCTTAAAAAAGTGAACTACTGCAGATTCTGATTTTACCAAGTGCAACATGTTCCTGCTTCAGAATCATTCTGGAACAACATTACAATCAACCAATCAGATTTTAGGGACAAGTTTACAGTTTGTCAACTTTAGGTTTACAATCAGGGTTTGGTGCTTTCAAATCATTGCTATTAACCTATTATTTCCCTCTGATTTTAGCACAGTATGGGCAGGGTTAGGTTTATGGGTAGGGATTAGG
Source organism: Danio jaintianensis (assembly GCA_903798115.1). Taxonomy (NCBI): domain Eukaryota; kingdom Metazoa; phylum Chordata; class Actinopteri; order Cypriniformes; family Danionidae; genus Danio; species Danio jaintianensis. The sequence continues at coordinate 9,493,771 of CAIGQV010007757.1, read as the reverse complement.
TTTGAATTCAGTGTTCTCACACAAAAGATGTTTTAGGATCAACAAATTATGTTGACACAGGAACACATCCAACTCTGCAAAATCAGGATGTACAAGTGTAAAGGAAAGTTACAGGGCATAATGACATGTGGGAACGCCCTGCAAAATGATGGCAACTCCCTTTTGTTCTAAGAAGTAATCAGAATGGAACTGGAAATACCTAGCACAGGGATGTCCAAACTTCATCCTAGAGAACCACTGTCTCGCAGAATTTAGCATAAGAGCATCCTGGCAAATGTCTAGTGACACCATAAATGTGTGGCAGCTCCAACGATTGTGATTTCACCCATCCAAAAGCACACACACAGCATTAAACAGTGAACACAACCCAGAGTAGCAATTAGCAGTTTGGTGCAGTTCTCTTAGAGGACTGGAAGAGCATGTTGTTCATATACTCCACCCACCTACAACTCCTGTTGGAACTTAGAAACAAACCTGCAGCCTTTGGGCGTTCTCTAACCTTTAAGCCGTGGTCACACTGTACGTTTCGCCCCATAGACTTCTATTCATACACATGCGAATGCGGCAGACTGGAAATCAAGCTCTAGCAACAAGTTTTGCATTTTGCTGCGATCCAAAGCCCAAGTTTGGTGATCTCCGGCCTGCGAATTCACAAAATGTGAATGGGTAAGACCTGTCAAAGATCAAAACGTGACCTCTCTGTACAGAAATGTACAATTTGGAGCAATCGTTTGTTTTATCAGCGTCACATAATCTTGATTTATCCCATTCCTTTTTGCAATACCGTCTGACAGAATTTTGCATGCTCAAACTCTTGTGTGACCATGGTTTAAAAGGGATCTATTATACCCCTTTTGAAAAGATGTAAAATAAGTCTCTGATGTCCCTAGAGTGTGTGTATGTGGAGTTTCAGCTTAAAAATACCCCACAAATAATGTTGTATAACTGTTTGAAACTGCCCCTTTTAGGCTTTGATCCAAATTGTGTCATTTTGGTGACTGTCACTTTAAATTCAAAGAGCTCTTTTCAAAAGAGTGCGGAGCTACAAATGCCTATGTGTCAGTATAGTGGCAGATTCAAAAACAAAGCTAATGTCCTGCTAATGAGGGAGAAATCAGCACTAATGGGTGGGGCTTCCCCCTCTGATGACACATACAAAGGGAGAATGTCAATCAAAGTGTTTCAGCAGACTATTTTAATAAATTGTGATATTAAAAAATAATATTAATAAATTTTTACCATTAGAGGCTTGTTATATTCACAGACTGTTGCCACACAACTGTGTTTAAACCCCTTATAAATGTGATTTTTGCATAATAGGTTCTATTTAAGGCCTAGTTTTTCAACAACACAATGTCTATAAGAGGGTTTGACTTTGATAATGACTTAGAAATGCTCAAAGTATTTGCCATGTTGTGTTCCTCATGCTTTAGACATTCAACTAATGGTCTATGGATGCAACATCCTTGGATGAAACTACAACCACTCTATGAATCATGCAAAACAACAATGAAAATGCAACAGTACTGAATGAAATTCTGAACAAATCTTGGTTGATCTTCTTCCACTATGCAACCCCAAAAAACCCATTAAAAAATAAAAACAATGACATTTCTGTTTTATAAAGAAATTCATGTGCAGACACTATATGGTCAACAAAACTCATTTCAAGCCTCTACATTTCCAACTTTAAACGGAACAGATTTTAAGATCATGAAAGCCATAAATCCAGCCAAGTGTGTCCAAACTTTTGACTGGCAGTTTAAACGCAAGTCCATAAAATGAAGCATTTTAGACACATGTTGTGCTGCATTCGAATTTATTGCATTTCCAGTATTGATCTCTCTGGTGGGTGATGAATTTTAGATAAAGCGTGACATAACAGCAGAACTATTTCCCCATCTATCTGCTCTTGCTGGCACGCACTCACACAAATATAAATCACGTCCGCTGGTTCTGCATGCTGATAGTGCAGCAGGGCCGCTGGAAACGGTTCCGTTTTAAAAAGCTCTGAAACGGCCCAGAAGGCTATTCAGCGGCGCTCGTATTACCTCTGCCACGGCCAACAAAAGTCTCTGCATCATTCCAGCCCAACATTAGTTCTCAGCATGTTTTGATGTAGAATCAATCCAGAGAGAAAACGCAGAGTGGAAATTCAAATTTGCACAAAAATGGCCAATATATCAGCCAATTAATCGACCTGGCTGACATATCAGTACCAACTGAATGGAAATGTCTCATAAGCAAACCTTAACTTGAAGTTGAACACACCGCTCTGAGGAAACAATGTCCTAGATATAGGAACCACCATTGAAATCACACAGCAACACAGAACAAAAATACTATAGTAATTTGTGGTAAATATAAAGTGTTTTTTAACCATACAATGGGAAAACTATTTTATTGTATACATTATATTTACCACCCTTTGTTAAGGAATGCTACAGCATAGTGAACTAACAAACTAATAAATACTGCACTACACTAGTTTTTACTGCAGTACACTGGTGTATTGTAATATAATATACCCTATAGTTGTATTGGCTAATTTTTTTATATTACTGTTAGTTGTTGTGTTACCATAGCAACTGCATAATTATCACAACACATTAATTCAAGTACATCACTATAGTATGTTAGAAAAACATTATAGTATTTACTATATATTACTAGAGTATTTTTTTTCATGTGGGAGAACACTTTTTGTTTTGTGCATCAAATATGACACTGGTAGAGTTCAGTAATATATTGCCTCAATGTACACACAGCCCAGCAATAGAGAGGTTTAATTAAGCTGAAATAGTTTAAGTAGTCTGCATGTTGTGTTTATGGTCTCCCTAAAGGAAATGCTGAATGAGAAGCTAAGGACGGGACACCTGCAGCTCATTTTCTCTTCAAAGCTGTTTAGACTTAGGGTATGTTTACACGACAAAGATGTCATAAAAATGAAAAGTTTTTCTAAGGATTTTTGAAAGGTTTGCATATAGATGACAATGTTGTCAAAATGACCCCCATCTGCACTGATCTGCAAAAACAATGGAAAATGTGATACTAGGCATCCCAAAACTGTAGATTTAGCACTTTCAGGCCCTCAAAATGCTGTTGTTATTGTATAAATGAACGCGCAAAAAGCATAAAAGGTTTTAGTTGAAAATGGTGATGTGTAAATAACTCTCTTACTCAATAAGATTTTAGAATCTGCTTTAAAGCATATGTCAGCTACAAAATTTGTAGAGATTATCTCTATCCATACTTGAGATAATACTGCCTACAACTATGTGTACACCTATTCATTGTACATATCGCTGTCCACTTTACATTGTCGTTGTACTTGCACTGTCTGTATTTTGCACTGTCGTTGTATTTGCACTGTCTTTGTATTTTATCTGTATTTTGTGCTGTCTGGAGCCAGCACCTAAGCCTTTCACTCATCATAGCACACGTGCTGCTGATGATGTGACAATAAAAGTGATTTGATTTGATTTGATTCTAAAAGGCAAAAGGACAGCGTGAGAGAGTTTGGGGCCAGTTGAGGGACCTCTCACATAAACAAGTCACTGTTTTTTATTGGGTTATTGGGTTTTTATTGGATCTATGCTATTGTTAGATCCAACAGATCCTCAATATCCTATCAAATATAGAACAATTTGTCACTGCAAGCTATAATGAAACAAATCGTATATTACTTACATATACACACTGTGTAAAAACATTATGTAAAAACACTATGTAAAAACTATTCCATATATATATATATACACATACAGTATATATACATTCAACACATTGTTGGGTTTTTCACCAAAACTTTGGGTCAAATATGGACAAATTCGATAGTTTGGTTTGAAATGCTGGGTTATTTCAAACCTTATTTGGGTCAAATATCATTTGAAATAACCCAGCACTTTTAAAGTGAATATAGCTAAAAATCATAGAAGAAAACATTTTGAATACAATAATATATACAGTAATAATACAGCAATAATATCTGGAGCTAAATGAATGTATATTTATTAAAAGCAATAAATTAACATCAAATTATCAAACAATATTAAGATATATTTAATTATATATAAAAATATACATATTAATTTAAATGAAAAAACATAAACGGACCTTGTTTTTTTGTGGTTTGTCCACTGAAGTAAAAGATTCTTTAAAAAAAGGTAAATATTTTCAATGAAAGAAAACATGATTGGTGATTTAAAAAATGGCATAAACCATTTGCTCATGAGAGAAACCTAACTATGGTCAATAAACAATTTATGTTTATTTGTATTTGGGGCATTATATATTTTTGCCAGAACAAAGAATTGGAATCATTGACAAAAAAATAAATACAAATAAAATGTATACAGACTTGACACAATATTTTCAGAAAAATCCATGTGTTTTTGGTAAACCACTGAAAATGCAAAGGCAAGACAAGTAGTTTAGGCAGCATGCTTGTGTATTTAAGCTTAATATCTAGAAGTGGGTGTTTGAGTGCTGTTGTGTTGTTATTCTGGATATCAGCGGGATTGTGACGCGCTTTTAGCTCATAATGGCTTAATGTTCTTGAATTCCCTCGGCAGGGGCTCATTGTTATATAAGCTCTCATGTTAGCACACTCTCATTCTATACCACCAATCTGTGTGTATATGTGTGTGTGTGTATGTATGTATGTGTACGTATATATGTATAAGCGTGTGTGTAATCCCTGAGTGTGTCCATGTGTGTGTATGCTGTCTGGAGCAGATTGCGCACGGCATGTGGCGGATGTAGCAGGGCTCAATGCGGCGGAGGTTCAACAAAGCCTCTCCTCCTGCTGCAGCCACGGTGTGTGTGTATGTGTGTGTTTGCGTGTGTGTGTGTGTATTAGTCCTCATCGGTCTAACGAGGGGCAAAATGTACTGGGTGTCCCCTGGTTCAACCCGGCAGCTGTTTGCCATCCGTCGCTTGTACACATATCCCGCTGTGACGCTGGACACTCAGCTCTTTCCGAAATCTGTGCTCGGCGTGTGTGTGCGACTGTCCAGTGCTCTGTACTGGATACAGCTGTGATACTCTAAGCTCAGACACATCGATTGGCTCATTCTGGTCTAGTATCACTAGACTGGCAATGGCAATGAGTTATAATTTCCACTGGGCTGTCTCATCTGCCATGACCCCATTTACATCAAACAGCCACAATTTGAAAATAGCCACCCTCGGTGATGTCAAAAGAGCTCCAAAAAAAGAAAACGGTAAATAGATGTGCATTCGCAGAAAGATACACCACAGCTCAGCAAAGGGAAAAATGAATTAGGCTTTTAATATGTAAATTAACGCAGGAAGTTGACCAGTTCGATTTCAATATGCAAAATCTAAACCATATCTGCACTGAAATGCATATGGTGTAGAAATGATTTCCAATCAAAAACTAAATTTAAAGTAACACATTTAATTAAATGTCAAATTTAGCATGTTTACACCACAATCATTTTTTAATTCTTTTTTTTTTTATGTTAAAATGGTCCCTATTCACATGGATCAGTGGAAATGACTAATTCTGGGTTCACACAAAACTTA
>CAIGQV010007757.1:9369016-9466690 GCA_903798115.1 Danio jaintianensis | reverse complement strand
TAGTGATATATATATATATATATATATATATATATATATATCACTAGTAGAGATTTGTTCCCAAATAATGTTATTAAAAGCTCCTTGCATGTAAATAACTTCTAATGAAAACAAGCAAACAAAGCTACTCATATTTTAGGTTTTAATCCTCATAAGTAAACCTAAGTAGGTATATTTACATATTTTCTGTCTTCTAACTGTACATACAATGGTATAAATGGCTTGTCATTGTCCTGGATGAAGACAATTTTCCACAATAAATCGAGTTCAGCCTCTTATAAACATTCATATTTGATCCAAAACAGCACCAGATGAGATTCGTTCACGAAAAAGTTTCTTGTCCTAACAAAAAGAAAGAAAATACATTTGTAACAGGTGTATATACTGTAATATTATAAACTGTATTTGTAGAAAGCTATTAAACCTTATCTGAGGCGAGAGTCCTGGCAGCTTTCTTAACTTCGATACCTGAATATAAGCGGGGAAAATAAGGTGAAAACACTAACAGCGATGCGGCCTAAAAAAAGAATTTTATTGACGCCGCTATATATTTGTGTTTAAAATATAAAACACGCTATAAAAATATCAGGAGAATGTATTACACGAGATAAATCAGACCCCTCTCACCTTTTTCCAGACCACCTTAAAACTTCGCGGCTGTCGAGCTGTCTCCAGCACTTCGTTGATTGGCTGTAACGACCCATCCGTTTCAACCAATCAAACCCGCGGAGACCCACGTTGGAGCTTGACATCGAGGCTAAAACTGACCAATGGCAGCGTTTGCGGTCGCTGGTTGGCTGAGGTCTGTGAGGAGGGCAGTGTACAGTCTTCAGGGATTGTGGGCATTGAAGTTCCAATTATTCCCCACCCCCGCCGCTCCCGCCCCCATCTGCCAATCACGCAGCAGAAATGATCACCTATGACTGCTAATGAAAAATGATCAACATGTAGCACCTAGTGTCGACTGCCTCGAACAATTAAGCGAAATAACAAATAAACACTCTCTTTATTTGGTGAGTCATAGTGGCTCTATGATAACCTTGTAAATTAATGAGCAGATTGCTTATTAAACAGATGAAAATTCTGTCATCATTATTCTGTCATGCTGTTCCAGACCTTTATGACTTTTTCATCTGTGCAACAAAAAAAGAGAATTATAATTGCTGTCTCATCTTTATTATGAACCACAATACTCTTTTTGTTAGGTTGGATGGTTTGATCGTCTAGGAATGCCCTGTAAAAATACAGTTACAATCATTCATATCGTATAGGCTACTGAAGGCATTTGATGGACTTACATATATATTATATACTATATTCTACTTTTCAGCTACAATAGCCTAATATTTAAAAATATTTATTGTTAAATTACATATACTACTCATACTACTAAAAAACAACAACAATAATATTGACAATAATTAGCCTACTACATTGCTGTGGCTTTAAATAATTAATATAACATTCCTATATTTTAAAATTAAATATACAGTATGCGCTAAGATAATACTACTAATTATAATATTAATTGTAGTAGCATATTACATTTTTTGTGGTTTAAAAATTACAATCTAAAAGTTATTAGGCTATAATAATATGTTTAAATATCTTACCACCTTGAACATAATTAAAATGTTAATATATATATATTCTCTTTTTTTAATTCATAAACTAAATTTGGCTATAACATCAGATCTCTCACTCACTCACACACACACACACACACACACACGCACGCACGCACGCACGCACGCACACACACACACACACACAGGTAATACCTATTATACAAATTTCTGTCTCTTGTAAGCCACCAAAACCAGTACACACACACACACACACACAAATATAATACAATAATAAAAATGTACAGTATACACACATATTATTTGCATGTTTATAATCTGCATTTAACCAATTAGGAGTTTTATGGTGCAGTGTTATGTTACAGTGAGATGTGCGCGCTCAAATGCATGTTATCCTGCTTACTTTGCCGAGTGCGCACGTGCACACAATGAAAGAAAAGAGAGACTGGCTAGTGAGAATCGATTGCTCTGATAGATGGGGTCTATTCTTTAACTGAACTAAGCTCCGATTGCTAGCGAGTGCATCAGTGTGGTCGGGCCTCCATCTCTCCGGTAATTAACTTCAGGCTTCGCCTGTTGTGGCAGTTTGAATCGGAGTATAGTCTCGCGCCATCACACACGACACAAGTCTTTCCTCAGTCATCTGCCTGTGAGCGTGTCACCAACTACAGATCTTTATCCAAATTGTGTTCTTGGTTTCAGCAGTTTGCTATGTACATATTATTCTAGGACACACAGACAGACATCTAGCAAACACATCGGTGTGTGCTAATGAATCCGCCTCTCACGTTTATTGACACGATTGTTAGATCACTATTTACCATTGTACAACACATTTTCGCGGGGAAATTTGAAAATAAACGGAAACATCGCGTCAAGATGCAGATTTCAATCAGAAAGCTGGTTGGATTGAGGGTGACTTCTGTGTGAGACACGCTTCTACACTTCTTTTCTGTCAATGTTTAAAGTGAGTACATTTATCTCTCGTTTAGATGAGTGGCTATTCTGCCGAAAACAGATATAAAATCTTTTTAGTTTAGTTGTCAGATCTTTTCATCATGCATTTTGGCCTCTGATATTAAAAACTATGAAATATTTCCATGAAATAACTAAACACAAAAAACTTATTACATTTCTGAAAGACATGCAATAGGCTATGCTATACCAAATGCGCCAGCGTGCTAGTTGCTATGCAAATGCTAATAAACTATAAGCATCTTGGAAAGTAGCTGACCTTGTTAAGCTATCAAGGCAAAAAAATGTGTCATTACATAAAAACACTTTAATTTGAAGACTGTATGAACACCAAAGAGGAAGGTACAAGACCTTTGGGTGTTTAATAGCTTAAATTAACTTTCCCATGAAGCATTGCGAATGACACATTCGAATTATAAACAATAGACAAATAAAAACTATTAATCTAAAGTTGTATGGTATGTATACTTAAGTATTTTGAGAAAGTAGGAAGACTCGATTACATCCTTCACAGTGCTTCATGGGAGTGGGCGGAGCTAAAAATATATTTGTGTTCTTTGCTCGCTGCCACTCTCTCATTGGTGGAAGTGTTTAACTTTTCCCCCACCATTGATATGATATATCTCTTCAAGTAAGAGACAATGCTGCCCTGTCATTGTTTTTACGGCACTCTGTTTTAGGCTATTACAGAAGAGGAATTTCTAGCGCATGTCCTGAATGAGTTACGCGAGTTAATTCTCCTTTGAGCGAAGTATAAGACGATCAAGAGAAGTGTAGATCAGATTGCATGTAAAAATTAAGAGTTCTATTACTTGCCTTTGGCTTACTTCCTTCTTCATTGCGAAATGATTTGCCCCATTGATCTTGAAGAAGTTATGTGTGTGTATTATATACTATATATCTTGAAAATGCTAATTTTTTTCTTTCTTTTTTTTCCAAAATTGTTGAATGAAACCTATCTGTGGTGATAAAACATTGACACAGGAAAATAAAATAAAATAGCTTTTTTTAAGAGCAGAAGCTTGGTTCTTTATTTTGATATACAGTATGCAAGCAGAAAATATTCTGAGGGCCATCAAATTTAGTTGAAAACCATCAAAAAATGTTAGCGGTGGGTGGCAACTTAAAAAACAAACTGCTGGGGAAAGAGTTAAAGAACATCATGGGTAATGTAATGTAGTTTATAAAAATGTATTCATCATTTTTTAAAAGTCAAATTAAAAACCTTGCTGTATTTCTACAGGTACATTGCCATTTTAACCAACCAAAGTGATTTGAACGCACCTGATTACAGCATGTAGTGATCCTTACTTGCTGCTGTATAACCTTGCTGTTACGAGAAGCGGAGGACAGTCTGGCTGAATTATGACTGATCCTTTGCTGTCCTAGAGATTGATGGATAGAGAGTGAATGTTAGATGTTGACATTGAGAGACACATTTGCATATCGTCTCATGATAGAGTCTAAAAATAATAATTTCACATATTAAAATTCAAGATGACAAGATAAAATGACATTCACAACCAATTAGTTTTTTTAATATGAGCTATATGATTAAAACACAATATTTAATGGCAGAATTAACATTAAACAATGGTCTGCGTGACCTAGGTGACATCAAAGTAATTTTGAGTAAAGATTACTAAAGATTATTACACTAAGACTGTTCACAATATTACAATGACTATCAACATTATTTAATAAATAGGGTCGGTTTTGTTTTCATGCTTACATTGTAGTCACACGACTGCACCAAATACACTTTGACACTGAATGAAGTTATCAATGGGCAAATCAATCTTTTTTTATACTTCTAATTTCTCAGGTCTTATTTTCTTTGGCTTGCTCTTGTGCATTATGTAAGTGTAAAATGCACTGGCGGAGGTTCTTGTAGCCAGATGTAGTATGTGAGAATGGATTGAGCTCAAGAAGGAAAACAGGGTTCGTGAAATAATCAACAGAATGAGAGAGAGGAAAGGAAGATTAAGAGAGAAAGTGTATGCGCTCTGCCTGAGGGCCAGACAGTGCGAGTAAACACTGAAAAATTCCAGATACCGTGTTTTGAGAATCCAGAGGGAATTTTGTGGTTTAAATGGCCTAAAAAACAGCTCGGCTTAAACTCATAGGGGAAGTGAATTAACAGGCAGAGAAGAGGATTTATGCGATTTATTATAGGCACATGTTTCAGTCTGAGGACACAGCACAGTGTGCGGCAAACAAAGACAACACACACACACACACACACACACACACACACACACACACACACACAACCACAAGCAATCAGGATCTGAATTTTAGTATGGCATGCAATAATAAAGAGTACACGATGACAACATACCCTAATAACGTGACAATAAAACAAGAAGTTGTTTTAACTAACACTTTTTGTACCAACGTTCTCCCTCCCCCAGGATTTGAACATAATCAGTTGCATCCTAAAATTGCAGCAGATGTATCTGGCTTTCATGGCCTCAGAATTCATAACCCTAATTTCTTTCCATTAGTGGGTCAATGCAGCAAGAACCAGTACCAGACTTTAATTTAGGACACGTTTTTACCTTCCCATGATCCCCTCTGAGATTCAGCCTGGTATGGAGAGCAAGATAAAAATGTGTTTTATTTTTACCGATAGATTTATAAAGGCTACAAACTTTATAGAAGTTTTGGTATACAAAACATAAACATTTAGAAGTCTGGTATTTCTATATATTATTAAAAACAGTAATAATAATAATGAGGCAACACGGTGGCTCGTTCATTTTCTTTTCGGCTTAGTCCCTTTATTAATCTGGGGTCGCCACAGCGGAATGAACCGCCAACTTATCCAGCATATGTTTTATGCAGCGGATGCCCTTCCAGCTGCAACCTATCACTGGAAAACACCCATACACTCCCATTTACACACATACACTACGGACAATTTAGTTTATTCAATTCACCTATACCACATCTCTTTGGACTTGTGGGGGAAACTGGAGCTCCCGGAGGAAACCCACGCCAACACGGGGAGAGCATGCAAACTCCACACAGAAATGCCAACTGACCCAGCCGAGGCTCGAACCAGTGACCTTCTTGCTGTGCGGCGACAGCGCTACCCACTGCGCCGCCCAGTTTATGACAAACAAAGTGCGGAATATAAAGACAGAATGTGGCAGATGGTTGAGAGCCATTGCTAAAGCCTATTGTATCGCTGGTTTCAGTGCCTGGTGTGCACCTTTCCCATGCCAATGTTTGCCAAGTGTGTGTGTCCATACTTTTAATGTACTGCCAGTCTCTGTTTACGATTCATTTATGAAAATGTGTGTCAAAATGCCAGTATTTCCTGAAATAAACTTTGCATTTTGGGAAAATCTTGCACAGCTCTTTGATCAGGAGGTAAACTCTCTTTCCTCTTCCTGCAGTGGATTGGATGAGTTTGTGTATTGGACAAAGCATCATTGCTTAAATTGACGCTGAATTATTTTGCGTTCGGCAGCATGGTGGTTAGCACGGTTGCCTCACAGCAAGAAAGTTGCTGGTTCAAAGCTAGACCAGGAGTTTGTATGTTCTCAACGTGTCTGCATGGTTTTCCCATTCAGGTCAACTAAATTTGGTCATAGGGTGTGGATGGGAGACTGTATAGGTATTTCAGAGCATGGTTGTACTCTCAGTGTTTGGTTGCAGCAGAAAAGGCATCCGCTGTGCAAAACATATACTAGAGTGATTGGTGGTTCATTCCGCTGTGGCAGCCCTTGATGAAGCAGGCAATAAGCCAAAGGAAAGTGAGAGAGTGTGCTGCATTTTTTTCAGAACAGATTAATTAATACGCATTGGACTCAGTGTGCAAGATTTCTGTGCGTGACAACTTTTTCAGATATCAATATGAAAAAAAAACATGAAGAAAGCATCGGATTTCAGTGTGTACAGACATTAAAACATTAAAATAAGTTTTTTTTTCCAAGTTAAAATTTTCAGACCCTAACATGTAGATGTTGTGTAAACGAATGCCTTAAAAACATAAATATTGCATAATAAACATGAGAGGGAAAAGCCCAGGTGAATATAAATTCTAGAAATGTGAAACAAACTTGAGTCTGATCATTTTTAATGTGATAAGATGATATGCGCATAAACTGTGTTGAAACATTTACTTAATAAATTCCTTTATGCAGATTAAAAAGGAGATTTTTCCTCAAAATATTTAGTGATTGGATAAATGGCTAAACAGCGCAGTGATCTTATTGAACACTATTTCAAATGTTTCAATAATTCTTAAATATCTTAGCAAAAGTTCATTATCAAAATTATGTTGTATAAATATCCTCCAGAACTGAAGTGTTTATTGCATAAATGTATTTAATATATGTTATCAATATATTGTTCCAATTTTTAGGAAAATTACATGTTGTTGTTTTTTTTTCTTGAAAACATGGAATGGAAACTATTGGCTTATGTTGAAACATTATTCTAGTTTTTTGCACAAGTTAAATGTTCTGGGATGTTAATGTAAAAATGCACACAGAACATTCTGCAAAATATCTTCTTTGTTGCTCCATGAAAGAAAGTCATTTGGATTTAGAAAAACAAGAGGGTGAGTAAATGATGACACAATTTCAGCTGAAGTATTTATGCCTTTCGAGAGGTTTTACAGTAATGTAGTGTTTGTTGTTGTTGTTTTGAAGGCATAATTGGACAAGGAAAGGATCTTGCAAATAAATGAGATGAAAGTTCTCTCTCCATGCGCAGCTGCAGAGAGGTCTGGCCAGTTGGCAGGGTGCCCGGCCCATGTCATGCCAATTAAGTTCATCAGCTAAAAGTCTTCCATCTGGGAATGCCGCCTGTTACAGACAACATTAACCCCTCCCCGATGCATCCCGGAAAACACAGCCCGAAAAAAAGGGATGTAAGGATTCCTTCTCTTTGACACTTTCTTTCTCTCCAACCTTATTGATCTCCATCTCTTTTCCCCTTTGAAGCGATTTGATTTGATTTTCTTTTGGTTTGATTCCAGCATTAACCCTTATTGTTTGAAACCGTGTTGGATTACAGTGTTCAAATAAAAATGGCTTGTGGCTATGTGCAATTGGCTATTACAGATCACAATCCAGCTAAATAACTCCATCTGGTGGGAGCCTTGCATTAAAGAGGCCAATCAAAATCACAAGAGTGTTCAACATCACTCATTAAACGCACATTGTGAGGAAACTAAAGCTTGAATATACTATACCACAGTGCAGCTGTAAAATGACATTTCAGATCATAATGTTCTCTTAGCTTCTCTTTCACTCGACTAACACTTGAAGAGGAGACGTGCCTGGTAGTCTCATTTGAGATTTCGGTCTGCTAATTACATAGTAACCAAGCATCTCATTGCTTTCATGAGTGGGGGCGAAAGTGTTAACTAATTATGACATTATCACATTGACAGTGAATTGCATGACAATTCAATGCAAGCAAGTGCAACAAAGCCTACCAGTGGGAGTGAAGATATTGTTTACTGTCAACCACAACACTCCTTCTTTCTTACTGATATATCATTCTTCAAGTCTCTTTTCATCCCTCCCCCCTGATCACCCCTTTTTTTGTGACACAAACAGCTTTTGATGCCAGTGACCTGTTCTCCGTTGGGCCCTCGAGGGCCTTCTATTCCAGCTCTGACTGAAATTCACACTAAATATTGTATGTAGAGAAAGTTGGAGCGTAGGATTATAAATCACATTTATATTCAGACAGTTTGAGACTGTCTGTTGCGAATGTTCATAGGCTGCACTGCTGGATTGTGCGTCGGTTATACACTCTCACGCACACTCATACCTGAGTGTCAGGTAAGGAAATATCAAGACGGGAAAAAATAACCTTGGCACTGCTTTTGACTGACTGCCATTCTGAAAAATGAAGCAATGGAAACTCCAATTCAGGCTGCATAAATATCAGATGGAGTTTCAGAGGAAATATTTTATTTTAAAGGATTAAAGTTGTAATTTCCCCAGAGATTCATGAAACCACGGCTGTTTTTAATTATGGTTCCTGGGATTTAAAGTGCATGAATAAACTATCATTTTGTATTAAAGTGAAGTCAAAGAGGGTCAGCCTCTTCACCTTTAATATACATATACAACTCTTTTTTTTGACTGATGTCACCAAACTCTACTTATAAATCACATTTTAAAGTCCAGTTAATTTGTATATATACACAAGAGGTCAAGGACGGTTAGCATGATTCACTTGTGATAGATGCCTTCAATGCATTAACATGAGATCAGAAGCTTCATGTGAATTGTACTGAACCGGCAAAACCACATGAGCAGAGTCCTTCAACCTGGCCAAGCTTTCAGTCTTCACACATTGTGACTCCAGCCTGCCTAGTGTCTTCCATACAACCGCTCCAGTGTTGTAAAGAGACCACACAATGACCACATGCCGTTCACCAAGCCACCACTGTTTGGCAACAGTCAAGAGTACAGCCTTGTGGGAAATCATTTGGATGAAGAAGCAGGATCGGGGCGTCCGCTAGAGACTCATTCAGCAGTGTAAGCTCCTCCCTTCCATTTTTCAGCTATATTATGACAGGAGAATATAGGAGGACAGAAAGTGAAGGGAGAGGGGATTGTAAAAGACCTCGAACTCAAACCTGAAGCGCAGCCCAGCTACTACATGTCAGACTGTTGACCACATGATTATCTGACTGCACTGCATTTATCGTATCATTTTCAGAGAAATACTTACTGAAGCTGATTGGTTTGTAACAGGGTTGTGTGTCATCCAGAGTTTTTATTTGTCTCTAAAGCATTGTTAGCCAACTGTGATTGCAAGTTACATTGTTGTCAACATTGCTTAATGATTTTCAATGCATTCGAAATCACATACTTCCCTCTGATGTAGTATATAAAAAAACAATGCATCGAGTCAAACAATGTACATCCAAAATCCTAGTATTTAAAAAAAAAAAAAGACGAGGAGTACCTGGATGACCTACTACTTTCAGCGAGATTCTGAAGTGTGCATCCAAGACACTTTACTACCTCATAAGGCCACAGGAGAGAATTTATAAATGCAAGTGAAGCAACGCAACTGACGCAGGTAGGTATGTGATAATGACAAATGGCAGATATAGTATGTCCAAATTCCATTCAGACTGATATTCATAATATATAGAACAAACTTTTCAAAGATGTACCAAAGGTGGACCCAGGAATGCAATTTTTACTGAAATGAGACAAGACAGTTACAACAAGCTAATTAGTCAAACTGGGCTTTTGGATTTAAAGTCACAAAATTTGCAATGTTTATTTCATTCATTCATTCATTTTCTTTTCGGCTTAGTCCCTTTATTAATCTGGGGTCGCCACAGCGGGATGAACCGCCAACTTATCCAGCATATGTTTTACGCAGCGGATGCCCTTCCAGCTGCAACCCATCACTGGGAAACATTCACACACACTCATACGATACGGACAATTTTAGCTTACCCAATTCACCTATACCGCATGTCTTTGGACTTGTGGGGGAAACCGGAGCACCCGGAGGAAACCCACGCGAACACGGGGAGAACATGCAAACTCCACACAGAAATGCCAACTGACCCAGCTGAGGCTCGAACCAGCGACCTTCTTGCTGTGAGGCGAACGTGCTACCCACTGCGCCACCGCGTCACCCCTGCAATGTTTATTTGCACATTGTTATTCTTTAGGTGAAACATTAATTGGTGCAAGTTCATTGATTGATTCATTCATTCATTTTTCTTCGGCTTAGTTCCTTATTTATCAGGGGTCGCCACAGCGGAGTGAACTGTCAACTATTCCAGCATATGTTTTACACAGCAGATGCCATTCCAGCCGCAACCCATTAGTGGGAAACACCCATACACTCTCACTCTCATCCACTACTAATTTAGTTTATTCAATTCACCTACAGCACATGTCTTTGGACTGTGGGGAAAACCGGAGCACCCAGAGGAAACCCACACAAACACGGGAAGAACATGCAAAATCCACACAGAAATGCCAACTGGCCCAGCCGGGACTCGAACCAGCGACCTTCTTGCTGTGAGGCGACAGTGTTGGTGCAAGTTAATCCACTGATTTTTGTTTTGTAATAGTAATTCATTTAGTAATGAATCAAAGTCTGTCCATTTGCTTCCATGATTGGACTGGCGGTCCTTCTCTGCTGACATCAGTTTGATATTTTCAACTATGCGTCTCTTACCATTAGTTTGCTATGAGGGAATGATGTGCAAAAAGAAAGCTCCGCCTCTACTCAATATTCTGCTTCAGTTGGAAGCACATCAACATACTGAAGTAAAAGTCTCATCAACCTCCGGTCACTCTTTTGGAAACACACCCTACAATTGAGAATGACTTTAAAAATGTAATTCATGGAAAGTTACGGAAGACGGTGGATGAGTGACAGAATAGGTGTAAGAGCAGGAACAGACTGGAGAGGTGAGAAAGAGTTGAAAAGTTGAAGTGGAGACAGACAGTGGCAGATGGAAAGAACAATATGGAAAAGAGTGACAGATCAGGAGAGGAAGGAATGGGTAGATTGACAGCGGTCGGCAGAGGGAGAAGGGCAAAAGGGCAGTATTGTGCCGGTAGCCCGGGGTGTTTTCCTACTTTAGACGCCTGATGGATGGAGGAGGCGGTAAACGAATGAATAAAGAATGAGAATTTCAGATGAAAGAGCTCTCCAGGAATAACAGATTCTCTTCCATCAACACATCCAGACTGAGAGAGAGATAGAGGAAGCTTACGGTTCAGAGCGGACTGAAGTTTCTGCAACTAACTGATCTACAATTTTTTTAAAGAAGAGTTCATCCAAAAATGAAAACTCTGTCATACTCAAGCTCATGCTGTTTCAAATCTTTATGAATCTTTCAGAGAAATTGTACTGAATGAATAATAAAGCAGCATGAACAATGAAAACAAACAAAAGTGACTGGCTAAGTAACTAACCAACCAACTAAATAACTGGTCCACTAATCAAAATGAGACAATCAAGCTTTTATTATGCTGAAAAATATATTTAAGCAGTTCCTCATCCAATTAACAAATTGTCCATTCAGTTTTCCAAGTATTATATCATTCAGAACATTGTTAAATATAATTTGTTTTCCACTTACAGATCAACAATCTAAGTACACAAAAGGCCCATTTCTCTCAAATATTGCTTCTGCATTTGTCTAAATCTGTATTTGTGAGCTCTTCTCCTTTGCCCACCTCACAGGTGTGGCATATCAAGATACTGATTAGACGTCATGATTATTATTGCACAGGTGTGCCTTAGGCTGGCCACAATAAAAGGCCACTCTAAAATCTGCAGTTTTATCACACTGCACAATTCCACAGATGCTGCAAGTTTTGAGGTAGCATGCAATTGCCATGTTGACTGCATGAATGTCCTCCAGAGCTGTAGAATTTTGAATTGAATGGTCATTTCTCTACCATAAGCTGTCTCCAAAAACGTTTTAGAGAAATTGCCACCACATCCAACCAGCCTTACAACCGCAGACCACTTGTAACCACACCAGCCAACATCCAGCATCTTTACCTCCAAGTTCATCTGAGACCAGCCTATGTATATAACTGCATGCTATTAATGGCATTTTGACATCAAACATCTCAGTTCTTGCATGGCCAGCACACTTACCAGACATGTCACCCATTGAGCATGTATTGGATGCTCAGGATTGCTGTAGCCGACAGCGTGTTCCAGTTCCTGCCAATATCCAGCAACTTCACACAGTCATTGACAAGGAGTGGACCAACATTCCACAGGCTACAATCAACAACCTGATCAACTCTAAGCGAAAGAGATTTCTGGCACTGCATGAGGCAAATGGTGGTCACATCAGAAACTGACTGGTCATTGTTTGCACCGATACATTATAGGGGCTTCTTGCTGACCCCTTAGTTTCCATCAAAGATCTTCTGACTGTAACTGTATGTAATTTTAGATCCTCTGTGGTCTGTCTGGAGGTGGTGTTTGGTAGGATCTTTGCCATTCATACTATTCTTTGATCCATTATAACTGTAGTTGCTTGTTTCAGGTTTTTGTTGCCATTTTCAAACATTTGAGATCATTTTAGATGAGCATGCTATTATTTGCTATACATTTTCCCTACAGTCCAAACAACTTCTTTCCTCTTAAATTATATTGTTCTTCTGAACAAACATTTTTTCTGTCATAATTCATAAAGATATATATTTTATAGCAATGTGTGATACATTACTGACCATCCTCCACCATCCACTTAATGACACCTGTTTTGTTTTCACAGAATGAATGAATTATCTTATTATTAAAGTCTACAATGCTATTATTTTGAACACAGCCCTTCAAATTATTCGGAACAAGCAGCACACAACACAAAATTTGGGTCTTTTTTTCCTATAACACTATACTGCATCTACATTAAATATATGCATATGCAGTGCACAATTGTCATTATTACTAATTACAGTGGATATAGAGTTTGTACAGCATTTTTAAACACAATTGTACATCTAAATATGCATTTCAGCAATACCCAACCTCAAAATAGCAGTACCTTTCTACTGCATTATGAGATAGATGTGTGTACAACCAGGAATTCATTGGCCCAGTATATTTTAAGGCCTCACTGCTGCTCTCCAGCCCAATTCTATTGTTTAGGGGATGTTTTTTTTTTTTTTTCTTCCAGAGATAAATGCTCTGAAATCTCAGAGCTGTCGGCCAAGCAGTGCTTTCTATTTACAGAAGAGGTAGAATGAGAAAAGGAGGAGAGGATGGATGAGAAGAGAGGAGGATTAGAAAAACAGTCTGACAGTCCTTCTCTCCCATGGTTCAATTCAGTCAACGGGAAGCGAACAAGAGAGATATCAGAAGACAAGAGGGTAAAAAGAAAAATGAGGAAGATAAAGATGACTATGCTGACCCTCTCTGGAAAGAAAGAAGGGATGGGGTGAAAAAAAGACAGAAAGCAAGAACAATGAGATGATGAGTCTGGAGCAAGCCTGAAGGAACAGAACAAAGAGAAGGAGAGATGGATGGAGAGAGAGGACTGACAGGACACATGAATAAACCAGAGCTGGATGTGTCTTCATTATCACGCAGTAAGACATACAGAGAGAGAGAGAGAGAGAGAGAGAGAGTCAGTCGATTATGATTAATCAACGGCTGTTCGTCTTTTAATAATCACCCTTTCACACATCTCTTTTTCTATCTTCGACACGAAACCTGCCGACATCAGCAGAAAATGTCAGGTCAGTGACTCTACAAGTCGATTTTATTTATTTTTATGTTTTAATAAAATCTATTTGAAGTTTTGTTGCATTATTTGTTAGGTTATGTATTTTTTTTTATCCACCATATAAATAATAAAAACTTTAAAGTGATGAGCCTTTAACTAAAAAAAAAAAAAATTCTGTACTGAGAATCTAATGAGAATACACAAATATTGACAAGGCTTCTCTTGTTTTCATGAATCTTGTGTCTATAAACTTTTGGGGGGATTGTAGGCCTATTTGATTTTTAGATATGTCACCTGGACACAAACCCGTTTCACAACCCGTATGCTTTCAACTTTATTTTAGCCTATATCTCGTCATCCATTTTAATCTTTAAAGCTGGCTTGATCTCACAGGGCTTTGTAAATTGATCACAACAGCTTTTAAGCATTAAAACCATCGTGCTAAACGCAGAGAAAGTGACGCGAAATAAACAAAAGCCTGCCTTTCTGACAGCGTTCTGACAGAAAATAGGCCACTTTCATATTTATTTAAGCGCTAGGCTCAGATCCAGAGAAATCCTGAGAGACTTTGAGACAGAAAGAGAGAGAAAGAGGTTTTACCAGCAGCTGAAAACACCGAGACAAGGGCAGACTGTCATTCAAAAACCACAATCACGAGGGAGAGGCGCGGGAAAAAACCCCGCCACAGAAGATCACACTGGCGCATATAGTGACGACTGAGAGAAACCGCCGCATCTTTAACACCACGATTAAAACACGACGGTGACTGGTATTAACAGGTAAACATTACTCTTAACCGAACGAGAAGTTCATCCTTTACTGTAGTAAAACTGCACGGATAACGGAAAATACAGTTTTGAACGTCTAAAGACTTTAACTAGTGGACGTCGAATTGATAAAACCTCTGCTTAGTCTTTTTATCGGATCAGTGCAAGAATAACTTGCAAACATTTGTTTATTTGTGGTGATAAAATGATGATTTTTAAATATTTCGGAGGTGAAAAACGTTTGTTCACCTCACCTTACTTACTATGCTGTTCAGATGTTTACTTTAAGAGCAAAAAATGTAATATACTTGACAATAAGCCTATGACGTAATGAAATTTAAGTGCCATACATACAAAAATTAACAACACAACACACATTAGTTCTATACAGCACTGACTCGTTACTGTAATAACGCAAAGACATAAATTACTGATTTTAACAGATAACAGACTTGAAAATTAATGAAAATAAGACTAGTTTCATGAACTAGTGCTTAATCAATATTTTAAAACAAACAAAAAACTTTAGCCAACTCAATACCATAATACAAAAAAGCTAACTCTCAATACCATAACTTAAAATAAACAAATACTACTTAAATGTAATGAGAAAAAACATAAAAAAGAGCATTTAAAAAAAGTCTACTTTTCACTTCCATAAACCATTCGCTCATTACCGTAATGCTATAAAGATATAATTAACTGACTTCAAGTATCTAACTTATTTTTGTCTTAGGAGTAATGAAAATTTAGTTTAAGGGTTTTTGTCTCCAAAAAGTTTTGCTCATTACTGCAATGTAATTAAAAATGGTAAATTAATAAATCACATTACCATAATCAAAAGATAATCAATAAAAATTCTAATTATTTTCTATTTTCGTAATTTTGTTTTATCTTGAAATAAACATGAAATAATGCTCTATAAAGACTTTAAAGCTCACCACTCAAGATTTTTTTCATTACAAAATTTTCTTTATTACCATATATTATGTCTGTATTTATGTGCGTTTAATATAGACTTCATTTCAAGTCTTCAAGTATTTTTGTAAAAATCAACATCATAAAAAGAAATGAAGTGTTAATTTTGTGGTCAAATTTTTCCAAAGCTAATGCTGATGGGACAAAGACAAGATGTCCCATTTTGATGCCTAAAAAATATTTTACATACTTTCAAATAATTTATGAAACAAAGTCAAAATATGCGTGAAATATTGTTCCAACATCATTTACTGTAACATATATTAATGTAAAAATATATAAATTTAGACTTGAACTGAAATTAGAATGATGTAATGTAATTCTAATGCAAGTTCAAGTCAATATATATATATATATTCTTTTTTTTTTTTTTTTACATAAATATATGTTTATGTTGGAACAATATTTGCACTTTTCTTTTATAAAACAGAACACATGCTAATGTACAGGAACCCCCCCCCCCAAAAAAAACTACTTCTCACAAACAACCAAAATAAAACCATGGACATTTTCTACATCGATTTGATTGATTTTATTTGTAAGGCACCAGAAGCATTTCCTTACTGCAGAAATTTCCATTTATGTATAGTAAATGTTTATGTACTTTGTCTGTTTTTAATATGGAATGAAGCTATTTTATAACACAATTATTTTGCACTGTAGGTTGTACAATATACATAAAAATCAGGAGCTTAAAAAACAAACCAATAACAAAAAAGACTTTTTATAAAGCACAGAAGGCTTACAATGCTTTTAACAAATGGCAAAAGGCAAGCAATGAAGTCTGGGGAGAAGCAAATGGCAGAAAGAAAGGAGGATTTTCGGCGACAACCTGTTCTTAAGTGCCTCTAAAACACAGACGTGTTCAAGACTGACACAAAAGCATCTGTTTGCACATAAAGCTTCAGGTCTATGAATAATGTACACATACAGTACACCTGCGGACTGCTTTTAGAAACACTTCGCATTCGACTCGATCGGATTCTCATTTACACAGCGACCACTACCTTTTTTTTTTTGTTTAGTTTAGTCAAAAAAAGTTTAAATAAACTAAAATAGATTTGAGCAAGCCATGAGGATAAATCCTGACACTTCTTTCATAAATACACAGAAAATAATTGAATAAAAGGTGAAGTTTTGTTTTGAAAGCACTAAGATATTAATAGTTGGCTTTATTGATGTTTTCTTGTGTTGGCACAGCCATAAGTCAAAAGCGTGAATTAAGACGAGACACTGCAGGCAAACACCTGGCAAATTCTTGCAGAGAAATGTAAAGAAAACATCCAAATTTTAAGTGTTTCTTTTGTTGCACGCTATCAATTTGTGTCCGAAAGTTTCTAAAGGATATCAAAGGGAAAAAAAATAAATCAAATTTTAAACCCGACTTCTTCCAATATTACAATTTTTGTGCTAGAAATGTAAATTCAAGAGTCAGGCATCAAGTGTAAATTGATGCATGTTTAATTAAATATGGCCTCATTTGCATATTTAAGCATAAAAAATAAAACTGGTAATCTAAAAAAAGTCCAAGTGGGGAAGTATGACGATAAATAATTATTCACTTTTTACCCTGTTGACCTGCAGTGTCTTGCCTTAAGGCCTCCCTTAACAAGGGAAACAGCTTCACTCCTGAATCTGATATGGTTTGAAATCAATTAGCGTCATTAAAAGCAACATTCAAATAAACAGAATATGAAACATCCAAACAATGACAATACTAAAAAAAAAAAGCCAGATCTAGTTTTCATTTACAGATTAAATGTAAAAAAAAAAAAGTAAAGTTGGGGGGTGAGGGGAAGGGGTAGGGGGAATGGAGTGTTGTACTTTGGCATAAAAATGCATCACAATCTATGCCTACAATACTGCTATAGCTCCGAATTATGGTTTTAGTTTCAGCTGAGTTCAGTTTTTCTTCGGACTGAATAAATGTTATACTGTTATTTTGGGGGGCACATCAGATTAGCATACTTTATATAGTATGTTTGTAATTAAAAACCAACAAAGGGCACATAAATGCCACAACTCCAGACTACAGTGACCCTAAGTGTGGACTTGCTATGGACTTACTGCCCCCTCTTGGTTGAATCTCTTACTACAACATGACACTGCGAGACTGAATATACACAAAATTGAAAATTTTATATCATAGCCTTTACCTTAAATCAAGAAATGTCCCTTGTTAAAAATCAACCATGGTTTTATTATAGTAGAAGTGTAGTAACTTTGTTTTGTTTTTTTGGCTTAGTGATTACCATTTGTATAACAAGTTTTACTTCAAATACCATGGTTAAACTGTGGTTATTGAAGCAAAACCATAATCTGTGCTCATCATGTTTGTTTGTTTAACTGTGTATAATTATTTGTAAGGGTTTAATGAAATGTTCAAAGAATTACAGTTAGTGCAGCAAAACCATAGTTTAACTACAATAACTACAGTTTTTTGGTGTCATTTGTGGTAAAACCATGGTTCATTCTCCTAAGGGTGTTCCTGTAGTGCCATCAAAACAATGAAGGTGCCTTCTCAAATACCATTTTCTTACAACTTACTTTCCTAACACCGTGTCCGCTATAAAAACAGTGAATCTACACTTACGAACTCCAGCGCTAATGACATGGAGGACAGATTCGATTCATTGCCGTGCAACACAACCAAGATCGAGTTTGGTGTAGACACGGTGTAAGAAAAACAACATTTTTTAACGACTCTCACTATGTAGACAATCAACATTACTATAAAAAAAAAAAAAAGACCAAAAATATCATCTCTTAAACAGCGTCCCTTTTCACTTGGTGAGCAGGTTAGCTAGCATCTCAGAGGATTCATCTAATACTCTCTAAGACAGCACAACAAACACATTAGAAATCAGGCAAACAGGTAGATAGATATACAGTACGTCGAAGTGCCGTGTAGAAATATTTTCTTTCTTCGTTCCAACACTATTCATCAAGTTTCATTGAGCACTTTTAAAGGGACAGTTCTACCAAAAATGGTAATTGTGTGATTATTTACTCACATTCATGTTGTCTCTAATCTGTTTGACGTACTTTTGTACATTAAACACAAAAGGAGATGTTTTGAGGAATGTCCAAGCTGTTATTTTCTCTTTGCAGTGAGCATTTTCTCAGTGGGCATAGCGATTTGGCAAATTAATCTGTTAATAACAGATGTATTAAGTGTCTCTGCTTTCAGAACATTTGGCACATACAGTGCTCAGCAGAAATGAGTACATCTGTTGTAAAATGCATACTTTCTATAGGATGCTTTACAATATATTTGTGCATATACACATTAGATTAGTCAGTACCAGAGCCAAATCTGAAACTAATCTAACAACAATTTAATCAACACAAATTAATACACCCCAATGAGATTCGTGATGTTTTTTTATGGCACTTTTCTTTTAAAAGCTTGCTAGCTTTGTTCCCCCTTTCACTTTAACTGTGTGCAAAAGAGCAGCTTGAACATTTTTTGAAATCTCTTATTATTTCCTGTAGCAGCCTCAATGTTTTTTACATTGCTCCTTCCATAATTCTGCTATTCAATTGAATTGAGATACTTTTTCATACAATGTGATTGGTGAATGACCACAGCTTGCAAGCAGATTTTTTAAAGGATGATTAACAACTTATATTCTTTAAGTTTCTGATTCAGATGGCTTATGTTACATTTGGCCTATGGTACAGGAGTCATATTGACTACATTTTTGATGCTTTTATTGTGTTTTCAAAGCTTAACAGCTTTTATCCCCATTCACTTCAGTTGCATGAAAAAGAGCAGAGCAAGCATTCTTAGAAACATCTCCTTTTTGGTTTTCTCAGAAGTCAGTCAGTCAAACAGGTTTGAAACAACACCACAATTCAATAATTTACTCACAGCACACACGTTGTTGTAAACCCATACAATAGTATCCAAGCAACTTTTTCTATAAAATGAAAGTGACTATATTAAGTGTCAAAAATTTATCACACAATTTGCTTAAAGGGATGTAAATTCATTTACTCACTCTTCACTTGAGTTTCTTTCTTTCACAAAAGAAAAATATTTTGAAAAATGCTGGTAGCTGGCACCCATTGACTTCCATAGTATTTTTTAACTACAATGGAAGTTGATTGTTCCCAGCAACCAGCATTCTTCAAAACATCTTCTTTTTTGTTAGAATAAATTCTGAGGTAATTTACATTTTTTGGGTGAACTATTCAATTAACCACACAATATACAGCCGTATACTGTAGGCTAATTATGTGATGCTTTTATGTCTCACCGATCAAGTTTAATTACCGTTCACGTCAATGTATGGAAAAAGAGCAGCATGAACATTCTTAAACTATCACCTTTTGTGTTTTACGAAACAATAACATGTTTGAAACAACATGAAAACTCACAATTCCTTATGCTGTACTAAAACAATATTACTTTAGCACTGCTTTTTTCAACAGATTTCTAATATTTCTCTGCCAACAGCTTTATTAAAACTACACCAATCATATAGACTAGATTTAGAGTTTTTAATGATCATTTCTTTGTCCCTTTTGAAGGTTGATAAGAGTTAGTTCCCATTCATTGTATAGAAAGAAGCAGCTTGAACATTCTTCAAAATATCTGCTTTTGTGTTAAATGAAAAATTATTTGTCAAACTGGTTTGGAACAACACACAAGCCCTCATTTTATCTTGAACTGTCCCTTTAAGGTAGAATAGATGCAACAGCCGTGCTTTCTTACAATAACACAGATCCTTTAAACTCTAAATGGATTATGGCGCGGCTAAGTTTTTAGATTCACCGTTGCTTTTAGTCTCCGAGTTACAGCCTGGGGCCAAAGTGCTTTTGACTCAGTTATTGTAGATTGTAGCTTTAAAAGGTGAAAGATTTTAAGAGGAAGAGAGAGTGAGCGGGGGAGAAGAAAAAAAAAAAAAAAAGGAGAAAAAAAACCCCAGAGGAATTATTACCGAAGGGTCGATGGTCCATTAACGGTCACACCGTTTTTTCCACAACGAGCATAAGAAATATACAATATATATAGATATATACATACACGCAGGCAAGAAAGTGTAAATAAAATCAAATCAAGCATCCGTAACACAATAAAAAGGAGGATCAGTATAAATACATAGAGAGAAAGCTGGTGGAATGAACCAGAACGAATGAGTTTAGCAATTCAGAGGGGAGATAGAAAGATAGAAGGAAAGTGGAAAATGAAGGAAAAGAAAAGGGGGGAACAAGTGCTTCTGCTCTACGCTGAGCTCTGGATGATGGTGATTGGGTTTGGCCGTCGACTAGTCGGATTTGTCTCCGTCCTCCTCGCGGTGGCTGTCGGACGTCTCGCGTGTGCTCTTGTCCTCTTTGGCCAGCTGGGCTTGGGATGCCAGGATGCTGGAGAGGGAGAAGAGGCCGGAGTTGGAGGTGACGGCGGGGAGGCCGGCCGGCTGGCTGAGGCCGAGAGGGAGAGGGGTCATTGGCAGCGCCAGCCCTTGCAGCTGGGAGAGCTGGTGAGCCTGGAGCTGCTGCTGCACAACACACACATAGACATGCAGTGCTGTTACTTCAGGAATATGATCATACTTTCTTAGATGTGCTTCAACATGGGTTTTCAATACAGATGCACTAACATGAAAATTCTGGGTCGGAACCAAAATGGCTTTGTACTAATTATGCATTATTTTAATAAATAATATAAAGTAACATTAAATTTAACTCAATAACTTATTAAATAAATCATACTGTTTTATAAAACACAAGCCAACAAAATAAGCACATTTTATCGACAGTAAAATTGTATTTGGTGATAGTGAACGAGTCGAGAGGTGCCATTTTACCAGCGTTGCCATGACAGCACAGTATACTGGAACAAGTATACTACATAGAAATGTATGTGTTATTTTAGCAGACTTGGTTTTTCCAGTGAGCCCAAGCAGTTCATGCATGGATAAATTGCATGTGTAGGTGAGCGCAATATCCACAGAGCTGAAAACTGAGCTAAGTTTGACAGCAGTGAATGCACAAGCAAGTTGATGGTGCAGCAACAGACCATCATTGAACGGCGCAAGCCATTGAAATGAACGGGTTTCATACTTTGATTTCATAGTAAGGCACTTTTCATATGCGAGTGAGTACAGCTGGAGGAAAAGTGAGACTGGTCGAAAACCTAAAATTCCATTTTCGGTGGACGAAATTTGGTGCATCCCTAGTTATCAGTGAAAAGAGGAGCAGCATGACCATTCCTCAAAACATCTCCTTTTGCATTCCATGGAAAAATAGGTTTGGAACAAAGGAAAACGTCATTTGGAGCATTTTTTGTGCATAAAAATAGAGCTCTTCAGATATTTTATGTTGAATTTTAGACATCACAATAGCAATGTAACCTTAGAGTTAGAAAAGCAATATTTGGTGGAATAACCCTGATTTTTGTTACCGAACTATCAGACAAAGACAAAACTGAAGACAAAATGCTCTAAATGAAATTATTTTATCATAATTTAGAAGAAATGTTCTCAGACCTTTAAAGAATAAAACAAATATTAACACTTTACTTAAAACCCATAGCAAATAAATCCAGTACATCCAGAGAATGTACAAGTGCTCTCTTAATTATCCACAGATGTCGTGCACAACAATGATGCAGAAAAATCATTCAAAATGTGATTCTGTATACACAGCCTGTCACAAACTAATTCAGATGCATTTGCATATACATGGCCTACTGTATAAGACTGTGTATGCACCCACATGAGCCTTACACACACACACAGTTTACCCGTATGATGGAGTTCATCTCTGGTGGAGTGACCTGTTTGGCTCTCTCTATCGCCCCCAGAACCTGCTGCTGGTGCTGAAAAAGACACAATCACATCACACCTCACACTCAAATCCTACAGCCACAATAAAATCATCATGCATTTAAACAACAAATATATGCTCTCCCACATCATACTTAAAAAAAAAAAAAAAGGTTGATACATTTAGTGTATGTCCTAAGATTCTAGCTTTTGTTAAAATGTACACAACACGTTAAGTGTTTTTAAAAACTGGGTACAATGAGATGTCATTATTCTCCTCACAGTTCATCCATTGAATATTAACAGGCAACTTATATTAACAAATGACTTTAGACATATAGATGAATAACCCCAAAACATTGTAAGGAGTCTTACCACATTAATATTAATGACGTGGATTAAATATTACTGCACTGTAGGGAATGCCAAGAGAAAATAATATGGAGGTACAAAACACGGTGAACTCAAAAGAGCTTGTGATAATAATGTCACGTTAAAATACCAAGTGTAATATTATTTTAATGACAGACAAACCAAACGTATCTCTCACTTAGGGATGTGTATGTATTATTTGTAGCACAAACCTTATGAAGTGATTTGTTTCAGTTTTTTTGAACGGAAGTTCCCCAAACAGGAAGCGCAACCCATAATTTGAAACACACTTTGAACAAATTTCATCGATAAATCGTTACTTAAAAAGATAATTCTGACAAAAAATAGGATGTTGGAAAGCAGCAACCATTGACATCCATAGTATTTATTTTCCTACTATGAATGAATGGTTAACGGTTACAACATTCTTCAAAACATCTTCTTTTGTGTTCAACAGAAAAAAAACAACAAGAACAAGTGGTTTGGAACAAGTGAAGGGTGAGTAAATGATGACTAAATGTTCATATTCACCCCAAATGTTTACAGTATGATCATATGTGTGTGTGTAAATGTGCAGTGTGATGAATATGTTGAGGGTGTGAGTGTTTTGCTTCAGACTAAATGCTGCGATCTCTCTGTACCTCTTGAGACAGGTAAGGCAAGACTTGAGCACAGATCCCATTTAATCTCTTCACGATCTCTGCCTGCAGGGAGAAGCGCACACACAGGCGTGCACACAAACACACACACACATACACAGACCTCAGCAAAATTCTTCCATTTCGAAATAATCACAAATCCTCAAAAAAAAAAACTGTTTATGTTTATCGTCAAAAACATAAACAGTTCTTTTGGTATGACTATACAAACTAATTACAGTAATCTATCATTGTATATTAAGAATTATGACACATAACAGCTTATATTATATCTTATGTTTTAAATATATGCATTTTTCTATTAAAACACAACAAAATGTGTAATAGAATTCTTGAAATATATAAAAGTATATAACAAAATTGCTAAATAAACAATAACGGCTTGTGTATACAGTGTAAATACACAATATCTTTTTGTTCAAATATACACTTTCAACAATATATACTAATATACAATGTCACAATATAATGGAATATGTCAATTAAAAATCTACAAAATAAAAATGATAATAAAAAAAATTAAAGGTATATTTTTATTTTAATTATCGTTTATAAAAAATGATGCATACATATATAGAGAGAGAGACACGATATATAATAACTACATAAAACTATATGTAAACCATGAAAATAAAAATATGACCACTATTACAATTTTTAAATACGTATTTATAAATATTGATGCAATAGCTTAGTAAATATCAACTGTATACACTACATACGCATGCATTACACAATATAAGCTTATTAACTACAGTATACACTATATTTTATAAAGGGAAAAGATTAATAAAGACAGAGAAAGCTCATGTCTGGATAACATGATTTCTCTTTTTTACTAAAAAAGCCTGTGCGAGCTTGAGGAGAAAAAAAAAAAAAAACATGCAGCGGGACAAAGAGAGGCAACAATAACCCTGTTTCAATAGGCTGCCATGCTGACAATTCATACAGCACAGAGTGTGTGTGTGTGTGTTTGAGAGTGAGAGAGAGAGAGAGAGAGAGTGTGTGAGTGAGTAAGTGTGTTTGTGTGTGAGAGAGAGAGAGAGAAATGACTGCATACCAAACACTGGACGCCTTATTCTCTGCATTCATGACTGTATTTCAGTCTCACACTCTCTCTCTCTTCCGTGCCTGGCTGACTTTTTTTAAAGCATATTTCACCTGTGTCACATGCAGGCCAGGACTGATGAATTGTGCTGCAGCAGCGGTGAAGACGTGACTTTAAATGCCGTTTTTTATTTGTTTGTTTTTTTCCCAACATACTAACCCTCTGATGACTGACATTATATGCTGAAGATCAACACTTACTGCTGCCTTTCTCATTGTGGCCAATCAAACTGTTTTAATCACCAAATCACTCAAATACACTCTGGGGTCAGTATGAAGGTTTTTAAAAGAAGCTTGTCAAATACGCAATATTTTTAACAAAATACAGTAAAAAAAAGTAACACTGTGACAAATAACAAAACGTATTTATATTTCACAGAACTATTCATTAAAAATATCCCACCTATTCTAACCTGGAAAGTGGAGTCAAACATCAGGTAGTGAATAAACCATGTTTCCTAAATAGGCATTTTCTTGGTGACTATGTATACGGTCTCGAAATAAAGCAGCAGCATTTAATAACGTTAATGAAAATAAAATGGCATGTATAGTTTTTCCCGTCATCAGTAGTTATAGTATCTTTTCCAACAGTGAAACATCAGCAGGATTCATTGTTGCTACCTTGTGGTCAAACTAAACAGTGTCACACAATTCAAAGAGAATGGTTGTTTTGAAAAATCGGGTTGGAACGGTGCGCTTTGGGCTAAAACATTGGGCTAAAACATAAAATTCGTCAACTTACCTGCTTGTGCATTTCGATGTTCAGCCCATAGGACATCTCGTAATACTGTGAAGAAACAAACCAATTGATACATGAACGCACAAAGCTGAACATTAGTGTGGGCTTTTTTTTTCCCCATGCAGATTTTGCCATGCGATTATGTTTTTCTACACAACTTTACGGTTTACCAATAAAAATTGAAGAGATTTC
Organism: Danio jaintianensis; assembly: GCA_903798115.1. Taxonomy (NCBI): domain Eukaryota; kingdom Metazoa; phylum Chordata; class Actinopteri; order Cypriniformes; family Danionidae; genus Danio; species Danio jaintianensis. Next base: position 9,441,333 of record CAIGQV010007757.1, on the reverse strand, counting down.
CCAGAGCACATTTCATATAGGGCTGAACATTTTAATGTAAACTAGGCACAATGATGAAATATTCAAAACTAGTAGTGTAATTTAGTCTTCTTTTTATCATTTTTTAGGGGTTTTCACCTTTATTGAGACAGAACGGTGGAGATTACGAACAGGAATGTGTGGGGAGCAGAGAGAGGGGAAGGATTGGCAAAGGACCTTGAGCAAGGAATTGAACTTGGGTCACAGTAAACACCGTAGTGCGTCGACTGCAAAGGTCTTTCGACTCTCCAAAATTCTCAGAATTTTTGTGCATTAAAAAGAAAAATGCAACCTCACGCTGTCAATTTTTCACAACCACATCAAGCATTTTGAGAATTTAGAGCCACTATATAAGCAAGCACTAAAATTCAGAATGGTGTCTGATGTGATCACAAAGCACTTCATGACAATCAAAGTTAAAAATACAAAAGAAATTATCATCGTTCTCACAGCTTAATGCTCCGTTTAGCATTTTTAAAGCAAATTTTTTTGCAGCATATTAATAAATACCTACATGCCGATTTTCATTCATTCATTCATTTTCTTTTCGGCTTTAGTCCCTTTATTAATCTGGGGTCGCCACAGCTAACTTATCCAGCATATGTTTTACGCAGCGGATGCCCTTCCAGCTGCAACCCATCACAGGGAAACATCCATACACACTCATTCACACACATACACTACGGACAATTTAGCCTACCCAATTCACCTATAGCGCATGTGTTTGGACTTGTGGGGGAAACCGGAGCACCCGGAGGAAACCCACGCCAACACGGGGAGAACATGCAAACTCCACACAGAAACGCCAACTGACCCAGCCGAGGCTCGAACCAGCGACCTTCTTGCTGTGAGGCGAACGTGCTACCCACTGTGCCACCGTGCAGCCCCATGCCAATTTTATAAAAATAAAATAACAATTATGAAAAAAATGCATAGGCAAAGGTTAAAGATTTTCCCATTCGGATTTTGCTATGGGTCTATTTTTTCATGTGGTTTTGGCAATTCAACTAACATAATTTGGGAATTTTATGAAAAGGTGAAAGATTTCCCAAAATTTTGCATGCAATCTTTGGCACAATGACCAAGAGAAACCGAATTTTGTGAATTTACCATGGTTATCAACAGAAATCAGAAATGACATACAAGTTTCATACATATAAGGCCACAGGTTTCACCGATTTTGTAATTGTTTTTTTCACCTCACTCTACTGTTTACAGACATAAATTGAAGAAAAAAAAAAAGAAAAAAAAAGATGTAGGAGTGAAATTTCCCAGTGCAAATTTCTCATAGGTTTGAAGATTTTCATGCAAATTTGATGAAAGCGACTGAAACCCCCCCCTGAGAATTTAGTGTAAAAGTCAAAAATTCTCTCTTAATTTTCTTAAAACAAAATAAAAATACAATCTCACGCTGTATCAATCTCATTTACACAAATAAAATTTAGATAAATTTTCATCATTCACATGCTTAGCAAGAATTTTGAGAGATATTTTGACAATTCAGAGCCACTGAACAAGCAAATGTCAAAATCCAGTATGGCGTCTGATTTGATCCACTTTGTCCAAATGTGCTTTGTGGCGAGACTAAGTGCAAAATATAAAACACACATTCTTGTTTTCTCCCCTCTTTTTATGAAGTGAGGACAACAAAATCATCCTCAATCAATACTTAAAAACTCCATTCTGTATTTTTGCAGATTTTTTTTGCAACCACGCTTTGGTTTTCGTGCATGTCAAATTGTTAAAATGCCAAATACAGAAAGGAAATGCATAGGAAAATTTGGCCTTGAGTGTGCAAAGACCCTTAGCCTGGCTCATCATTTGTGTGTTAGCACACAACCTCGGCTGCGAAACAAGAGCAGAGAGCATCAGTGATGGAGCCAGAGTTGGATGAGGGTCGGCTCTGCCAAGCAGCAGTGGGTCCCTAAAGCAATTACCACCAACGCAAAGAGGACGCCCACCCTCCCCATCAGGCAGCGGGTGCGGACAGAGCGGGGCAACCCGATAGGCTATTAGAGGAGCGAGGGAGGGCGCGCTGGCTGATGCGTGTGAGAGCAACGGCGCACAGATTAAATGAGATTAAGCCGCTCGACGGATCAATTAGAGGCAGAATATCAGACGGCAACACGAGGCCCCGGCCGGAGACAACCAGGTTATATAGGAGGGGGGATGGAGAGAAAGACGAAGAGGAGGATGGACAAAAGAAAGAAAGGCAGACAAGGTAAAAAGAGAAAGAGAGAGAGAGAGAGAGGATGGGGGTGGACCAGGGAGGAGAGGACGTCCAAGCATATGAGATGGAGATTGAGAATTTTTTACCCAAATGGATTTTGAACTCGGTTTTGTAAAAACGTACTTGCATCAATAAGCATATTAGCAAAATTAAGAATGCAATTATTGAATAAAATGATCAATGACGTTATTATTGAAACATTTTCTGATGAATTAAATATATAAAATTGTATATAGTAAATGTATAATATTTTACATTATAACTGACAAAGAAAAGACAACTTTAAAAAACAAACGATTGTATAATATAATAAAGTAATAAACTTTATAAATAAAATGTATATGAACCACGAGTTGATCGTAAATGAGAATAAAATATAATATAAATAAGAACAAATAAATAAAATAAGTACAGAATAGTATATGATATAATAACCATATTTAAGAATAGCTCATTTCATTAAGTATAATATCACAATTCAATTATATAGTTTAATGTCTTATATTAAGCAAGAAGGTCGCTGGTTCGAGCCCCAGCTGGGTCAGTTGGCATTTCTGTGTGGAGTTTGCATGTTCTCCCCGTGTTTGCTTGGGTTTCCTCCTGGTGCTCTTGTTTCCCCCACAGTCCAAAGACATGTGCTGTAGGTGAATTGGCTAAGCTAAATTGTCCGTAGCGTATGTGTGTATGTCCTGGTCCTCCAGGTTGTGTGGCTAAATATTAACTTCGATATTAATGACCCTGGTAGTAAGTAAGTAATGTACTATATTAAATTTCATAAATAAGAATAGATAATAATAGTAATATAATATAAAATTTACTTCCACAAATAAAAACTATGAATTAACAAATAATATAATAAAAATATTACATTGCTAATAAAAATGATAATATAACATAACACAATACAATACAATATAATATAATATAATAAAAAATAAATCTGAACTCATCTATGGTACCAAGTGAGCTACTGTCACCCTCAAAAAAAAAAAAAAATTTAATCCCCAGAAGATTAATGAATCCTCTTGGTGAGCAGCAGGTACAGAATGGTAATAGAGCAGCGGAAAGACAGCACTGAGGCAGACTGAGAGTAAGACACAATGAGACGCGACAGGTAAGGGTTAGGGTTAGTGTCTGGCGGATGTGAATGTGTTCCGGCACATTGAGCCTATGGTGCATCCCTCTGGAGGAGAGCAGACTTACCATGATATAATGACGCTGCATTTCTGACTTCTCACTCGCCAGCTTGTCACATTCCAGCTTCAGACTGGACAGAAGAAAGACAAAACCAACGGTCACTACATGAAAAACAGACACCAGACTGACATTACGCAATAGAGTCTGAACAGCTCAAACTGGTTCAGAGATGCTTTCGGGCTTTTGCACATTATAAAAGACGCAATAAGCAATTTGTTTTAGGAAAATACAAAAGATGCGTGTCTGCTATGTATTAAATCAATTTTTGTGATTGCTCTAGACTGCAGCGTTAATGTTGACAGCAAATTTTTGATTTCATTTTAAGTATTTCTTTCAGATTTATTATGCTTTAGGCAGAATAAAACCAAACTGAATCTGAGAGCGCACCAATGCGCTGATTTTTGAGCTCATTGAGTCTATATATTTACTTAAGCAAACACATATTTATTTAGTGTTTTATCAATCTCAGTAATTGTATTAAGTATTATGCAAATGTTTAGATCATTTATGTGCAAAGTAATGCTTTCAATCTTTTAGTAGATATATGAGAGACTTACTGTTACTAAATATTTATATAGTAACACTTTTATATTTATATAAATATTTTTATTTTATTTGTACAGTAAAAAAAATCAACAATGCACATAAACCATCTAGATCAGTGGTCCTGAACCCCCGGACTGGTACTGGTCCGTGGATCAATTGGTACCGGGCTGCACAAGAAATCCTGAATTATTTCCATTTTATTTATTATCGGAGTCTGAACGATCTTTTATTTTGAAAAATCTTTTATTTTGAAAAATGACTGTATTCTCTAGGTTACATCTCGGTCACTTAAGTGCCAAAATTTAACCCACAAGCTAGCAAAATGAGTAAGAAGGAACCATGAACTACCAAAGAATGGATCCGCAACCCATTTGTCAACAAATCAGGTGGATCCAACATGTCTGTGCAAGACAAAGATCAACTGCTGTAGACTGCAAATAACGGCGGCCTTGTTCACATATCGCGGCTTTTTTCCGCGCACAAGTTCGTTATTTTCATGTCCTTCTGTCTTCTTGTGTTGGTATGCATGTATCTATGTATGTATGTATGTACCCTGAGCTCCTGAAAACCACAAAAAATTCCTTGTGTGTTTGCGTACACTTGGTGAATAAAGCTCATTCTGATTCTAAACAAGTGGTTCTAATTGGATTTGCTTTGCAAACCTTAAATAACTTTTATGCATTTTTAGCTACTATACTCTCAAATCATTCTGCATAAATCCGCAGATTAATTTTTACAATTCTGTGCAGAAATAGCAAAAAATTCTGTCTGGCCCTGCTAAAGGCCAATTTATACTTCTACGTCGATACTCTATAGTCGTGAGAATCACTTCATGTGAAAAGTCCAGATATACTATCTCGTAGATAGTTGCATACCCTTCGCTTTATCCTGATGCAGACCCTGAATCGCACCTCTTAAAGAATATGTAACTACACGATGGAATGACACAGAGTGCGAGATCTGTGATTGGATGACTTGGTAGTGGTGACAAGTGTGGGCAGGGCTGAGAGCTGTGGGAGCAGAGCGAGGCAGGTTGTGCGAGTGTTAAAAAAATGTCGAGTCCCGCAGAGAAGTTCCAGATAGATTATTTTGTTTTTTGTTTATTTTATAGTTCAAGTTGCTGAAAGTTTGCTGGTTCCCGCCTCTTACTTTCTTAAATGTGTGTGATTTTGGGCTACTGCTACAGTAGGATTGCACGCATTTCCAGCAAAAACTCAAAACGTCGGCTAAGAAACTCAACATAGTGACACAAAAAACCACATTGGCTACTAGCATTTCAGAAGAGTTACTGCAGAAATACACAGAAGTATAAACGCTCACAACAGCTTCAGCTATGTGCAAGGTATATGCTGTGGGGTACAGTAATAACGTGACGCAAAAGAATAAATCAGAGACTAAACAACGGAGTATTTTAGGGAAAAATAAGCAAACAATATTTCATTCCTAGGATTCATATCGAAGTGAAAGTGAAAGTACAGCATAACATGTGTTGTGATCAGTTTACGTCATACTGGATAGACACTTTCAGTTTCAATTGTATTGTTTGTGTTGTCCAAATAAAATAAATGTTTATTATTACTATTAGCATATTACTTAACAACTGTGAAAGTAAATGTAAAGAATAAAGTGTGTTGTGATCAGTTTACATTGTACTGGATAGACACTTTCAGTTACAATTGTAATGAGCGTGTTGTCCAACTTAAATGCTTATTATTACTATTAGCATATTACTTACCAACAGTGAAAGTAAAGCATAAAGTGTGTTGTGATCAGTTTACGTTGTACTGAAGAGACACTTTCAGTTTTCAATTGTATTTAGTGTTGTCTAACTTAAATAAACGCTTATTATTACAATTAGCATATTACTTGAGGACAGTGGGGCCGAAAGTATATAATACTCATTGAAATATGTCAAAATGATGAACGGCCTTCAGTTTTTTCTGTCTCTGCTAAAAAAAATATCATGCCGTTTCAGACATGCATTTCAATGTGTGCGCTTCACATCTGCTCCATCTCTTCTCCCACACATTGACATTTTTTTACTTTTAATGAGACAAATACTTGCTTACTTTCCTGCAGGTGGATCAGTATAGGCTACATTCCAGTTCAAATGTGCGCAACTCGCTGACACGCAGGACATTCATTCTGACTGGATCTATTTCAGAGCGGTCTGTCCCTAACATTTTAGTTTTGTCGTATTTCTTCATGAAATTGTATAGTTTTTTGCTATTCAAAACAGTTTTTTTTTATATAGTTACTATGTCATGAGAATTATTCAGCAACAAAACAACCACTGCAAACAAGAACCATTGGTTTGACTTTTATAAACAATCTGGAAACTAGCTTATCAGAAAACCCCTATGCCTGTCCATCATTTAGCATTTCTATGTGTTTTTAAATAGCAGAATTTGAAGAGAGCAGAATGGTGGAGGTGGAGGCAGAAAATTCTTACAGAACCTTTAATATGTTGATTATTTTGTGTGATTAGTTAAGTGGATAATAATACAAGATACATTTTAGTGAAATGGGCAAACATCTGACAAGAGAGCAGGTACATGATCCATATATAAACAAAGTGATATGACAAACTGGGGTCTTTTTGTTATGTCGGCGTACAACAAGCATTCTGTTTCTTCATCCCTCTTCAGACTGCTGCTTCCACTTATCCCAAAAAAGGGGGGAAAAAAACGGGCTGTTATGACTATGTAACATATATTGGGGGTTGTCATGGTGACCATCCTCCCTGCTGCCAGGCTACCTGTGATTGGCCATGCCAGCCACTGATTGGTCGAGACCTCCTGAAGGTTCCAAAGATGCTCTCGGGGAGAGAGAGTGAGAGAGAGAGAGAGAGACAGAGAGAGAAAAAAAAAAAGACGCCAAAAAAAACGACGCATTGATGGAGTTTTATTGCCGTTTCTTTCCGCCTCCAAATCGCTCCTGCTGTCATCCTTATTTTGATTTATGTATTCCCTGATCTATTTATGCATTTGTGGAAGGGAGCGACAGCTCGGCGAGGCTCTAGGGACCGCCTGCAGTACATTTCCTTTAAAAGGCTGAACACAGCACCAAAAAAAAAAAAAAAAAGCCCTTGTCTTTTGAATCTCAATTGAAGTCAATGGCGGCGAATCCATGCTCTGAACGCACATACAAAAAACGTAGGGCCTATTCTTCTGTGAACACGGGTTAAATGAGGGTTTGCTCGTCGCCATGGGAATAGGGAGGGATAGACATGTTGCCTTAAAGATGGGACAGTAGGAGCGTCTTTGTGTCTTTAAAGAGTCTTCCGTCTCCGTCTACAGGAGTCAAAGCATCAGACGGATCAGATCACAGTGTAAATCGACATGGGATTGCGGCACTGGGGGAAGCTTGTTAGGAGCAATAAAAAAAAAAAACATATCAGCTAATAGTGAGTTTAGTCACGCCGCGTTGTAGAGGACCACCTTAAAGAAACAGTTAAACAAGAATAAATGTTGTTCCAAAAGCAAAACGAAAATTTTTTGATAATGTAGTGGTCGTTCTTTTGTAGTGTAGTCTGATTTGTGAGCAAATGACTTATATGAAACGGTACTTGCAAGAATAGTTGACATAGTCTGGCATGTCAATCACAAAATGAACTCACAGAATCAATCAAAGAAGTCACTAAATTAATTACAAAGTTTGACTCACTCTATCACTGAATCAAGTTCCTCATTTCTACTGCAGTCTGACTCCTGAATAAATTTGTCTTATGAACTAATTCTTTTAACAAATAGCAGACGACAACTCAGAATCAGTCTGGTGGTTCTTTTACATCCTGATCTCACTTCGTCAGAGAAGTTACTGACTCACTCACTGAATCATAGTCCTTCTGAATTAGTCACAGATTGAGTTTGCTGAATCAATCAGAAAAGTTAACATGATACGCTCACTAAATCACGAGTTGTTACTTTACGACTGGTTTCTCTTTTGTAGCTCCCATGAACTGGTTCTTTTAAAGGATTCATTCACCCAAAAATGCAAATTCTGTTATTAATTACCCTAATTTTGTTCCAATGCCCCAAGACCTTGTTCATCTTCAGAACACAGATTGAGATATTTTACATGAAATCTTAGAGCTCTCTCGTCCTTCATAGAGAGCAAGGGTTGTGAGACTTTCAAAGTCCAGAACCAAGAAACCCAAAACATTGTCAAAACATTCTATGCGACTTCAGTGTTTCAAATGTAATCATATGGCGCTCCAAGAACACCTGTGCTGCAAAAACAATATATATTTTCTTTGAAAACTAAATATTTTGTTCGCCAAGGTTTTCTCTTCCTTGTAAGTTGTTGTAGGAGCGATATTTAATCATTGATTAGGTTTCATGGATTTATTTTAATTTCAGACATGATTTAAACATCGACTGGCATTGCTTGCTAGAGGAGAGTTAGAGGGTGAGGAGAGCAACCGCTTCTTCAATCACATTTTACCTTTAATTTTTATTTTTTCCACCTTGGAAGTTATGCTTGTTGTATTTTGGAAAGTAAACCCAGTAATTTGTTGATATAACCGCATCTCCATGCGTGCTCAATGTGAATCTGAAGACTCCCCTGCTAACCTCAAGAGGCTAACATGAAAAGGATTAGCTGCCACAATCATAGTGTCCGTAGTAAACGCACACATGGAGTTGATGCAACTCAAGAGAGGACATAGGCGAACAAAGTAGTTTTAACAGGTTTTATGGCACATGAAAGTATTCTCAAAGCTTTGCATGATTACGGTTGAACCACTGAAGTCACATGAAACGTTCTGAAGATTTCTTTGGTTCCTTTTCTGAACTTTGAATGTCTCACATCCCGTGCTATCTATACAGGGTCAGAGACCTATCGGACTTAATCTGAAATTTCTTATTTTGTGTTTCGAAGATGAATGAAGGTTTCAGGGAAGTGGAACAACATGAGGATGAGTAATTCATAAAATAACTTTTATTCTTGGTTAAACTAACCCTTTAACGAGTCTCAAAACATGACTCAATCTGGGGTGCACTTCCTAAAATCACTGTTGGCCAAAAATCGCTGCAAGTACTGTTGAAGTGATACACGAAACCTGCAACAACCGTTGCTTTTTAGATTTTCTACTGTCATCCGAGTTAAGAACAAATTACTCTTATGGTTCTTTTACCAAATCACACAAGAAAACTGAATCAATCCAGTGACTCCATCTCAATGAATTAATCAGACTAGTTAATGAGTTAGCATCTGACTCACTCACTGAATCTTTCCTACTTGTAACTGTAGTTGGATTCAACAACAAAATGACTTTTAATTAAATTGCACTCAAACTTAGTGAACTATAAAACTAAACTGATCTGGCAATTCCTTCACAAAATGAACTCACACAATCAGACAGACCAGCTACTGAAAATAACATCTGACTCACTGAATCGTGACTCATTACAATCAGACTAGTAATAGGATGGTTATGTGCTGGTGGCATTAAAACGTACACAAAAGTACTTTAAACATAAAACATGTCTATTTTGTATGCCTGCTTCGGATATATCTTAGTCAAGTGAACCAATTCATCATTCAACAGATTCAATGAAATAATAATAAAAACAATATAGTCACAAACTAGACATGGTCATTTTATTTCCATCAGTACACCAATGAGAAGATTGGTGAATGTCAAGGTTATACATTAACATTGATTTCATGTTCCTTGGTCAAAAATAAATGAATAAATACCACAATCTTATATAAAATAATGCTGCTACAGAAAAGGCTGAATGTGTTAATGTTTTAGGTACTGAATGTGTGTGTGTGTGTGTGTGTGTGTGTGTGTATGTACCTGTGGTATTGTGCTTGAAGGAACTGGAACTCATCCTTGATGCGGTCGCACGAGTCTGACGTTGTGAACTTCAGCTGCTGTGATGAAGCCTGGAACGAAAACAATTTACGGTGGTCAATCGCATTATTCAGAAAACGTGTGTTGCAGCATCAGCTGGCCATCTGAGGAACGATGATGCACCGCCGCAGCCGTTTCAATGCCAAGAATGGAAAATTCCGGCCAAAACAGATGCGCCCGTCTAAACACGGGGAATTCTGTAATCAAGAGTGAATTCAAGTGTACTATATAAAAAAAAACATTGAAAATAAAACCTCGAAGGCTTACAAGCTCATTCAAAGCTCATAATTTCAGAGGCGTCTGTCATGTCTGGAGCTCCATATCAGTCGTGGTTTCTGAATTACATGTATTGCGCTCGCAGGTGAAATTATTTCCCTAGTGTGGACGCCACACCTGCAGGGAAAATGCAGATGTTATTGGAACAGTTTTGCGCTTTTCAGGGTGGATTTTTACTAGACTTGGTGATTCGCTGGCACTTTTCCCAATAAGCAACTGCCATTCTTGAATTTTGATGAATGCAGACCTTGCAGCTTTCACTGTAATTCTAGTAATGCTGAAAGAAGAAGAAAGGCCAAGACAATGGTGTCTTCTGGGGTTCAGATTAGGGCTACTTTAAAATGATCTCAAATTTATGTTGATCATTTTGACAGCTCGAGTACATGACAGGAGTACTGCCTCAAATATTTCTGGGTAAGAGGAGGTTCAGAAATTATTTTTGGCACCATTCAAGCCATTACTTTCAGGTTTAAAATGAAAATGAATATATAATATACACATAAAATGAAAATGAATATAAAATATGAAAAATATATATTAGTGTTAAGTATAACTGACATATTACAATTTTAATGATACTTATTAGTTATCTCTTATTATTTCTCCAATAAAGTTTTCAAAATACTGTTGTGATGTCTTTTTCTGTCCAAGTTAGCTTTTTTTAATGTCTATATAGTTTATTCATATTTATGATTTGACTTGACATTATGTATTATTTATCATGTATGACTTGGCAACCAGATACATTAACAGCATTTGTATGTACTATAAAAATTAACAACTTATTTCAAGCAGAAAAGTAATGCTTTTAGTTTGAGTTAACTACAAGAGCCCTTCTTTTGGTTCTTTTTAACACAAGATTTACACGTTAACTGAAAAAATTTGATTCAAGGACAGTACACAATACAAAAGAAATGCAATATGAATACAATTATAGAAAATATACTTTAACATTACCACAGTAATATATGCTATCTAAAATAGCGTTAACAATTATATATCAGTCAGAATTTCATTGTAAAAAAAAAAGAAAAAAAAAAAAAAACAGAATTTTTTTTTAATCGTGAAAATAAAACAATAATAAAAACACATTAACAATAATAAACTTCACGTCTCATCCTATAGTGCTACCGGTAAAAACAACACAAACATAAACAAACAAATTTCAGACAGCGGTCATCCATAAGCACGCTCTGTTGTGATTTATTGGCTGCTCTTGATCTCTTCTGAACAATCGAGCAGCTGATTCATCATGTTATTTTACAAATTGCCAACCTGTTCTTGACTCCGTTTGAGTGTTTGCATTTTTCGTTTCAAAAATCCCGAGCCACTCTGCGGGTGAAGAGCTCGGTGGATGAAATTCTGCAATCCCACGGTACGAGCGGACCAACCTTTAACACAAACTGTGTACTTAGCCCGAGTGCTCCGTGCTCTGCTGCATATGAAAGAGAGGCTTGTGTCAACAGTGAGCACTTAGAGCCCAAACAGTCAATCTTTTTCAGACGCCGCTAACAGTAGGCCTCACATTTCTGCATTGGCCATGGGAGATATGGTTTCCTTGGGGAATTCTGGGGGATCGGGCCAGAGTGTCCGGCGACGAGGAGATCACGGGTGTTACGTACGGCACAATACTCGCTTTCAGCAGCTGCTATGTTGACCTGTTTCCTACACCATCACGTCATCTGGACGGTTTCAGTCAGCGCTGAATAGTGTTGGCTGTGTGTTGAACAGAGAGAGTCTTTAAAACCGCCGTTAATACATTAATACATGCGTGTTGAAACAGATTTACACATCTGAACATGCGCTTAGGGGCCCCTAAAGAAGTTCGCTGTGAGCAGAATTACGGTGCTTTTTTAAAAATGACTGAACTTTGGCACTTTGACATTTAGGTGACTTGTTTATTCAAAGCAACTTAAAGTACATTACAAAGTCAGTCCTTTTATAGAGTAACCTGAAGTTAAATGTCTGATCTGGATCTAGGGTGATTAATCAAATTGAAATCGCATGGCATGATTTGTAGCAAATATTCTCCGAAGTCCAGGGGCGCTCTTGTGGAAACATACTAACCTGTCTAAAAACACACAAAGAAACCCAGGAATTCAGTTTGGTGAATGAACAGAAGATTTAACTGCTTTCATTCAGCATGACTAATTAACGCACAACTATGGAATGGTCTCACAGAAGGACTAGTTTCAAACACTCGACTGTAGTTTTGAGGTGAGTTTGAAGTAAAAACATGTTGTATTTATCTTGATGTCATTATTGACCAATTCAACCGAATTTAAAAAAAAAATCCGTAGATTATCAGTGTACTACAACTACATGTATTAAACTCTGCTCCATCTGAACGCACATGTTGGAAGATTTCTAGAACCGGTTTTACTGACCAAATGCGCATGAAATTCACCATGAATCACCCATCCCTACCTGGATCTAACTAATGCTAACTAGATCTAGACCAGGGGTACCCAATCCTGTTCCTGGAGATCTACCTTCCTGTAGAGTTCAGCTCCAACCCTGATCTGTGAGTGAGCAAGTAATTGAGTAGGTGAGTAGCAAGTGAGTGAGTAGGTGAGCAAGCAAGAAAGTCAACAAGTAACCAAGTACTTGAATATGAAGAAGAGACTGAGTAAGTGAACAAGCAATTAGTCTCGTGAATGTGCAAATAAAATAAGCAAGTGAGTAATGCAGTGAATTAGCAAGTAATCGGATAAGAGAGTATGTGTGAAAAAGCAAATAAGCAAGGAAGTAGGCAATTGACCAAGTATGAGAGTAACTAAGGCCCTGTTTACACTAATACATTTTAGTTTTAAAACGCAAGTTTTAAAGTTTTGCTATGGTTACGCCTTCCATCCACACTACCCTGGAGTGTTCAAGCCCGAAAACGTAGCAGAGGCCCGTTTTTGTTTTAAAATGCTACTGCTCTGTGTCAGTGTGGATGGGGGAAAACGGAGACATCTGAAAACAGTGGTGTGGCTGCCGACATTCGCGCTACCTGATTGGAATTTGGGGCTTTTTCTCAATATCAATTACACAAAGTTCAGACTTTGCAAGTTTGAAACTCCCAATGACGTGAGAACACGTCAGGTAAATCTTCAAATGTAACAGCAGTGTACTTTTATAACGTCATTCACCCTGGCTACTTAACAATAAAATGAAAACATGACATAAAGCACTGTCTCTTTTAATTTTTATATTAACAACCTAAACATAACAGACACCAAAAATGTTAAGGCATCATGTACATATTTATATGACCATCATCTTCACTGTATGCAAATTTATAACAAAACTAAGCCTAATAACTGCTTCTTTTCATTTTCATTGAAGAATATGAAACATTAGGCTGACTGTGTGGTTTTGGCAATATGTGCTAAATGTCAGGCTATATGCACACAAGATTTTCAGAGGAAATGCAATATGAAATAAGAAATAGCCGAATATATTTGCTGAATATAATAATCAATAAGCTCTAATTTTAATAATCAATAAAAATTATAAAAGTTTAAAGTAAAATAACTTTATACATTATAGGAAATAAAGGCAAGCAATTAGTCAAACGTGCGGAATCAGTGTTTCGTGGTTAGCGTACATAAATTAATAGGTATATTAACTTATTTTTGCGCTCAGCCAAAACACATTACCTGAGAACAAGTATATAGGCTAATAGATTCAAAAGAGCGACTCGTTAGATATAGGTCTCACAATATGAATTATACATTGCGTTTAACAAGTGGAGTTCAGACGTGAGAACACGCTGAAGCAGCTTTCAGCGAATGCCAGAGTGCGTGTGGTTTCGTGATGTGTGTTTTCAGCGGTGTATTGTGGACAGAGAGAAATGCTTTTTAGAAATGCTAGATGAAACGCCAGTGTGGAGATGGATGGTTTTCATTCTAAAACGCCGTTTTAAAACTAAAACGTATTAGTGTAAACGGGGCCTAAGTGAGTAAGCAAGTAAGTGAGTATGTAAACAAGAGTGTGAGCAAGTAAGCAAGCAAGTAAGTAAGCCTTAAGTACACAGGCAAGCAACTAAAAAAATTAAGAGAGTAAAGGCAGGCATACAAGGTGCGAGTTTTGCTGTCGTAAGAGTTCATACGTAATTTGTTCGGAAACAACAAGTTGTACGGAAATTGTTCTGGCCATAGCTTGTACCATGTGAAAGGAATTTACAAGCTGAGAAGAGTGGCTTGTAAGTTCCCAATCATTTTTAAACATGGCAAAAAAAAATTCGCGAGCTGTCGACTTTAATTTGTGAGGTGTGTGTGACTGAATGAGCTGATGTGTTGATCTGTCTGAAGTTGAACAACCAGTAGGATAAACTCGCTAAACAATAAGTGCTGTATGATGCGTTATGCATGACCGGGTCATCAGAGGTGATAGTTTACAGCAGATTAAGCTTCATACAAAATCCCACACAGGGTAAACGGGCATTCTGTTTTCCCACAGCACATTGAAATAGCAAACGTAGAAAAACATTCACGATTCATTTAAATTTGAAACTTTTTTTGAGAGAGAGAGAGGGGGGGGGGGGGGGGGGGGGGGGGGAGAGAGGAAGGGGGGTGGGGGGGGGCTCTGAAACGAATGAAAACGATGTCTTTCTCTGTCCATGTTTTTGGCGCAGAATTTCATGCAGTTGCTTCAGAATTCACGAGGTCTTAAAATCGTGTCGTATATCACTACATCCAAACGATTTTCACATAATCTCACTAGTGACGTGTGCGTGGACATACAATTTCTCAATCGGTTTGCACCATCTTAAGAAATTGCACCATGCGCAGCAGTCGTAGGTGAAGAAGTGGGTGAACAAATAAGTGGACAAGTGAGCAGGCAACTAACTAAGTGAATAATAATGTAAATGAACAAGTGATTGAGTAAGTGAATAAGTGAGTAATCAAGCGTGAGTGCGCAATTAAGCAAGTGAATGAACAAGCAAATAATCAGTGAATAATCAAGTGAGTGAGTAATTAAGTGTATACAAGCAATGAACAAGTATGCAGGATAGTAAAAGATAAGTAAATGAATGAACAAATAATTAACAAACATACATATGTACATGTGCATTACTATTATTGAAGTAAAACTACTCTTTTTATTTGTGAATTGAGATAAATGTGCTATTTTGGAAGTATGTTATTCCCATTTAACATTTGACAAAGTACATTTGTGTTTTTCCCATTAAAGTAGACCTGAGCTGTACAAGAATAACTGGAAATAGATTCTCGGAAACATGGCAAAAATAGCAGCCGAGTGATTTGACTCTTTAAACGTGACACATCTCCTCTACCGGCTACAGATTCGGTTCACAAACTTAATGGGATTCAAACCTGCAACCCTTTGGTTGGCAGGCCAAATCTTTCACCACCTACACCAGCCTTAATGAAGCGATGGAAAGTTGCAAAGCTTAGTCTAATGATTTAAAGCTTTAGAGCAAATCCCATATTCACTTTTAAAAGCAGAAAAGCCACACACAGACGCACTCATGCAGCACAAGAGCCAAAATATGGGACAATTCCTAATTTGACTCTGCTTCTGTGCGCTTCTCCTTTGAGATGCAATTAAACCATTAAAAGGCTTTATACGCTGGTGGGCAAATTGTGAGTCTTCTGTGGCTAAATGGGATTCATCATTCCCGTAATTTACAGTTGTGCCTCCCACCCCATCGTTTAACAGAAAAAGAAATGTTCTAGAAAATTCTTTCAACTCTAATGTCGGCACTTTTTCCCCCCTGTCCCAAGGAATTATGTACAAAGGCCCAGATGTAGTTATCTGAAGGGGAGAAGGGGAGTCTTTTCACACTTGAACTGCAGTGAATGTTGTGAAAAGCCAGCAAACTAAGAGGCATTAGGACCACTAGAGCCAAATTCTGACCGCCAGTCTTCCTGTATCTGATGCGAAGTAATAGAAACTAATCATGCTAATGATGCAGTATACAGTATGTGCATCAGGCAAAGCAACATAAGGCCCAATGGGATACTTCATTAGCCACAATATGTAGTATACAACAACACATGCTGCAAGGCATACTGTATTCCACAATGTATTCTTTATATTTAATTATTTTATCTCCAAACTAACATAGAAGTCCTATAGAAAATGGAGAGTCTTTAAATGAATGACCATAATAGTGATATTTGTTCTTTGGTTAATATTAACCAATATATTTAAATTTCTGTTTGCATGGGTTCCCTCCAGGTGCTCCGGTTTCCCCCACAGTCCAAAGACATGTGCTGTAGGTGAATTGGGTAAGCTAAATTATCCGTAGTGTATGTGTGTATGTCCTGGTCCTCCAGATTGGGGGTTGAGCGTTGGGCTAACAACTCACCTCATAAAAACTAGAGGTTACCAAACACCAATATGGTGCGGCTAAATATCCACTTCGATGTAAATGGCCCTGGGAATAAGTAAGTAAGTATATTTAAATTTCCTCACCCTTTACTCGCACTCAAGTGGTTCTAATTTTATTTACACATTTCTGTATTCTGTTGTACAAAAAACAATATATTCTGAAGAATATTGGAAAAACGCAGCCATTGACATACATAGTAGAAATAAAAATGGAAGTCAATGGCTGTTATTTATTGATTTATTTTTTTTTTTTTTCAAATATTCTTCAGAATGTTCAACAGAAGAAAGAAACTCAAACAGGTAAGGAACAAGAGGCGAATGAATAAATGATTTCATTTTTGGGTGAAGTATTCCTTTAGTAGCACAAGCAGTGTATTATTAGGCTGCATTAAACACGGTTAATGTCTCAGAATTGAAGGCTACTCAGCATTTTGACACATAAGCAGGTATTTGACTATTCAAGTTGCAATAAGCCACAAAAGAGAGTCAAAATTAGCTTTTTATGCTGATGTCATCATTTCAGGTTTTTGCTCTCAGATTTCATCAAAAATATCGTCATTTTTGTTCTGAAGTTGAAGGAAGGTCTTTGGAATGATATGAGTGTGAGTAATTAAACAAGTTGCGAGTGACATGACGTTAATGCCACCTTGTCCACATTCTTTAATAATTCTAAAGCCGGTCTCATGCTGGACAAGAAGTCTAGGACAACTCAAGGTTTCGCTTTGTGGCACAGCGGGAATTAAAAACTATGTTTGTCCATATTTGTCCAAATGAAGCTAATTTGGTAGCGTACATACATGCACCTGTCAACATTTATTTTTCTGTTTCTAGATACCGTTGCTTTCGAATCTGAAACACAAAAATGATTCGGAACTTTTCTGAATCAATTCAGAATTGCTGGAGAAAGAATCCCAATGCATTGATGAGCTTACAATGAAGTATAGCATTATATATTAACAGAACTTTTCCAAATGCTATGTTGTTACTTTTATCCCAAAGATCAAACTACACAAACACATTCTGGAGATACCAATATTGGGTTCACAAACTCGGTCTTGGAGGGCCGGTGTTCTGCAGATTTTAGCTCCAACTTCCACCTGCAAGGATGTTTCTAGAAAGCCTAATAAGAGCTTGATTAGCTAGCCCAGGTGTGTCTGATTGAGGTTGGATTTAAACTTTGCAAGACACCGGTCCACCAGGATTGAGTTTGAGAACCCCTGTTATATATTGTCAAAAAAAGGTCCCCTTTAATTCAGCTTGTTTCTTCTCAGTGAAAGAAGCAACATGGGGTTGGAGAACCGGAAACCACCCTGCAAAATTATAGTGGCGGCTAATCGTGTGGGGCAGGAAGTTGTTTTTGATGATTATCTCTTCGCCAAGCCTCGGTCTTAGTCCCCTTTCACTTTTGGAGAAACGGTGTTATCCCGATTCCCGCTTCAATGCATCCTCATCGAGTCGTTTGAGAGAGGATTATTCACCTTTTATCACTTCAGACGCTGCATGCTCCCAAACACAAGCTGGAAAGGCCAACAGTGGCAGTCAAATTACAGACAAATAGCTGTCACACAGCATAAAGGATAAACAACACAGCGGGTGGGGGGTAGTGAAAGAGCGGGCGATAGGAACGTCAGTCAAAAAGAGAGCGCAAATAGCACAGCGCTTCAAAACCGAAAATTAAAAGCAGGAGGGTCAAGGTGATTGCGAGATTACAGGCAGAACAGTGGCGATCGTGACTGATGCCATGTTGGTAAAGAGCTCGGCACGGGTCAGAGACTCCGGAAGACAGCCGATTACTCCCGACCCTGTAACAAATGGCACAGCCACAGGAGGCGAGCCACTGCCCACAAATAATGACCCCTTGGAAAGATCCCTGCAGACTTCTGGACTTCACATTTCACAGTAAAACCAAAACAAAGCCAGATTGGCTAATTAACACTCAGCTGACAGTCTGTGTTATTGAAGTATTATTTATATACTTTTAATTTAACTTTCAGCAGATTTAGTACTTCAGGGTAAACTTATTTTGTCTGCCTTAGTTTCATACCTTATTAATTTCTACTTAAACTATCAAGAGAGCTGAAAAATCGTGTATTCCACTGGTTAGTATATAACCAGTAAGTTGGCGTCATTCACCATAGTCCAATTTTTCAATTATGTACGACTTACAATGACAAGAAAAGATCTTACGTCGCAGACAAAAATACACATATCTATTTCATATCAGATTTATTTTCACATATGAAAATTATGTGAGAAAATTTAATCCAAGTGCTGTTTTACTACTTACAAGTTCATAGGTTATATACCCAAAAAAGTAGTATCTAAATGTAATGAGGACTTAGTTTAAATTGATCTACTAAAATAAAACGCAAAACCAATGTAGATGTTTGGAATAACTGATCCGGTGGTCCACTGAATGCCTGCATTATAAGCTGAAGTCTTGTCATTCAGGTAATTGTGTCTTTTTTTTTTCAAAAAAGTTATAATTTAATAAAAATGATGTGTCATACCATTTTAAGGTGCGATTCTCACTATTAACAAATCATTAACTGAGATTTTTAGCTAAATAAACGACTAATTTAATGCTTATTAATAGTTGGGTTTAGGGATTAAACAACTGTTCAAACAACTGTTCTTAAATAAAAATACAATTTCCTTTACTGCACATGAAAGGGAAATTAGGTCCCAATTAAAACAGAGTGCATCAATAACCTGAGAAAACGTGCTTCAACATAATTTTTGTCTCACCGTGAGCACAAAATAGCAAACTACCATTCAGAATAAAGCTGCTCAGCTCACTACACATCTACATGCTAGTCACAAACACAGAGATTAGTGCAGATCTACCTTATTTGAAACATAAAAAATATATTTTAACTATGTTTAATTCACAAAATGAGTGGGAACCCTACTGTTAAAGGCTATTTCTGAGATTATATCTTTAGTCCAGTATATAACATTCTTTTTGTTTTTGTCATCTGTATTCAAAGAATAGCTAGAATTTTCAATTCCTTTTGTTTGTTTGTTTGTTTGTTTGCTTGTTTTCAGACCTGAGTCTGACATGTTAAAAATGTGACTGATGCACAATTGAAGTGCATTGAGGTCAGAAGCGGGACATTTCACTGCTGAAATTCCCACCTCCGACAGTGTCTGGAACGCAGCATTATATTATTTGTTTCACATTAGGTAGCTCCGCGTTAATCCCTCTGAAGCAGCACTAGCACTGGCATTTTTCTGACGTCATTTGTTATGGTAGCATATAGGGCTGCACGATATTGGAAAAATCTGATATTGCGATATTTTATTTTTCTGCGACGAATATTGCGATATCAATACAGTTTCACAAGATGGTTTGAACAGCACTATTTGATGGTTTTGTGGGGAGCCTAACAGTATTCAGGTACAGAAATTGAATCTTACTTTGATATTTTCTGACTTTGTCTCCTTTCTAGTCCAAATATCTAAAAATTCTTTTTTGTTTTCAACTTCAGAAGAAATAAGTTTTTCCTTAAAACAAGCAAAAGTATCCACCAGTGGAGTAAAATAATCTTGCTTTTGCTTTGAAATGTACATATTTGCACTAGAAACAGGAAAAAAAATTCAAATAAGATTTTTTTTTTTTTTGCATAAATCGTATAAATTCTGTATAAATACAGTATTTACATACAATTCTGTAGCTCCTGGTCAACTATAATCCAGACTCAACATTGCATATCTTGCGAAGTGACTATTGTGGATGCACACATTGCGATACCGATACTGAAACCATATATTGTGCAGCCCTAGTAGCAAACTATGAAGAAGGAGACAAGATGTATGTGCGAGTAATTAAAAGTGCTCCAACTATTTTAAAAGCCTACATCAGGGCAAATTTCAGGCAAACAGTGGTTTGCTGGGACAGTCTTCCACTGACACTGAAGGTACAGTAGAACCCAAAATCCCCAATTTATAGTGTAAAAACCTCTGTCTCTCCAACACACTGAGCAGCAGAACATGTCGTTATTGCTCATTTAATGTTTAATACATTCGAGAAGCGTGTTTTCTTTGAGGAGCTAAAATTAAAGGTTCAGTTCGTACATATGACTGCTTGTATTTAAATGACAAAAATGTATACTTGAAGTAAAGTGAAAATTAAGGATGAAGTGCCAATGTCAATGATATCGAATTGAACCGAATCGATGACATGACAATCGGAATGGACTTACCGGTGTAAATCAGTAGGCATACAGTAATTTGCACTGTGAGAAGTGTACATAGAGACCCGATCGTAGTGTTTGGTTGCGGAGGTGGAAGCGCTTTAGGAAGGGTTCTTTAGCATGGTGTGTCTGTCGACAGGCAGGTCTGAGCGAGGTGCTGCCACATTAAACAGTCCCCCACCAGGCTGCTTTGTTCCAGACCGCTGCTTTACTCTGGGGCGCAGCTTTCCCACAGCGCAAGTCCATCACTGCCAGAGAATACTGATGCAGCCCGTCTGTCTCAGCACACACACACTAACGCACACACATTCAGAAACATGTGTGCAACATACAAAGCCTCTAAGCCATGAGCAACTGGCAAAAAACCTGCGCTAGTAAAAATAATCCTGCAACGCAATTATCCCAGCACGCGTCCTTCACACCAAAGGCCAGGAGGAACACAAACAGTCAGACAAGCTAATTAAGCCATCCGTGCCTCGTCCTTTCACCACGGTTCAGGCTGAGTCTATTCGCCGTATTGTCAGCAGCTCTTTTGAAATCGCCTGAATTTTTCATTTAATGCAAGAAAATCAGGGGAATAAAGGAATCAGTATCACCTATACACATTATTTCCCCCCCTCGTCCTCTCCGCGTATGCCTTTTCAGTCCAGAAAGGTGCGCGAATCCTATTTGCGATGCTAATGAGCGGTTATGCCATCAACAGCCAAGACATCTGCTCAGGAGTGTGTGCAGGTTACAATTTCAAGCTGCAGAAACGAACAATGAGTTTGAGGCTGCCTGTTTACCAGCTATATGGTGCTGCTTAATTGCAGAGGAATAAACTACTACACTTTTAAAAAATAATTTTTCTACATTAACAATGACATTTTTCCATTAACAGTGCACAAGACAAACCGTACAATTAGTATACTAACTACACACACATCTCTTTTCTCAATTAAGTAGAGCTATATAGCTTGTAAATAGACAACAAATTCATTGTTCATACATACACATATATGAAAAAATGTATTAGTGCAATATTGTGTGACAAAAAGTTGCAATATACCAACATATATTTGCAGCATAGTCTGGGGAGAATCATTTTTTTTATTCATTCATACTTCAATAACTATTAAGACTATTATAGAGATATATCTTTAAAAAATTGGCACATTTTCATTGTCGCATTTTAACAGTAACTTCCAGGAACTAATTGGGTCTCATTGAAGCTTCCTCTGGGCCAACAGCAGAGCTTTTTTGGTCTGCCGAATACCTTGCGCCAAAGCGGGCTAGCTGGGGCTTTAGGGCAGGTTGAAAGCAAAGGCGGAGTTTGCCGGAGTCAATTAAAGAGGTTCTGCGGCAGGATGCACATTTCGCTAGTTTTGCATATGTGCACAAATAAGAACGATAAAACAGACAGTACTGGTCAGTGTAAAGCCTGGTTTATACTTCTGCGTCGAGTGATCAGCGTGACCCACGGCACATGCCTTGCGCATTTATACTTCTGCGCGCTGTTTTGTGTTGCTCTGCAATAACACTTCCGATACGCTAGCTGTCAGTAGATGTTTATATTCCTCTGTGTCGAGTTTCTTCGCTGGTGTTTTGTTTTTTCTAAACGCTACCTTAAATGTACAAGTGGCTCAAACTCGTTCATTTTGAGCTGGGAATCGGCGGACGTGCAACAACTTTAAACATAAGGTAAACACAAAACAACAGTTTCCATCTAGAGCTCCTTCACAGGACTCCACAATTGTGAACACTCGCTCCATCGGGCTTGCACGGCTCTCACCTCCGCCCACACTCGTCAGCGCTACCAAGCCGACCAATCACAGAGCGTGCGCATTACATTTTTTGAGAGGTGCGCGTCAGCGGCGGCGATGGCCACGGCGAGGGCTATGCGACCACGCATAGGCTGCGCCGGAGCATAAGCGTGCGCGTTGCTGGTTAGAGTCCTGGCTGGGCCAGGATGCCTGTGTTCGCGTGGGTTTCCTCCAGAGTGCAAAGATATATGGTATTGGTAAATTGGGTATAACACAGACAATGTATGACAGAGTAATTGACGATTCATTCCGCTGTGGTGACCCCTGACAGATCACGTTCTAAGCCAAATGATAGTAAGTGATTTATGCATTAAGTATCTGCAGCTAACCTGAGGTAAAAAAACACTTGAACACTATTAAGTTGTGATATGCACATTTATATTTTACTTTTTTATTTTAAAGACCATACAACGATACACATGAACAATATCCTTGTAAATCAATATTTCTTTTACCTGAAGAATCCACGCTTTATGCAGAATGCTTTCAAGAGCTTGAGCATTTAAAGTGGCAGACAACAAAACAGCAGTACGTGCTTATAAAAAGCATTTAAACTTACAGCACTACACCAGCAAATTACGCTATTTTTGTAAATCCATTTTTTTATCCATAAAAAAAGTAAATAAATTTTTTGTTATGCATACATGAGCGTGCAGGGGATCAAGTGGGCCTTTTGCTCATGCATGCATGTGTGTGTGTGTGTGTGTCTCAGTGTGTAAGAAACAGAGTTTATTTAATGAGCAAGATGTGGGACAACAGGGATTATCTGCCGCGTTGAGGGATTTGGAGAGGGAAAGACTGAGGTCTGTCCTGCTCACTCAAGCAGACTTAATAAATCTGCCCCGAATGCCCCACCTAAAGCATCAAGTCAGGGGCAAATCACAAACACACACATATTGGTGCATGTTTGTGCCAACTCTCGCTTCTCTTTCAAGCCATTACTGCAACAATGCCTTTCAAAAACGACTTTCCTTGTAAAGCCACAATCAATGGCGCACTCCAATTCACAAATCCCCACCATCATGACATCACTCGTCTGGATCTCCATTCAACAAACAAAATGGAGGACAAAATGCTATTAAATGTCATAAAGGGAAGAGATACGGTTGCAGGTGCTTATTACAGTAACGTTCACACAACGTTAACTTAACATTTAAAGCACACTCAGCAGGATGCGCTTAAGATGTGGGCCGTTAAATCCATAATCCCTTCTTTTAACTCGGTGTGTTGGGTGTTAATACTCCAATTAAGGACATTTCGTCACAAACATTGTTAGATGACCTCGGAGAAAAAAACTGCTGGCAGGAAAAAGAAAAAAAAAAGGCTGCCTGTACGCCTACAGAGAGGTGAACAATTGAAGTCATGAGGCGCTCAGGCTGGTCAGAGTAAACACCTTCTGTGTCAAGTCTGGTGAGAAGTCGTTGCTATGGAGTCACAGCGCCGTGGCAACAAAGTAGTGCCGACTACTACGGGGCCCCCATTTTCACATGCTCCCTGTCGGCCCTTCATTATCAGGCTGCAAAGGTGCTGTTCAGTTGACTATTTCAGCTCACACACCTGAAAAATGTGATATGTGTTGCTGGATGAGCTTTCCCTCCAACAATTAGTCCAATGGAAAGTCAGTGCAACATCAGGAGTGACCCTATGACTTTCTGCCTATGACTGGCTCTTCAGACAGATTGTTTTGGTGATGGTGTGGACTAGGGCTGCACGATATTGGAAAAAAACTGAAAAAAAAAAAGCTACATATTGCGGTATTCAGTATAATTTCAGCAGATGACATGAATAGCTCTATTTGGAAAGAATTCGTAAAAATAGATTAAATGAGATGATTTTGTAGGAGAGTGCATCTGCATAAAATATAATATAATAAACCAATCACAAGCATTGATTAATACAATAGAGCAAAGATTTGAATGAAATAAGCCATAATTTATGGTTGTCTGTGAGTCTAACAGGATTCAGGGACAAACTGAATAATCAAATGTAAAATAAAACTGTTTAGTGTATCTTCATCGTATATGCACACAAACAAAATTAATCTCTTTCTTGTGCCTAAATTCTTTAAAGTGGCTTGAAATGCTCACAACCCTATGCCCTAAAAACACATGTAGATGATAAACTAATTGATAAATTTATGGTTAAAATTTGCAATGACTCAACAAATCATGTACGGTTTGAACTGTGGTTCCTGTTCAACTATAATAACGTAACCCTGCGATGTGACTGTTGCGGATACACATATTGCGATATCAATGCTAAAACGACATATTGTGCAGCCCTAGTAGGGCTGGGCGACATGGCAAAAATGCAATCTCAATAATTATTTTCCATTTTGAATGATAACGATATATATTTCGATATAAGTTGTTAATGCTTCCAGATTTTAAAAGAGTACCCCCACAATGACTAAACCCACAAAAATTAGAGGGTCCATTAAATGGCATAACACATTTTTAGATGAAAAATTTTCAGTGGCCGAAAATTCGGCACATCTCTAATATCAACACACTTTTAGATTCCCATTGTTGCACATTTCTGCTCTGTGATTGGCTCTTAAATCAATATAGAGTAAAAAAAATCCATAGCTTATCATTGTTACTGACATAAATGTTATTGCGATTCAATATAATATCGTTTATCGGCCCAGCCCTAAGCCCTAGTATGGACTAAAGTTAATAATGTTGTGAATAATATTCAATTTCTTGTACAGATAAATTGTTTTGCTTCATAAGAGTTCAGTGCATCATCATGAGCATAGGCATTTTAGCTTTTGGGAAATCATGCCACATTTCAATTGAAAAACTACAATAACCTTGACTATTCATTGAAAGGTCAGATTATGTGATAAAAAAAATACATCTATCTATCTATCTGTCTGTCGGTCTGTCTGTCTTTACAATGTTGTGTTTAAACAAGTATATAATATTATGCAAGATAAAATATTTTATGCAAAAGACAATGCCAATAAAACAAAAGTAATTTAAACAATAAAAATGAATGGAATGCAAAATACTTCATAACCTGCAAGAATATTGGTATCATTTTGCACACTTCAAAAGTGCATGCCATTCTGAATAATTTTTCTTTTCAAATTTGAATTAACAAAAGCTCATTATTTTGAATGACATTAATAATTTTTTTATTCTAATAAATTACTATTTTTATATTTTTAAACTGTTTATAAACTATTTTTGTTGTTTATATATTTAATTACTTAAAACAAAATGATAAACATGCTCCTGAACTAACAGTGCATGATTTATGAGTGCATTAAAAAGTATTTTAATCTTTAAATTAAAATGTAACAAATGGTCCACCTCTGAAACGAATTTCCTTTTCACCTGGAATCACCAAGTCCATTTTAAACCCTGCAGCCAATCAAGTGCCACCTTAAATTTTTGCTCCCTCAATATCTAGTTTCACTTAAAAACAGCATTCGTACTGTAAAGTTGGTTACATATCCCAGTGAATCAATTGCAAAAAAAAAAAAAAAGTTTTATAAAGCAAACCAAATCGTGTTCCCACTACCACCATCAAGTTCCCTTCTATTTCCAGATGTACGGCTTTAATCAAGAGCGCCTAATCAAAATATCTGCCATGTTAGCTCATTAATCAGTAACAGCCTGCAAGAAACCCAACATGCGAGGAGTTATCGCGCATGAACCAATGTAGGCATATTGCAAACATACCAAGGTTAGTTAGCCTGATTAAAACGCGTATCTCCATTCACAAGCAGCGATACAGACTCTCCACTTTGGCTAAAAGATCAAGCGTGAACCACACACCTCCGATATGCTACAGGGAAACATCTTGCACAATGCAAATGCATGTCATTACAGATTTACACCTGGGGTTCTTGGCAAAACTCTTACTGTTCTTACTTTTTTTTTAAAAGAGAGAGAAAAAATGTATTATTCAAAAAGTGATTGTAGTGTCAGTTAACACATGGATTTTGGCACTGCATTTCAGCTACTGGCAAAATGATGAGTTTATCAGTATCTTAAGGAACATAAATATGAATTCTGGTAGTGTGAAATCTCTTCATTTCATACACTTTAGCCAAACTAAATGAATATCTAAAAATATCAAAGAAATATTTAGGAGGTTTGGGACTAAAGTTGCATAAATTAACAAAATCAACCAACTATGCACACAATATCCACATTATTCTCATTTACAAACATTCATCCTCTGCCAAATCACAAAACAGTGAATTCTAAGGTAAAAATGTGGCTTCAATTTTTTTAAACATACCTGCATTGTCTTGTTGAAAAAAATACACTATATTAGAAGGTATGTGTATGAAGTTTGACCAATACCAATAACTAATACCAGATAACTCTTTAGATTTTAAGGCCTATAGCTTATATTTGCCGTTAAGCAAACTTATATTTTCACATTTTCTGCTTGATTGCAGCAAAAAAAAGGCAAACACACAGTGAATAACTGAATTTATTTTAAAACCTTAACTTCAGAAAAGTTTTAACTGATCTCTGAACTTCATTAAATCAGCTTATCTTTTCTATTGCCAAATTGCCTTTAAATAAATAAAATCTTCTGTCTGGCAAAAAAACCATAAATAAGTCACTACACATTATCCAAAAATAATAATAATTAAAATAATTACAGTGACAAGCATGTTAAGTGGTTCAAACTGCTGTAATTATACATAATCTATCGACTTAAAGATTTATAACAAATTTTGTTATCGGATCGATAAGTATAACAAAAAAAAAAATAGCATTTATCGGCCGATATCGATATGGCAGCCGATATATTGTGCATCCCTAACTGTTAAACGCCAGACACTGAAATATATCAACACAAATACGAACACTAATGTGAAAGCACGGCCTAACAAAATGAACATTTAAAAACCCATATTTACTATATTTAGGAGTTTTGTGACTCAAAGTTGTATATAAAACATCAAAATAGATATGAATAGATATGAACGAACATACAAAACAAACAAAGAAACCATAATTAAACCGAAAAGTCCATATATAAACACTAAATCCACCAGTAGATAAACGTCACTGAAATGTCAACATAAACAATCTTTTTGATAGCATCTCGTTATTTCAAGTACAACCAAACAAAATGGATATTTTAAAAAAGCCATTTATAATTAAAGTAACATTAGCATAAATTAACACCAAATCCGCCAACAGTTAATCGTCACAGGCACTGAAATGTCAACATAAACATGCTTTTTGATAATACACATCCATAAACCACTGCAAAAGTACAAACAAACAAAATGGATACTAAAACACAACACATTTAGCAGGCTTGTGACCGAAAGTTGCATAAATTAGCACAGAATCCACACAAAACTGTTAAATGTCACAACCACTCTCCAAGCACACAACGCAGAAACTGTTCCCGTTTAAAAACACACTCATCCACGGCCAAAAATCACAAAGCAGTGGATTTAAAGGTAAAACATGCTTTAGAAAACAAAAAGCAACGCAAAATTCTAAATCTTTAACCTCAGCGATAAGTTTCAACACACACGCACACACACACACACACACACGGATGCTTCTCCTGCCAATGCTAAGCTCGATCCAGCTAAACAACACCATCACAAACCGCTCGATTTCCACTCACCGAGTGCCTGGATTGTGGAAACATCATGTCAGTTTTGGTCTTCGGGCTCTTGCCTTGTGGTCGTGAAGAAGCAGGGAAGCGGTTTGCTCAGCAGACGTTTATTTTCGTGTTTTTCTTTGTTAGCTGAAGCTCCTCCGGCAGCTACAGGCAGCTCCGCGCCGCTGCGATGCCGATAAAGCAGGCTGATGTGCGCCGCGCTCTTTAACGCGCTTTCGCCATGGAAAAAAACGAGCCGGGGAGGATTTGCTGGATCTGCTGTGTCGTCTTTCCTTCGCTTTTCCTCGTTGGTAATATGCTGTGATGAAGGGCTGGTGTGTGTGTGTTTTTCTCTCTCTCTCTCTGGTTGGAGGAAATGATCGAGCGGCGGTTGGGGGAGAGATGAACTGGAGTTTGGGAGCTGATGGCTGCTGCTGTTTTCTCTCTCTCTCTCTCTCTCTCTCGTTTTTTTATGATTTTTTGGTTGTTTGTTTAGTAAGCGATATATTTTATTTTTAATGTAATCATATCAAATACAATAAAAAAAGAGTTGCAAAACAGCTTGAACGCTATCACACAGAATATATTATAAAATTATAATTGTTTTATTTGTGTTATGAATTTATCAAAGCAGAAGCTACATCAAAGTAAATAATTGTACAAATATAAGTTTAATATTAAAACATTTAATGTATTAAATTAATTATATATTACCAAATAATGTTCAAAAATAAATAAAACTGAAATATTACACAACAAAAATTATACATATGCATATTTTTATTTTTGTCATATATTTAGAATAATTGCATCCACAAATTATATGTGTATATATAATATGCATATATAAAAGCTAAAATGTGTTGTATAAAATAAGTTTTTATTCAATTTTCATTTTCTTTAAATATTCTTGCCATTTATCTTTTATGATATATAAAATGTTTTATATTAAATATGTAAATTAGTTGCTTACGTTTTAATTAGAGTTTATATCACATACTTTTCTTACAACAAAACTGTGTGTGTATATATATATATATATATATACACACATACAAATATACACATACATATATATACACATACATATATACATATATATATATACACAGTAAATATACACTATAAATAATTTATAATTAAGTTATTATACAGTATTTAAATAGAAGTATTTTCAATAGTAAAGAAAGAAATAAAGAAATGTCTTCTTCTACATAATTATTAATCTCTAACAGATGCATTTTGTTGATCAAAACAAAACCCTATATTCATCCTGTATATGCACACAGTATCACAGTGTTTATGTATGCATAATCTAACAATAATTTGAGGATAAAACAACATGTAATAGTGTTTGATAAGGTCATATAATACATCTTTGATGCAATTAATGACACACAAAAGTTCAACACAGACCCAAAGGTATAGGAACAAATTTTATTCCAATTTAAAATGGATATTTTTTTTCTTTAAAGGAGAAGGCTATGAAAGTCATTTTCATGTATGAATGAGGTTCAGGCAACAGTGGTTGAAATGAAACATACAAAAAGAGAAATATGTCTAAAATACTGTAAATGAACAATAATTAAGCCCCTTTGTCAGCAGGGTTTCGCGTTAATACGACTTCTTACGACCCGACCCTCTCCACGGAAAACGAACACATGCAATTAAAATGTCATTTCTCTTAAAAACAGCAGTTTGTAATCTTTAATCCTAAATACAGAATAAAATTGTCCTCTTCCTGTTGCGCGTTTACCATAATCACATACTTAATGTTTATTTGTTTTTAAAAACCGGACCTTAAAATACACAAGTCCTTTTTTTTCTTTTTTAAATGATTTCCACAACATTGGCACTTGTAAAGAGTCTGGCTCTACAAATCAAAGGGATTGGCACACTCAATATAGTACATCATTTACATTTGGTATGCTTTAAAAAAACAAAACAAAAAAGAACCAAAAAAAAAAAAAAAGAGCAACCAACTGAACAAGAAATACATTACAAAGTAATACAATACTTTGATTTTATACACCACTACACAAATTTATCTTTATCAAAAACAAATGTATTATATTAAAGTGTCCTACATACAAGTGTTCAGGTAATGCATCAACATCTGAAAAAAGAAAGTAAAGATAGCTTCATATTGTACGCATCCATAACATCAAGCCAAAGCGTCATTTCTATTCATTAGTGTCTGCATCTCTCATCTCGAGTACCAGGAACAAGTTTGGAGGAACCGATACGTCACACGAGCGGAGTTAGCTCCATTACTGCCGAGTAGTTTCAGTGCATTAACTAACCCAGGAAGGAAAACAGCAAACTTCATCACAAATTGTTAAGAATGACCCTTGAACGCCAGCTGAACAGCGCATTTCGATTTTATTGTTTGCAAAAAGAGTGGCTGTAGTGTTTTTATGTTGGATAAAAATAAAAAAACAAAGCGTTTCTTGGATTAGGCCTAGCCCTTTAAAACGAAAGCCATATTTACAAGCTTCACATGTTCAGAAATGGCGTCATAATTTGCAGGTCCGCTATGTGTACAAGGAAACCTTTGAAATTGGCATATGACGACTGACAGTACCTTTCCACGCAAGTAAACATACACTTTAAAATGATGGAGAGTTAAGCCCCGCCCACTAGCATGACAGTATGCAAATTTTGAGTGAAAAGAAAAATGTACTAGATCAACTAGAGGAAGCTTAACTGGCCTGCTGGGAACTGGGAGGATCGAACTAAAGTTTCGCAATTTGGCAAACAAGTCATAAAATGCACTAAAGATGGCTGAAGAATAGTTAATGCAACAAAACAGTAAATATACAGCTGCGGTTGGGTCAAATGTGTGTATAAATTACTTCAAAACAACGTAATTCATCATGAACCTTCAAAAATACATTCGAATGAAATGCACAAATAAGCGATCATTCGAATTCAAATAGTTTTCTATTTGCTGCCATTTTGTTTCGATAGCACAAACAACAAAGCCAATAAGACTGTATGAGTGCTAAGTGTGCGATAAATTCGTAGCCGATTGGCTAAAAAGAGTGTGCATTAAATGTGTAAACTGGGACTCAAAAGCGATACCGTCATGGACCTCAAAACTAAACAGTCGAAAAATGCGCAGCACAATAAAATGTTAATACTTCATTTCTTAGCTTGCAGAATCGAAACAACCCATGTGGAGTAGTGCTGATATAGCATAATCGTGGAACTCAATAAAACAATACCATCATGGCCCCCAAAGCTATCGTAAAAAAAAAAAAGAGCCACCAAAGTCAGAATAAAATGTTAATGCTTCATCCCTCAGCATGTAGAACTGAAACATCCCATCTAAAGTTGTGGCAAGATATTAATTTAATTGTGAGGCTAATTAGAAATACCATCACAAAAAATGTGCGACATAATAACTTTTTTAATCCCTCAGCTTACAGAATCAAAACAACCAGCAAGTAACTATGTTTTTGCGGGACTCAAAAGTCATACAGTCATAGCCCCCACTACCAAATATGGCAAAAAATCTAAATGTGCGAAACCATTGTCACAGAGTAAAATGTTTAAAAGTCATCCCTCGGGTTACAGAATCAAAGTTGCGGCAAGAAATTGCGTTCTTGTGAGACTCAAAAACGTTACCATCATAGTCCCCAAAAACAAACATTGAGAACAATGCGCAACACCCCCACAGTAAAACATTTATACTTTATCGCCCGATGAAGGAGTCAACGTAAAGTTGCGGCAAGAAATTGCATTCTTACGGAACTCAAAGGCAACACCAAGGCCCCCACAATCAAACATGGCAAAAAAAATCATCGTCATTCAATAAAATGTTTATATTTTATCCCTCAGCTTACGGAACCAATGTCAAATTGCTGCAAGAAATTGCATACTGTTTCTGAAGGCTTTACAAAAGGGGCTCCCTGGATGCACTGCAAGCTGAATCTACGAAAAATGGCAACTCCCGTGGCGTTACCGACGCCATCCCTGATTCACATACCCACTTCTGCGTACCTATTGCTCTACAGTCTTCATAGAGTCCTTTCATTTCACACCCACAATTAGCCCTTGTAATGAAAAATATGAAAACTCACCTGAATTACACCATAATAATCCCCTCCCCACCCCCCACCCCCCAAAAAAGCCAGCTATAGCTACAGAATCCAAAAAGCCAAAAATGAAGCGAGAACTAAGATATGGTACTACGATACAGAGAGCGAACTCTCAAAAAATAACGCAAGCAGAGACCAGTCAAGAATTTAACCACTGATAAAATTCTCAATTTCCTATTTGCATAAAGCGACGTTGATGAAACGGAAATTCAACTTCCCGTTTTTAAGCATTTGAGAAACAAAAAGCAAAAAATAAAATAAAAATGGCGACAATCAATTTACGAAATACCAAAAAGATCACTTGCCAATGGATTTTTTTTTTACAGCAGTAGGGACTCAGTTGCCGCTTTCGTTGTAGTGCACTCATGCGGAAAAAGGAGTCAGATTAATTACACATCTGGTCCATAAATTACATAAATAAAAAAAATAAAATAAAGAAAAATGTAAAAAAAAAATAAAAAAAAAATCACCGTATATAGCACTTTTGTGTTGTACTGCGTTGAAAAAAACAAAACAAACGAACATCTCTACAAATCACTGGATATCGAACGAATCAACTGGGAAAGGCGTTTATTTGATTCCTTCAGATTCAAAAACTGATTTGTGACGAAGCATGTAAACAAATCACAATCTTCCACTAAATCTTTGAATACTAGCTGGATCCCTTTAATTAGACTTGATTAAACACCCAATACTGGCAAATGCGGGAAACAGTTCGCTGCCTAAATGATAAATTTAGCAGATACAGAAGCGAACTGGGTGTTTTCGGGGACTGAAATTACACTGTGGCCACTTTCGTAACTCATTCCTCATTTTACAGAAAAAAAACAAAACGGGTATTCTCCAAGTACTCAAGTAGTGATGGGAAATCACTCCTAAAATAGTATTAAATCAATCATCACCTCCACCTCTAGTGTTATAGCATGTGATTGCACAACTAACACTTGGTTAAATTCAGTGATTTGAGGTGAAGTCCTTCATGAATGTTGCCCGCTCTTGGTTACGGACGAACACCTAAGACTTTCCGTCAAGTTCGTACCAGGTAGAGCCCACCTGCAGCCCGTCTACAGAGCAAACAAGTGCTCTTTGTCATTAGGCACCAGTTTGGCAGCCCAGCCTTCGTTGTTGGAGGAAGAGTAGGTGATAAAGCTATCAACTGGAGGGGTCGACACCCAGGACGGGAGAGAAAAACAGGCAAAGAAAAGGACTAAGTGAAGATCCAGTGCCTAATGAGAGTGAAGGTGTTTTTGCATGTGAGGTGTGTAGTGCTTTCGGGCTGCAGGTGTCTCGCTGTTTTCTTTTTTTTTGTGTGTGTGTTTTTTAATCGCTCTCTGTTTCACACTAGGTTGTACTCTTTGAGGTTGTGCTGCAGGATGGTGTCCTTGACCGCCGCGAAGACGAAGCGGATGTTTTCGGTGTCTGTGGCACAGGTGAAGTGCGAGTAGATGATCTTGTCGTTGTCCGGGTTCAGGTCCACGAACATCTTCAGGATGAACTCCCGGGCCGACTGGGCGTCATTTTGTGGACCTGAAGGAAAACAAGCAAACAAATTGACTGACGGCTGGAGACTAAAAACATGCAGTTCTCTAGTCATCCACAAGGTGTCAGTGTAGGCTTTTGTTTGAAAGCTTTTACCGTCATATTCAGGGAAATAGTCCACCAGGTGAGAGCACAAGATCTTCTCCTCCAGGAGGTCCTTCTTGTTGAGGAACAGAATGACCGAGGAGTTCTGGAACCAGGGGTAGGTGATGATTGTGCGAAACAGCGCTTTGCTTTCCTCCATGCGATTCTGCAGATTTCAGAAACAAACAAAGAAAACGTTCCAATACAATTGTGACTGGAATAAGAATTAATGGACAAATTTTAATATATTTACATTTCTAAACATACTCATAGCTGTATCATTTACAGGAAAGTGTAATTAAGTAACAGGTTGAAGAAGTTGAATAATTTAGTAAATGAATAAAAATGACTACTACTACATTGAGATTTCATATTTAATGCAATAATTTATAAGAACTCATTTAAATAATAATAATAATAATAATAGATATAATTACAATAAAATTAATTTACAACCATACAATTTATTTTATTCCTTTATGTTGTCCTAATAAAATCTAAAAATAAAAAATAGATTAAAAATAAAATCTATAAATAAAAAATAGATTAAAAATATAATCTAATCAAAAAAAAAGAAAAGAAAATCTAAAAATAGAATATAATAATAATAATAATAATAATAATAAATGATCATTTATTATTATAATTATTATTTAAATATAAAGTAGTATTATTAAAATGTTTATTATTAGCATTTTTGGTACACACACAGGCACACAATATACACATACCTAAAACACTAATTTGACTAAAACTACATATGTGGTAGTGCTCAAATCTTTGGAAACACATGGATTTACAAAACCTATAGTATTTTATTAAATGCAAAAACATCATTAATATTGTTAATTATTATTACTATTACATTTTTTTTGGTTGTCTTTTTTGACAAATTTCAACAACTTCAGCATCACAAAATCCTTCAGAAATCACTCTTACATGCTGATTTGCTGTTCTATTGTGATCAATTATTAGTCTATAATCATAATAATAATAACCTCATTGTCAGATTCCACAAGGACCTGGTCGTATTCGCTCAAGGCAACCAGGAACATGATAGATGTGACGTTCTCAAAGCAGTGAATCCACTTTCTGCGCTCTGATCTCTGCCCTCCGACATCCACCATCCTGAGACAGAGACAATGCATGAGTACACAAAACTAAAACAAACATGATCTTAAACAAACAATCAAAGCTTGGATAATGTTTCTGTTTAACGTCATGCCAGCTTCTATGGCTATTTCATGACGAGCAAATGTATACTGCAGTTATATTATATAACTTTATATAACTTTCACAATTTATTTTTGTTAAAAACTCTAAAACTGTAATTGGTTTAACATTGTTAACATTATCTACTGTGCCGGTGTTACATATGGTGTCCAATATGGTCCCTCGATTAAAAATATCTTCCAGAAAAGTTCTGGTTACATTAACATTAGGCTTTTGAGAAAACAATTGTAAAAAAGTTTGTAGTTTTCTCAAAGAGCAATTAGCATCACTGTTTTTTAAAGTGACAGTTCACCCAAAGAGGAAAAATTACTCTCAATTCAAAGCCTTTATGAGTTTTTCTGGAGAATTTCAGAAACAGGTATTCATTGATATAAAAAAAATAACTCTGGGAGTCTGATTTTTAACATTTCTTCAAAAAATATTCTTAAGAAAGAAACTCAAACAGGTTTCGAACAAGTCGAGGCTGAATAAATGACAGAATTTGAATTTGTGGGTGAACTATCTCTTTAAATCAAATTATATCTAGTAAACCCTGCAATGCCAATAAATACGTACTTAAGGATGGAAACCACTTGGCGTACCAAATTAGATAAAAAAATCACATGTCGGTTATCATTATATTAACATTTTGGCAGGAAAACCATGTGGTTAATCACATTACTTCTGGCATTCATTCTCACAAACATGCGCAAATTAAGCCATGACATTGTGACGTTTCCAGATATCAACTGTTCGATAAATATGTATGCGATGCGAACAAAACACTGTAAGCTGTGCATTTCATAAAAGGAAGCAAAACTAACACACAAACATTTAGAGATGCGCCACAAACCAAAAGAGAACTGTAGAGTTTCAGATGCAAACAGGGATTAGAAACATCCATGCAGAGACAAGGAAGGAGACGAACATGACGAATGGGGTGAACGAGCAAGGAAACTGTGTTCACACAAACTTTGGCAGAAATTAGTAAAGCCCCAGGACAGATGGAAAAAACAGATACAGATTTCGAAGGTGAAAAAAAAAAAAAAAAGATTAACGCTTCGGTCTTGGCATGTTATGGAGAAAAATTTATATGATGGTAGATTGGTTGGCAAAACTAAATATTATATATACACTACCTGACAAATGGCTTGTTGCCTATCCAAGTTTTAGGAACCGGAAATAATAACTTGACTTTTAGTTGATCACTTGGTATCAGAAGTGGCTTATACGAAAGGCAAAGGCCTCTAGGTTGCGCTTATTTTACAAAATTAAAAATCAAGGCATGATCATATTTAATTTATTTAATTAGGACAGTAAGGCCTGACTTTGCTTAGACAAAAGTCTTGTCACTTAACAGAAATAATGTACAGTATAGAATATAAAGTCATGGTGCAGTGGAAAAATAAATCTATATTGTGTATGACTCCCATGAGGACTGCATCCATACAGCTCTGCATTGACTCATATAACTTATTAATAAAGTCATCTGGAATGGCAAAGAAAGCGTTCTTGCAGGACTCCAGAGTTCATCAAGATTCTTTAGATTCATCTTCAATGCCTCCATCTTACCCCAGACATGCTTAATAATGTTCATGTCTGGTGACTGGGTTGGCCAATCCTGGAGCACCTTGACCTTCTTTGCTTTCAGGAACTTTGATGTGGAGGCGAGAAGACGAGTATGAGAAGGAGGGCTATCCTGCTGAAGAATTTGCCCTCTCCTGTGGTTTGTAATGTAATGGGCAGCACAAATGTCTTGATACTTCAGGCTGTGGATGTTGCCATTGACTCTGCACGCCCTCATACTGAATGTAACCCCAAACCATGATTTTTCCTTCACCAAACTTGACTGATTTCTGTGAGAATCTTGGGTCCATGCGGGTTCCAATAGGTCTTCTTGCAGTATTTGTGATGATTGGGATGCAGTTCAACATATGATTCAGCTGAAAAATCTACCTTCTGCCACTTTTCCAACTGATCAACTAGAAGTCAAGTTATTATTTGTTGCTCTTACAACTGGGATCAACGTCAAGACTTTTGTCAGGTAGTGTGTATAAGTTTAAGTAAAGATGACAGTTCTCACAGTACATATTTGCTAACAGTCTGTGGTGGAAAAGACATTCAAAACATTTCTGAACAAAACACCAGCCTCCTTTGTCTTGCTAATGCTAATTTCATAGCTAGCATTTTTGTTGTTGCAAACAAATATTTCCACACCTTTACTTCATTTGACAATCATGAAATAATTGAAAGTGACACAAGTGACAGTTTTGTGTGAGAAATGGGCAGCACAAGCATGTAAACAATGTGTCAAAACATCTTAATGTTCTTCAACATGCTAGCCACTTTTAAAAACATTTAAGCACTGAATCACTGGTGGTTACAAAAAAAAAAAAAAGCCAAGGCTTATAAATGTCTAAAACATTACCAGTTAACATTACATACCTTTAACAAAATATTAATGTTAAAATATGACAGCGAAGATCAAAAAACATGCTACGAATTAACTAAAAGCTTATTTGGAACGTAGTAAAATGCTAACAATGTTCTAAAACATGTTAGCAACTTGCCATAAGATTGCTCGATGTATTAAAACATGATGCTTTAAAATATATATATATACACACATATATAAATAATGTTCTAACAAATTTTTTTAAACATGATAGCAAAGTTCTAAACATGGTACCAATATGCTAAAGAATGTTACAAATGTGCTAAAACATGGCAGCAATATACAAAAAAACTGACTAGCAAAGTGATTAAATATGCTACCACAAACATAACACTTTAATAACTACCACAGATTAGTAGCACAGGTTGTAGCACATTTGGTTTTTGTTATTAAATATTCATGTAGTTATTTTTAATATCAGTACATGACTACATTTCAATAATTAATGTGTGTTAATATATTTTGTAGAAACTGTTTTAACAATAACAACTCTCCATACAATTTGACCGTTACAAATATGTAATTACATGCTTTGTTTCATTAAAGCAAGGACTGTTTTTTTTTTGTTTCACTCTTAATATAAACAAACCTCAAAATAAAAGCATATTACAAGAATATAGGCTATTCCCTTCTCAGCGCTCAGTCAGTTAACGCTCATTGCTCTTAAATTAACGCACAGAAACAAACCCACCAGAGATTCCAGCTAAAACACAGGAATAATCAAAGCAATTCACTGCTCGACCATTATTTCCCTCTTTTCGCACCTGTACTCGGTAAGGGGAAAACATAAGAGAAGCCTTTTACTTTATGCAGGCAACACAGTCTAGCTAGCTCAGTCTCTAGCGGCCAGTGCATAAAGCTTTTGATAAATGGACTCCTTCAGGAGCTACAACCTAAAATAAAGCCTCTTCAGCCTCCGTTCCTGCAGGAGGTACAGCTGACCTACTTACGAGGATAAGCGCTCGTACTCTGGAGGAAGACAACTCAACCTTCATACTGAATCTGGAGTTCAGCAAGTTTAGCATTGAGCTGTACAGGCTAGTACGCTCTCCATTTACTCGTCCAAAACACAGAGTATCTTTTTACTGTTGAACACTATTGAAGAATCTTGGAAACCAGTAGCCATTGACATCCATAATATACATTTTTGTAAAAGTCAGTGGCTACTGGTTTTCAACATACTCAAACTCTTTTTGCGTATTTTACACTTTAAAAAGTGTGCGTTTATAAAAAAGAAACTCAAAAATGCTTTAAATCGTGAGCGTGAGTAAATGATGACAGGATTTAATTTTTGGGTGCCATCATGGGGTTAATGGATTGTGTTTTTGTAACAGAAATATTTTTACACATTTTAATTATAAACTCCGATCACTGACTTCCAGTGACATCCAAATGCACATTACGCGCGGCATTGTAAAAGTACTGTACTTTATAATGTTACACAGTAACACCAAACCAACTAGATTTCTTGTTTATTGTGGTCTTCTGTGGTAAAAAAACAAAACAAAACAAAACAAACTGTGGGGTAAACTGTTCCTGCAATGCGTCTTGCATCATATGTCATGAATCGCATTTGGAGTGATAAGGGCCTTATACAGCATGGACAAGCAGGATCAAATTTAAAACTACACTCTGTCTGGAAAAAAAGAAAGAAAGAAAAGATGCAGAGACATACAGAAACAAACAGAGGATGGCTTGAGGGTGAGTAAATTATGGGGTGATTTTTAATTTTTGGGTGAATTATTCCTTTAAGGTTTTAAAACTCTGGACTTCTAGCAAAGACCACCAAAGGAGGTCGTGCATTTTCATACTTGGCTCCAAAATCTCTGGAAAAAAAATCTTCAGATATACTGAATTTAGATCCAGGTTAAAGATGCATTTCATTAGTGAAGCATTCAAATAATGTATCTGATGACATATTACCAGATGTTTTGCTTAAAGAAAAGTAGCTACACTGATTTGTGGATCCAGGTAAACAGAGATTACGCCAGCTCAATTTTGGATAAGACAACTTTCTGTTTTCCTTATACCGCAAACACGATCACAGAATGTTTTCATTCATTACCTTATTCATGTTCATTCTGCTTGAATACTGTCATTACATGCACAACTACACTTCTTCAAGATGGGCATTATTTTAACAGTAACCTAGCCCGCTGCTTTGAAATGTTATGCATCAACAAAAGTGCTATAAAAATTTAATTGAATCGCAGTTCATCTGCACGTAATATGCCACCTATAAAAAAAAAATAATAATAATAAAAAAACAAACCATAATTTAAATGGAATGTGACCTAGCCACCGTTGGAAGCGAGGAGGAAGCGAGTGTTTGTTTGAAATTCTCAATAAACATTCAGGGAGATTTTTTTTCATGTTAAGAGTGAAGTTATTTTTGGCATCGGTTTGCGTAGGAGGGGTTTGACATGCTGGCTTTCAATCGATTGGTGGGCTTTTGTGATTGGCTCTCTTCAGAGGCTTTCTCTCTCATCTCATCTGAACAGGGGGGTTGTGAAGGAGCTTGTTGTTGGTGCATCACCTGCTGTTCGTAATCGCCCCCCCCTCCTCTTCATAGTCCTGAGCTTAAACTCCTGGCTGTGTGCTAATGCTCTTTTGTGTGTGTGATCTAGTTGGCTTTCGGGCTCAGAGCTGTTGCCAAAGAATGAAGAATAAAACAGTCAAAATATATATTTTTTACACAAATAATTTATGATAATAATGATTTTTGCTGAATTTATTTTTGTGATATACCTATGCCTTTCACTATAGGAGTGGGGGGAATTACCAAAATTCTATTTCACTGTATGAATTATTTAGTTATTTAAATAGACAGTTATTACAGAAAATCAACAAAAATGGTTATAACAAATAAACTTAAATCAGGGCTCATACACACTTTTACTACTAAAATTCCATGACTTTTTCCATGATTTTTCCAAGACTTTCAAGTACATTTTCATGATTTAATGTTTCATGCAATGTCTACATATGCGTGGTGAAAAACAATACATGTTAAAATTTATTACAGCAATATCATAAAACAAGCAACAATCTATTTAGTTTCAGCTATGTAAAATTCATTTAGATAATGCTTACACTGCACTACTAATGTGAGAGTATGTGATTGGCCAAGGACAGAAAAGTAGTAAAGACAACTAACCAATATTCAAGAACACAGATATCTGTTTTCCATTACTTTTCCTAAACTTTGTGGGTTTTTCTGATTTTCCAAAACTTTTCCAGGCCTGGAAAATGCCATGTCAAAATTCCATGACTTTTCCAGGTTTTCCATGACCGTATGAACCCTGTTAAATACTTCATAGATGACTTGAATTTTATTTAGACATTGTTAAATATAGTAGGGATGCATAATATTGTGTTTTATACAATATTATAAATTACTGGCATTTATGAGTTTGAGTTTATCCCAGAAATGCGTGGGATGCTGAATGAAGTCTCATTTTCTATCTTGATGTGACCTTTTAATATGTGTTTTGTAAATATTTTAAGCATATTTAATACATCTATTATATTCAAAACAAAAGGACAACAAAAAACACTGTTGAATTTTTTTTAGCAAGCAGCTGAATTTGTTAATATACTGCTAAACATACACTCATATAAAAATAATAATTATATTACATAATATTATTTATAAATTATACTATTTTACATACATAATGTATAATATTGTATAATATGCATGATATTTCACATATGCCATGTCAGCAACCAAGAAAATTTTCATGGCAAGAACATTTCAATAATAAATATACAATTAGAAATAACAAACAAATGAATAGATAAATTAAATACGATTTTTAGTGTTAATACATGATCAAAATTCTAACATTTTTCCTGGTGTTACCTGCTAAAAATGTCCTTAAGAGAATTTATTTCATTTTAAAAAAGCCTTC
Source organism: Danio jaintianensis (assembly GCA_903798115.1). Taxonomy (NCBI): domain Eukaryota; kingdom Metazoa; phylum Chordata; class Actinopteri; order Cypriniformes; family Danionidae; genus Danio; species Danio jaintianensis. Next base: position 9,399,958 of record CAIGQV010007757.1, on the reverse strand, counting down.
TGGAATCATTAAAAGAAATTGTACAGTACAAACACGGATTGTGGTCTTCAACTTTAAGCAAAACCCAATACGACTTCACATATGTAATAGTACTGCACAAAAACTGTTGCCGCCCCTCAGTTTTTCTACTAAAATTCAACCCAAGAATCTGGCTCTGATTAGAACAAGCATGACCCCCTTTACAATTCCATGAATATTGTACGTATAAAAAAGACAACATATAAAATGCATGAATGTTAATGAGGTTAATGACGCAAAGAGGTTAATGACGCAAAGAGGTTAATGACTAAAAAAAGGAAATGAACAGCCATTAACAACATCACAGTGGACGAACGCATCAAATCTCATTCGTCCAACTGGCCGAAGTGGACCAGATCAACGTTACAAACATGAAGACATTCAAAGCGGTGGAGAAAAAGTCCTCTCCGACATTAGAATCTACCTGAAAATGATGCTTTGCAAGTCGAAGGGATATTCGATAATCCCTGTGGTAGGGATGCGAACCCTAAGCACGTCTTGCTGAGTCGGCAGATACGACGGATCTGAGATACGCTCCAAATCGCTTAGATAGCTAGAGACAAGGAGAAACGGGGGAGAGAAAGGGAAGAAAAGAAAGAATCAAGCACGGCAGCAGATCCATTTAAAAGCTTTAGAAAAGGAACGCCACACTCAGGATCCAGGGATGCGACCCCACAACCTTCTGCTTGCTCAGAGCTCCTCAAAATAAAGTTGCAAAGAAACAACAACAAAGGTGAGAATGCGATCAGGGAAGACAGCAGTGCAGTTGCAGCAGCAGCAGCAGGTTAAAGGTCAGGAAACAGCAGCGGCAGGAATTGTGTGCCGTGGATTGCTGATACCTGAAGATTATATTCTCCAGGTCAAAGGGATACTCTATGATGCCAGTAGTGGGCACTCGGACCCTCAGTACATCCTGCTGGGTGGGCATGTATCTCTGAGATGATATACGCTCTAAATCGCTAAGGTAGCTGTGGGACGAACAGAGTAAATGTACATGTGCATATACAGAAATATACAGATAGATATATATATATATATATATATATATATATATAGTCAGACCCACATGGAATTTGCTCATTTTATATATTAAAAATACTGTGAAATGGATTTAAAAGTGGTAAAAAATTGATTTAGAATACTAAAAACTGATTGACATCATTCCAAACCTTTTGCAAAAGTCAAAAGAATGTTATATATAATGCTGCTCTTTTTTTTTCATAAATTGTACAGTCATGAGTAGGGCCAGACAGAATCTGCGGACATTTTTTGCTATTTCTGCGCAGAATTTGATAAACAAATCTGTGGATTTATGCAGAATAATTTTGGGAATACGTAACTAAAATGAATTAATTTAATGTTTACAATGCAAATCCAATTAGATCCACTTATTTGGTAAACAAAGCGAGTCTCTCATAATATATCTACTATAAGATAAGTATTACTTTACAAACTGTATTGTAAATAAATCAAATGAATAAATATAAATTTATTAAATAAACAAAGTTACACACATTTACACAGACTCAATGATGGGCTAAAAATCTGCGGATTTCTGCAAGCGCAGATTCCGTGTGGTCGTAGTAATCAGCCACATAAATGTGCTGAAAGTTTATAAACATATTCACGCCAAAGTATTTTTTTCCCCTTCGTCAGATGTAAACAGAAAACTTAAATACTGTCAATTAGAACTACGCTCAGGGCTGGGTGATAAAATATCTTGGTAAAATGCTAAAAATGTATGTAAAATTCTTTATAATGTTTGTTTACGCAGTATGCAAACAACGTCTACAGGAAACAACACAGAAAATGTATAATTTATTTATTTATTTATGTTATACTAAATGCTGTCTGTTTATTGCTACAGTTTCTCATAACAAATAACATAGAAACTAGGGATGACCAGGAATGAAGCTTCTGGGCTGAAAATCGAAACCGAAAATTCAGGATGCACTTTGCCGAAAACAAATATGTTTTTAATAATTGTTTATTATTTTATTAAATAATATAACATTTTTGTAAGACTAAATTTAACTTACTAATTTAAATTATAGTGATTTTCAAAACCACAAACCAATAAAAACGCCACATTATATTGACAGTGGAACTTTATTGAAAGTGAACCAGTCGAGAGGCTTCATTTTGCCATGCGTTGCAATGACAGCACAGTAGCAGCAGGAACAAGTATACTACATAGAAATGTCCTCTCCTTTCTGGTGAGCGTGTACGGTCTATGCATAAATAAATATACGTGTAAATGAGTGAAATACCCACAGTGTGAAATATTGAGCAATTATGACCAGAGTGTAAGCTAGTGGACGAACACCAAAAATGCCATTTCAGCCACAAATTTTCAGTGGCCGAAAATTCAGTGCATTCCTAATAGAAACAACATATCTTCTTCTTTTTTTTTTTAGATTGTACATGGTTTTACCAGTGGTTAAACTGATCTAAATACTATTAGCACATTTTTATTCAAAATTAAACATTTACATTTTACTCTACAAAAATAAGATAACCAGAAGAAATAATAAGGTAAATAAGATAAAAGATATTTTTTGTGCTATTATTTTCATAATTAAGAAAATTATTTTTAAAAACAACATTGTTTTCTTTTAGGACATATTTTGCAGCATGACAGCCCCTGCTAACTATAAACAATCAATACAATGGGGGTGGGGAGGGAAGAGCAGCATGAACATTCTTCAAAATGTCTTCTTTTGCGTTCTTCAAAAACTTAGGTTTGGAAGACATTTAACACAAAACCAAATATTTTTAAATTCAATGTGGGTGTGATAATCTACATTTAACAACAATAACAAAAAGATTGTTCTATATTGTAAATGCCCATTCACAGTGTCGACAACTGTAACTATATAGTTTTAACAGTCATTTAAATGTCATGAGAACAGTGAAACTAATCCACACCTCAACTAAACTGAAAATGGCACAGATGAATAAGTAAGTCTGAATCATTATTAGCTTTTTTTTCCAGCTGATGAGTGATATGAAAAACAAAAAAACAGAATCCACTTAACGTTAAAGAGGTTAAGCCATTAAAGCAACAATATAAAACAACACATTGAACATTATCGGCCCTTGGTGTGGACACAAATATAGTTACTGATAGTTATCGTTCGAAGTGTGAATGGGCCTTAAAAGGATTGTTCACCCAAAAAATGAAAATTCCAAGGCCGTTATTTACTTTTCCTCCACTTGTTCCAAAACTATTTGAGCTTTTTTGCCTGCTGAAAACAAAAGGAGGTATTGTGAAAAATTTCATAGCATTTTTTCTATTATGGGTGTCAATGTTTTTCCCTATTATGGATGACAGGTTCCCACATTCTTCAAAATATCTGCTTTTGTCTTCATAACAACAAAAATCAAAGATCTGAAATCACTTGACAGTGTGTAGATTTTTATTTTTGGGTGAACTATCCCTTTAAAGTTATAGGTGACCCAATAATGAATATTTGCCATTTAGCGCAAATGTATTTATTTTGTTTGACCCTCAAAGACTTGCATTTGACCGAGTTATCATTTTATAGATCTTTAAATGAAGTGAAAGTTTAGACTAAACTATCTTTTTTAGCATTTTTGGGTGAACTGTCCTTTTAAAAACAGCATTTGTCCATCTATGACTTGCTTTCAGACACATAAACTGACCTCAAAAAGAGATGTAGCATTCAACGACTCCTTTTAAAAGCAATAAACCTAAAAGCAGCTAATGACGACACACACACACTTACTATTTAGTGGAGTCAGAGAGCTGGTACTCTCGCCTGCGGTCATACGCTTCCTGGATGCCCGGATCCATCCAGAGCTTATTAATTGCAGCAACATAGGGCTGGTCAAAAGAGCAAACCTTCTCCACATCGACCTCTCGCACCAACAGAGCGTTTTTCTGCGGATAAAGACGCAATAAAAACACAACCTATTTTACGACTTGACAGCTGTGTAATACTAATGACTTCCAGAGCAGCTCGCAACCAACTAGGCCACAAGTTAAACTTTAAGGATCTTCTTTAGTAAATATTAACTGCATTTTTAAAAGCAAAAAACAAAACATGAGAATAATTAACCATAATCCTGCGTAGAAGAAAGACAGCTGACCGTGGTGTGACAGCAATAAAATTTACAGGCGAGCCTTGTAGTGCTTTTTATAGCCACGTTTATGGCCTATCTGGGTTTATTTTGCATCTTGACATGCATCAAAGCGATGATAGGAGCTAGAATTGTAGGTGTGCTGCACTCACCTTGTTGTCTTCGTATCTGAATGGGATCTTGAGGTGCTCGGTGGCACGGATCATGGCCTGCATAGAGGTGAAGATGTTCTGGTAGACGAGTTTGGTGTAACCGCGTTTGTCCTCATCGGTGTAGCCTGTCCCGTGAATGATGCGCATCTGTTTGATGAACGTACTCTTGCCGCTCTCGCCTGTCCCTGAAGAGAAAAACAGACACGAGTGTTGGAAAAGTGGGTCAGATCTTATGTTCGGATACTTTTGTTAGCTAATAAATAGTTCAATGGCCTTCTTATTTCATAGATCAATGATAAAAATAATAGATACATTAAAATCATACATTGGAAAGTAAAAGGCAGCAACACAAACAAATAAACGGCAGTAATTGATTGATTTACATTTACAACAAAAAAAAAAAACATTTGTAAAAAATATATTAGAGCATGTTTTATGAGTTAAAGGAACAGCACTTTTTTTGCAAACAGGCTCATTTTACATTTCCCCTAAAGTTAAACAGTTAAGTTTTACTAATCTTATATATTTTTAGCTGGTCTGGCTGGAGCACTTTTAGCTTAGCTTAGCATAGATCAATAAATCGGATTAGACCATTAGCATTGCGCTTAAAAAAAAAATTCAAATAGTTTAGATAATTTAAAGCTGGACTCTTCTTTAGTTACATCGTGTACTAAGACCAATTGAAAATGAAAAATTTATCTTTTCTAGGTCGATATGGTTATAAGTATATTGCGGTGTAATAATCAAGGAACTTTGTTGCTGAACCATGGCTGGAGTATGCGCACAGGTATTAACTGTTCGCTAGTTAACTAGCTTTTGTCGGGCGTTATTGATATTTAGCCATATAAACTTACAAACTTGTTCAATAGGCTAACTAAACTATACACATAAAAAAATAATAAATAAATAAATAAATAAATAAAATAAAAAAACACAAAAACGCCATATAAAGCATTGTCAAAAGCATACCAAAGCAACAGGTGGCGATATACTCATAACCGTAAAGCCATGCTGGCCTATCAGAAGCACCAAAATGTATTTGCGCAAGCCGCATCTGGTGTGAGCAAAGCAATACAGTTATCAATACGTTGCTAAGCAACACAAATAAATGGCAAACTGCAGCACTAGTGTGCGTACCCTCATAGAAATCAATGTTTACAATTCTAGAAGGCATGGTGCGCAACGTCCGGTGTGTGACCCGCTGAAGTCTACATACAATAATCCCTACTATGTTAGAACAAATAAAGCTACAACATTTTTTATATAGTGTTGAAGTCAGAATTATTAGCCCTCCTGAATTATTAGCCGCCCTGCATATTTTTCCCCCAATTTCTTTTTAACGGAGAGAAGATTTTTTTCAACACATTTTAAACATAAGTTTTAATAACTCATTTCTAATAACAGATTTCTTTTATCTTTGTCATGATGACAGTACATAATATTTTACCAGATATTTTTCAAAATACTAGTATTCAGCTTAAAGTGCCATTTAAAGACTTAACTAGGTTAATTAGGCAAATCATTGTATAATGATGGTTTGTTCTGTAGACAATCAAAAAAAAATAATAATACTGCTTTAGGGGGCTAATAATAATGACCTTGAAATGTTTTTAAAAAAAATTTTAAACTGCTTCTATTGTATTCTAGCCAAAATAAAACAATTAAATAAATATATTATAGGAAATACTGTGAAAAATCCCTTGCTCTGTTAAACATAATTTGGAAAATATTTGAAAAAACAACAACAACAACAATTCACAGGAGGGCTAATAATTTAGACTTCAACTGTAGGAGTTGCAGGAGAAGCTACAAACTCTTACATGCTCAAGTTCATGATCTAAACAAACACAGCAGCACTTTAAAACAGAAACTTTATAAACAGCAGCGTCTCCTCATGTATTACTCTGCTCCTGATGACTCCAGGCAGTAAAAATGTTTCATCCCCAAAGTTCAACAATACCACTTCCCTGGAAGCTTGGGAGGTCTTGGACCGGCAGGGGGAAAAACAAGTCGAGTTACTCTTCCAGTTTTCAGCATTTATCACCATCTTGACAATACAGAGTCAACAGTTGAGAAAGCTGTGCTCCGATTGGTATGATAACCAGCTTCGCAGGTTTTATCTTGACACACATGCAATTCCAGTATTGACATCCTTGACAACTGCCTTTTATTTAAACAAACAAGAGGAACAACAATTAAAAATAAAAAAAAAGAATAAAAGGTGAAAGTAGGTCCATTAATCTCACACGGCTTTATAAGAGCTTCCTTGTGGTAAGCAAACATGATGTTTGCACGAAGATCACATCACTTTGCGTTCATTTTTCAATGAGTTTCAAGCATTTTCATGAAAATAAAATACATTTTAAATCAAATTTTTGTGACATGAAAATAAAAGTTTCATTTGATTTAAAAGGATAGTTCACCCAAAAATTGAACTATTTTCTCACCCTCAAGTGGTTCTAAATGTTTATGAGTTTCTCTCTTCTGTTGAATATATAACAAAATATTCTGAACAACGCCATTCATATCCACAGTAGGAACCAAAAAAAAAAAAAAAATCTATGGCTCACCAATGTTCTTCAGTATATTTTCCTTTGTGTTCAACAGAAGAAAGAAAGTCAAACAAGTGAAGAAGTAGTAAAGGACGACAATTTAAATTTTGGGGGGAACTATCCCTTTAAGCATTAGAGCAATGTGGCATCCTAAAAACTTAAACATAATTTTTTATTTAGCTTTTTAAAGGATCCTGCATGGGTTATTTATTCAAACAATTAGGGTAAACTTGAGGAAGTAATGTAATTAAATGATAGGTGAATAAATTATGAATAATAAATTCATATAAATAAATGTGTAATAAAAAAATACCAATAAAAACCAAGCAAAGTGACATCACGTTTTTAAATCAAATTGTATGAATCCAAATCCAAATAAAGCCGCTGAATAAAATGAGCCACTAAAGTTACATAAGAGTTAATCACATCACCAGGATTTAGAAATCTTTGAGAATTTATAAAAAATCTTTATGGCAACCTGTCAAAATAAAGGTTTAACAAAGAAATTGTGACAGAAAATTGAAATATTTGCTAAACAAGTTCTTAAAAATGAAAATGGTTCAGCCTTTACTAGCCGTTAGTCATACTTCACTGATAAAGAACGAAAAATCACATTCATAAATCACAGATGATTTAAGACAACAGTTTAGTGATTCCATACTTGTGAGAATATTAGTCACACATATCAATGAAAGCATTTAAATAGTCACTATTATATCAACATTTACTCTTGTTTTTATATGTACAGTCGTGGCCAAAAGTTTTGAGAATTACATAAATATTGGAAATTGGAAAAGTTGCTGCTTAAGTTTTTATAATAGCAATTTGCATATACTCCAGAATGTTATGAAGAGTGATCAGATGAATTGCATAGTTTTTCTTCACCATGAAAATTAACTTAATCCTGAAAAAAAACTTTCCACTGCATTTCATTGCTGTCATTAAAGGACCTGCTGAGATCATTTTAGTAATCGTGTTGTTAACTCAGGTGACAATGTTGACGAGCACAAGGCTTGAGATCATTATGTCAGGCTGATTGGGTTAGAATGGCAGACTTGACATGTTAAAAGGAGGGTGATGCTTGAAATCATTGTTCTTCCATTGTTAACTATGGTGACCTGCAAAGAAACGCGTGCAGCCATCATTGCGTTGCATAAAAATGGCTTCGCAGGCAAGGATATTGTGGCTAAGATTGCACCTAAATCAACAATTTATAGGATCATCAAGAACTTCAAGGAAAGAGGTTCAATTCTTGTTAATGCGGCTTCAGGGCGTCCAAGAAAGAAGGGCAGCAAAGAAGCCACTTCTCTCCAAAAAAAACATCAGGGACAGATTGATCTTCTGCAAAAAGTATGGTGAATGGACTGCTGAAGACTGGGGCAAAGTCATATTCTCCGATGAAGCCCCTTTCCGATTTCCGTTTGGGGCATCTGAAAAAAAGGCTTGTCCGGAGAAGAAAAGGTGAGCGCTACCATCAGTCCTGTGTCATGCCAACAGTAAAGCATCCTGAGACCATTCATGTGTGGGGTTGCTTCTCATCTGAGAGAGTGGGCTCACTCACAGTTTTGCCCAAAAACACAGCCATGAATAAACAATGGTACCAAAACACCCTCCAACAGCAACTTCTTCCAACAATCCAACAACAGTTTGGTGAAGAACAATGCATTTTCCAGCACGATGGAGCACCGTGCCATAAGGCAAAAGTGATATCTAAGTGGCTCAGGGACCAAAACGTTTTGGGTCCATGGCCTGGAAACTCCCCAGATCTTAATCCCATTGAGAACTTGTGGTCAATCCTCAAGAGGCGGGTGGACAAACAAAAACCCACTAATTCTGACAAACTCCAAGAAGTGATTATGAAAGAATGGGTTGCTATCAGTCAGGATTTGGCCCAGAAGTTGATTGAGAGCATGCCCAGTCGAATTGCAGAGGTCCTGAAAAAGAAGGGCCAACACTGCAAATAGTGACTCTTTGCATAAATGTCATGTAATTGTTGATAAAAGCCTTTGAAACGTATGAAGTGCTTGTAATTATATTTCAGTACATCACAGAAACAACTGAAACAAAGATCTAAAAGCATTTTAGCAGCAAACTTTGTGAAAACTAATATTTGTCATTCTCAAAACTTTTGGCCTTGACTGTATATAGTAGTTCTTGTTATAAACAATGTATTTGTGCACTTTATTATTTTGTAAAAATTCAAGCGGGGCTTATCAGTGGGTCTCGTTTCTCCTGTGAATTCGTCCATTCGTCCAATCTTTCTTGATTTCGTTAGCAATGAATTTCAGGACCGTTTCAAGTGGATGTACATCACGATAGAGGAAAAAAAGGTCAATCGTAACTTCCGTTTCATGGCGACTTAAAGCCTTGTGTTGATCAAGCAACTGCTATGATGATTTCCTGGCTGTTTCTTCTTTGTGTATATTTGGAGTTACCGCACAAGAGCGCCCTCTGGCCTTTGGAGGTGATTTACTACCAAAGACTATAGAATACACAAGACATGTCACTCGTAAAGTTTTGAATGTGGAAAAGGTGAATGAAGCCCCTCCTTCTAGTACAGGAGCCAATCATCGATCGATATAAACTGAGGATTCTCTGAGGGAGGGGCTCAGACCAGACGTGAGTTAATGCAGATTTTGTTTGATCCGAACGTTTAGAAATGAAACTAAAGAGACAGATGTTTAATTTTATTGGTGATTGCTTATTAAATTTCATATTAGGTTGGCAAGCAATTTTGAAAAATTTGATGTTTTCCCATTCAAACAGAATGCCCGAGAGGTGTTTTAAAGATGGCCGCAGAGTGAAATTACTTGCCTTAAAGAGACTTTGTTTACGACTGATCAGAGAATGGTGAATAATTGCAATTGCGATTTTTTTATTTATCATAAAAACACTAAGCTTTATGATCACTTAAACTACATAACTAAAACATTTTAAAAACTAAACTAATTGATTTCATAGGGCCTGCATATGCTTCAATCCAAACCATTAGCCAAGTATCATAAGTGAGGAAAAATATACAAATACATTTTTTTACCAACAATCACAAAGCAAAACATTACCAAACCTTCACTGGGCTTCAGAAATCTCTTCTCAAAGCCACAACCATGTGGTTCATTCACAGGATGAAAATCTGTTGAGCTCATCTGGGCAATGCAGGTCTGATTTCCTATCATTTCACCCTGCGCTGAGTCATGGGTAGTTTTCCCTCCAACAGCTGGATTGTCCTGCTGACTCTCTCTCTCTCTCTGTACTGACAGGGGAAACCCAATAAATGGCCTGCTTGCATAAGCTTTGCTCTCCTGACTCCATCCGCCTGCCAAATAACTGCACCAACCTGCAGCTTTACAACAGTTGCGCCACAGAGACTGAAGGAAAGCGCTCTGAACATTACTGGAGCACCTTGATATCAGGTTTTCCTCCATATTAGGTCATTCTGAGGGAAACCAACACACAAACATTTGGTTGAGTGACAATTCGAAGACCATAAGAGGAAACTTCAGAACTTGTAGTCAAACAAATGGAGGTGCAAAACTAATTGCTACAAAGTAAGGAAATATTAGAAGGGTGTTTGAGTTTATTGCTAATTAAAATTCACAAGCGAATTTTATTTCTGTAATTTGATGCAATTAAGTGCAACAGTATGGGGAAAGTATGCAGTATGCAGAAAAGCTAGTTCAGATGCAGAAAAGCTAGTTCATGCTTTCATGACTTCTAGGCTGGATTACTGTAATGCTCTGTTCGCTGGTTGCCCAGCATTCTCTATTAATAAACTCCAGCTAGTACAAAATGCAGCTGCCAGAGTTCTTACCAGGTCTAGAAAATATGATCATATCACCCCAATTTTATCCTCCTTACACTGGCTGCCTGTTAAGTTCCGTATTGATTATAAAATATTGCTTCTTACCTATAAAGCTTTAAATAATCTAGCTCCTGTTTATCTAACCAACCTTCTGTCTCGCTACAATCCAACCCGCTCTTTAAGATCTCAAAACTCAGGGCTTCTGGTAGTACCTAGAATAGCAAAGTCGAGCCTTCTCATTTATGGCTCCTAAACTCTGGAATAGCCTTCCTGATAATGTCCGAGGCTCAGACACACTCTCTCAGTTCAAAACTAGATTAAAGACCTATCTTTTTAGTAAAGCATACACTCAATGCATCGCATAACGATATGATGCATGAATGTGCTCCACGCAGGTGAGCTGGCTCGACGTCACCAGTAGGACACACTCCTCAATACACCAGACATTGTGTTAGAAATTCTAATATGCTTTACATGTTTGTTTCTATGTTTGTTTATTTAACTGCTATTTTCATCTATAACACTCCATTTTTACATCTCGTTTAAATACACTATGAACAGCAGCTACACTAATTATTTTATTTATTCTCTATTTCCACCTGGGGATATTCATTCCGAGGTCCCTAGAGACTATGCAGCGCCATTGATGCGATCCAAGACCTGTGAAGGGATGATCCCAAGGTATCCATAATCCTGGACCAGGTCATATCCCGAGCTGATGCTGTGGTCGTCATGGAGAAATGGAGTGCATGAGACTGATTCCTGAATGACCACTGTGATAAACGAGTCCCCACATTGATCCTGCGGGCCAACCTGACCGCCTGCCGGTGCCCTTCTTCAGCCTCCAGCGCCTACACTGCAGCTCTGAACAAGAAGTTTGGCCAGATGAAAAATGGTCGTGCCTAACAGAGCCTAGTTTCTCTCGAGGTTTTTTTTTCCCTTCACTTCGTCAATTGGTGAGGTTTTCTTTCCTCGACACTGTCGCCACTGGCTTGCTCGGATCGGGACTTGTGGAGCTGTGCTTCGGTGGATTTGCTCTGCGGTGTTTGAACTTTCAGCAGTGAAATTTAGACCACACTGAACTAAACTAAACTGAACTTCAACTCTGAAATCTGGACTTTACTAGAACTATGTTAAGCTGCTTTGACACAATCTACATTGTGAAAAGCGCTATATAAATAAACTTGACTTGAAAGATAGATGATGAAAAGAAGGGTTTAACATCAAAATACAGCATGAAATGAAATTTTACCACAGCGGAATGTACCGCCTACTTATCCAGCATTTGTTTTACGCAGCGGATGCCCTTCCAGCTGCAAGCCATCACTGGGAAACATTCATACACACTCATTCACACACATACACTACGGACAATTTAGCTTACCCAATTCACCTGTACCGCATGTCTTTGGACTTGTGGAGGAAACCCACGCCAACACGAGGAGAACATGCAAACTCCACACAGAAACGCCAACTGACCGAGCCGAGGCTCGAACCAGCGACCTTCTTGCTGTGAGGCGAACGTGCTACCCACTGCGCCACCGTGCAGCCTGTCTCTAAAACTTTAGCTTTTTAAATACTAAAATTGATTGACTGTGCAGAAATTAAAATATGTATAATATGTCATTTTTTGGAACAATATTAAACAGAATTTGAAAAAAAAAATAATAATAATTTCATAGGGTCTTACAACCCAGTAGCAATCATGGGAAAAATACATAAATAGCTATTAATTAATATAAAATAAAATAAAAATATCATATAACTATTACTTTTCACAGCATTAAAGTAAATCATATTTTCATTATACTATATTTCCTATATTATATTTTTGCTATAAACAAACAATTATAAAATACTCTAACAAAATAATCTAATTTATAAAACTGCAAAATATGAACACTTTTAGAACAATTTTATTTAAGAACACAATTAATTTGATCAGAAGAGACACATACAATGTCACTAAATATTTTGTTTTCAAAAAATAAAACCAAATCCAAAATATTCTTCAAAAAACATAAATATATCCACTGAAATATGAAAGAGCAAATATTTTGCACTAATAAATAATTATTGAGCAGCAAAACTGAAGACTGGAGTAATAATACTGAAGATGTAGTTTTTAAATCACAAGAATAAATGTATAATATATTCAAATAGAAAACAGTTGTTTTAAATACTAATAATTGTTTTGACAAGATTTTGCAGAATCGGTGAACAAGCCAAAAAAACAACAACTTTTGAATGTTAATGTATATTTGAGTGATATAATTCTGAGGAAAAGCAATGATATTAATAATGAAACATTATCAAGAAACTTAAAATCCTGCATGACAAGTCCACAAAAGAATCCATTAACCTAAATTCTATCAGTTCTGATTTTATAAAAGCAAATCAGATGATAAAAGCAACATCTCCCTAAACCTTACACAGCAAACCACATATGGCAGGTCCAACATCAGGGCCCGAATGCAGTCTCTTTATAAAAGGAAGGACGCAGTGAGACTGAATCCATCCTATATTCATGTCTGTGAGCTCACAGTGCACCAGAGCAGGTTTCCAATGGCAACATCTTTCAGCATTTAGCAAACAGCAGTGATTCAAAGAGGAGCCATACATTATAGAGTCCTGCTCTCCTTTCAGCATCCGATCTGCCAATCCTTGAGCAGAAAACCAAACACTAAACGGCAAGACACAGTTTGAAAAAGATCATTTGGCCATTTCGGCCACTATGCTGCTTGATGTACAGTAATATGCATGAATAAGGATAGAATATCAAAGCACATTTTGTATTGGTGAAATATGACTGGACAGGAAATGAGGTGATGGCTCTGTATTCAACTCAAATGGGGTGTTCACACGTAGTTCGTTTTAGGATGGGGCGACTGATCGAAGGTGCGCATTTTGAAAGCAAAGCCGGTTCTAGTAAACTTCCTGCACCTGCATTCAGATGGAGCAATTTTTACAACACTGATTCGTAGTTCATTGATAAGCTACGCCAAATATCGCTTAAAAAAAATAAATAAATAAAAAAATAAAAATCGATTTAATTCTTACTAAATACTGTACAAGAAAAATTGTCAATTGTTTGTGCCACATGCCATCCTTATTAGTATACTATAAATATATAAATAAAAAAATAATAAATAAAATAAAAATTCAACCTTAAGATTAGCCAGAAAAAGGCTTTTTTTTGATAAAACGTGAGCATTTATGTAACACTGTTGTCAATATTAAACAAATTACAACCAGTGATGGACAAAGTACACAAATTCATGTCAGTAAATTCTAATGTTACTCCATTATCAGTAGGCTTCCTTTTTAATATTAAAATTCTGAAAAATTCAATTTAAATTCACTTAAGTAATAAAAGTACTTGCTGATGAATGTTTATTTTGCAAGAAAGTTGATGTTGCTCAAATAACTACACTGATAATTCAAGTGAAAACATGTGAAACCACATTCACCTGCTCAACTACATTCAGATTCAGTCAGTAAAATCAGTGTATCATTTACTATATAGTCTCACTCTAAACAGATCATTTGAATCAGGGAGTTGTTGATTCATTCACAAATGTCAGTGCAACTCACAACTTGCAATTTGTGAACCGATTTAACAGATTAACTGATAAAAGTCAGTTTTTTTACAAATTAAACCCCACTATCTAGTTTCTGAGCAGGTGACATTTTCTCCTCTTCTAAATAACTTTGTACTTAGCTTCATTCAGGAGGTGCAAGTGGAATAAAACGTACTTTAGTTTGTTTCGTAATGTAACAAAGTAAAAGTGTCCTAAAATAAAAACTCAAAGTACAGATACTTAAAATAAGTACTTAAGTACTGTAGTGAAGTAAAACAATACTTAGTTATGGTCCACCACTGATTGAAACTTTAATATTTTTGCTGATTCATTTACACAACAAGTGTTTTGGGGACCTAAAAACACAAACTTTTGAAAATGGGTTTAAAAGTGCAAGCGCAAGCACAGATATACAGATGTTTGAAATCCACGTCTATCAGTCAGCGTCTCGCTCATATATTTCTCGCTTATATATCTGCTTATAGACGGATCAGATGAGAGATGTGGCTTTCAAATGCTCCAGTGCTTTGCGAACAGCGGTGAATAGTGATGAAGCGATGACCTTCAGAGCCTATCAAAGTCATATCGGTTGAGCATGTGAACACAACGGCCAATCAGCGGCCTTAATGAATCTGCACATCAGTCAAATGTAAACAGGAAATGGATGTTTTACAAATTTTAGCATTGATTGTTACCCAATTTGATAATTGACAACCCTATGTGTATTATAATTTCAGTCTAATGCTATGTAGCATTTAGCATGAGCATAACAACAATGGTGGAATATAGGACTGTACGTTTTTTTTTTCTTCAAATTGATAGCCATCTACTGGCCCGGCATGCAGAATACAGCTTTAATTTGAGCTAATATTGCAGATATGTGTAAACAGGGATCGTTTTGATATTACTGCTCTTTGAACATGAAAAATATAAAATAAAACTGTCCTTTTTGGTACATACGTTTTTATGTAAACACACACTGACATACATTCATGTGGAGCCTAATTTAGCAAATATACTGCCCAAACAACTAAATGGTCTGAGAAATGTCAGCCATTTATCTCAGGCATATTTTGTAAAAACAGTTTTATTTGAACCTTTATTCTATAGCTTACACCGACCATCTGATTATTCTTTTAAATGTTTATTGGTTTAATCAAGTTCCAGATGTACATAACCAGTTTCTCCTACTAGTGTAAAATGGCGGATACCCACAGAAAAATCAGCTCACATCAGCTAATACACCCATGTCGGGATACAAGTGTGTGTGGGTGCATGCCAAACACACACATACTGGAGAACTGGAAGCGAGGGTAAGACAAAGCTTCCATATCAACACATGTAACATTTGAATCATGCACTGAAGGCAGATTATGCAATGTTTTTATAGCCCATTTACGACTCCAAGTCACTACAATCCACAAACGCATACAGACACGCTTGCAAACAGCAGAAATAAAAGAAATACATTGAATAAAATGAAATATTTTAATTTAAAAAAATTAATTGAATAATTAAATCATTTAAAAATAAAAAAAGACCACAAAACAGCCTTATGGAAAATAAAACAATGAATGAATGAATGAATGAATGAATGAATGAATGAATATATATAAAATGTCACAATTCACGAATAAAATATATCTAACAAATAATGAAATACAATTAAAATACTAAAGTTAACAATATTATTAATATTTAACAAAACATTAAAATATATATATTAAATAATTGCAATAACAGTAAACTAAGACAAAAACAATGATATTAAAATAACAATTAAAATAATAACACATGATTAAGAAAATTAAACATTAAATATTACTGTAGTAGTTTTTAAAGAAAGCCACCTATTTCTACTCAGTCCTATTTCACGAGACTCGCTCCCATGAACCTGATACGGAAACTACTTGTTGAACAAACACAAACACTTTCTACAGTCCCTGCAACTCCAGCCTACTGGTTTGAACATGAAAATCATGAGGTGTGTATTAGCAGGCCTATTTGCATGGCTTTAAACTTGCATGCAAATCCGGAACTCTTATCGTTATGTGGTTGCAAATGCTAACCCGGCGTTTCATAAACACCACCACAGTGGTCAGATTGCGCCGCTTGAGTGAGGAGCAGAGTTTGAAATCAATTACAACAGTTTTTTTGTTTATGTTCTTGAGAGCCATTCAACATGAGTGGGCCAAGTTATACATAATAAAGCCATATAATTCTACTTTAAAAAGCCATTATTGGGAGGGTATAAAATAGTGTTAACATCTTTTTTTATGCCGTTCATTAAATTGCAGTTTCCTATGGGCAATGTTTCTATTCCCAGTCTGTCTGAAATTATTGATTAAGCCTAAAAAGTGAAAAGCCCAAAGTGCTCTGATTGGCCAGCTGACCAAACAACCCAAGTATCAGTTTTACAGTATCAGTACAATATCATTTAGAAGATACAGATACTACTTATAGATACCGGTTCTTAGCAACACTGTTATCAATACTGTTCTCTATAATTTGATGCAAACAGACAAATTACTTTAAAATGTTGACAATATCAAGTTATTTTTATTACTGTTAAACTCTACAGCAATTTACCAATACCTAAAAGAACAGATATAGATGAAGCACGGAGATATACTAATTATGGCTTATATACTAATAGTGGCTCAATTGACTTACAATTAAGGAGGCATTCAGCAATTCAACAAGCAGCAGCAATAAACACAAGCTTTATATGGTCTATAAAGTGCTAATTATACAAAAGGCCGTTAATGCTCATAAAAAATAAGTGCTAGAGTAAGGAGGGAGAAGAGTGTTTCTACAGGTGGTTTGTCAAGCCCACTCACCTGTGTGAAGCACACTTTATAAATACAATGGGTTTTTTTTGTTTTGAGATATGGAGTGATTGTAAGAAAGTGTCTGGTGCAAATGTGCAAAACTGGAGCAAGTGTAAGTTAAAGTGTCAGATGAATGTGTGCGTTCTCTACAGGTGGTTTGTCAAGCCCACTCATTGTTCACAACTACCCGACTGCACATGTAGGGCACGATGGGCATCAATCCACAGTTTGACCATTTCAACCTAGCTACAATGAGTGATCGTCCACACATAAATGCAACACATGCACAAGATTATCACATATACGGTGAATAAGCATTGGCCGAGCAAACATGATATCATTCAGGAACATAAAATGATAAGCAGCAGCTTATTAATACCAAAGTATTTGGAGACAAAGAAACGTAAATATTGTTAACATTCCATTTGTCCTGAAGTTCATTAGAAGCGTGGTATTGAACCAATTACGCACTTACACAATTACGGTAAAAATAAATACCCATCTCTAGCCTGATTAGAGTCAATTTCATCCATTTTTGAGAGTTTTCAACAATTCACTAAAGCCTTATCGGTTATCTTCAGATATTTTTTTGCCCAGCATTATAATAATGTGACGTAGATGTTTGCAATAATGAATGATTCAGTGACTCGCTTCAAGACCCAACTCACTTTATTACTGGATGTATTTAACTTTAAACTTTTCAAAATTTAATTAAAAGGACAAATAGACATACTTTGCCACTATTTAGTTCACTACAAACAATTATTTTGAATGGATCATTCCCTGAAACCCTTTTTTTTTTTTTTCTTTGCTCATTCACTCAGATCGATTATTCGGAGTTGATCACTCACGCAAGGCGATTATTTTCATTTAGGCTAATTCATTCTCTCAAATGGCTTATTTTGAGCAAGTCATTGTCCTATTACCTTAATCTAATTATTGTATGTATCATTCACCCAAAACAATTAATTTGAGTGAGCGTTTAATTTAAGCGTTTTTATTTATTTTTAAAAAGACTTCAATTCAAAAGCTCTCAGTAAATCTTGTGAATATCATTTGGTTTAGTGATTGTGGAAGAATTGAGACACAAATTTTGCACAAAAACAAATTGCAATCCTCACTTATCACAGCTCTGCTGCATTTTTGTTCGATACAGAGGGAAACGATGAACTTTGTAACTTTTACAGCTGTTATACAAGCATAAACAGATAAATCATAAGCCAAATGAAAACGAAAGCATTGCATGGCCTCTTTAAAGTTCAGAAACAAAAAAAGAACGACATAAAGGCGGAATTTATTCACAAAAAAGTGAAAGAAAAACGGGCCATATGTTTGTTGCATGAGAACAGTGTCAGCTTTGTGCTAGGTGTGTCCAAAAAAACAAACATTCTGTACAATCTTTATGAGTCATCGAGCTCCTCCGCAACACTCAGGTGTTATAGACTCTATACCCCGGCACATTTTCGACTCGGCTAGGTAAATATTGGCTAGAGCTGACCGTGTGGCGTAATAAGAAACCTGGAAGTCCGGGTTGTCATTCAGACATGCCCCATGCCAGAAAACAAGTTGCTTAGTAGCATGTTTTCGTGAATAAGGCATTCAAGTGAGTGACGGATGAGATCCTTTTCCTTGCTTTCTTTCTCTCTGGATCTCTGCATCCGGATCATGTGACACAGCAACAGCGTGCATTCATGTGTGCAGTAGAAGTGTGGGCTGGAAATGAAGAGTGGTTGCCCTCGGCTCAAGTCCCTCCAGCAGAGAACGCCAACACACGCACAAGCTTGTCTCTACCTCAATCGCCCTGCATCCTCAGTTCCTGCGCTAGAGAACAAAAAAATGCTGCCGATACACAAATAGTGTGTCCAAATTGTACAAATCAATGAATGAAAATATAGACAAATCGATGAATGAATATTGCTGAAGACGAATGTCAAAATCATTGGATTTGTTGGGTTGGTGCATGAATTTCGCGATGTTTATATTTGGGGATGCTCAACATCATATTTGGTTACTCTGCAGTATTACATAGCTTTTTTATATACACTGAATTTCAGTGCTTTTAATTCTTTAAAATGTATTGCTAAAGAAATAATTAAAGGGATAGTTCACACAAAAATTGGAATTTACTCTTTTTTTGGTTGTTGTTGAACACAAAAGATGATATCTTGAAGAAACTTGGAAACTGGTAACCAACATCTATAGTAGGAATATAATTACTATTGAAGTCAATGGTTATCAGTTTTCAGCATTTTGCTAAATATCTTCTTTCCTGTTTAATAGGGCTGCACAATATACAGTTTCAACTGATATCGCAATGTACACATCAGCACATCGCAGCATGTGCAATGTTGAGTTTATATGTTGGGATCATATTTGACCAGCACCACATATCAGAACACATGATATTTGTGTAGTCCCTGCAAAGTTTCACCATAATTGAGTGAAGGCTTATTATATGCATATGTTTGAGCATTTCATAAGAGTTTAAAGCATTTGGTCAAAAGGAATTTTACCATTTGTAACTTTAATAAAGGTTCATTTTATTGAATTTTCATTTTTCATATTTTGTTTTATTTCATATTCGATTATTCAATTTCTGTACCTGAAAACTGTTAGATTCCCCAGAAATTTGACTATCTTTTCTCTATTATATGCATTTATGCTTGTAGTTGGTTCTTATATTTAATGCATGGTTCAATCTCCTACAGAATCATCCATTCCATATTAATGAATTCTTTTCAAATAGAACTATTCACCATCTGGTGAAATTGAATTGACATTGCAATACATGATTGCAGAAAATCCAAATAGCGCGATGTCACATTTTTCCAATATCGTGCAGCCCTAGAGAAGATGAAAATGTCACAATAGCTTAGCTGGGTATGTAAACGAAAGATATATTGCTATCACATCTTGTTATTTCACAATATTACAAAATCTTTTGTAATTTCCCATTAGGTAACATTTTATCATACATGTCATGCACATATCACACTGGAACATCTGAAAAGACTTATGTCCCTACATATACAATGAATGAGCAAAGGTGTCCTTTGCTTTTTGCTACTAAAAAAATGTTGGCAACTACATTACATTGTCATTAAAAAAAAGCAGCAATCTGAAATAAAGTACAAAGTGTCATTGCTTACAAACTTGTAAACAACCAAAATGATGTCGGTACAACAACATCCATCATCATGCATTGGCTGAATAGCTGAGAAGACTAAAAATTCACAATTGTTTCTGAAATCCTCCATTTTCACTTCAGGTTTTTCACTTAAAAAACTGTTTTCTTGTTAGTTAAAATGCCACCATAGTGAACAAAAAGTCCAAATGGAGAGAAAGAAATATTAAAAAGTCCACAAAAGACAAGCATTTACACTTGTACAGTTGTATGCGTTGCCCAACTCCAAAACATTTTTCAATTGGATTTCTATGTTCACTGTGTTGAGTTTCTTCACTGCTGTTTTGAAGCTACTACAAACAAAGGCGACTGATACTGAGCGGATTATGTTGAAGCTAATCGATGTTAAAAAACAGTTACAGTTAGAATGAAATTTAAATGCAGAAACGAGAGAAGGTGTTGGAGAAGATGATATGTATAACCCACAAAACGGTTGAGGCAGGCAGATGGTGAATTTTTCTGTGCTTTTGCAGCAGAAATGCATAGTAGAAAACGCGATGCTATACCAAACCAACCAAAAAAGATCTTGCAGTCATCGCGATGTGTAGTAACAATTTTTAGGGGGTATATGTTAGGATTAGGGGTGTACAGTCGATGCAGAAATGCAAACTGTAATTGAGCATTAAATTAGCATGGCACTTTCCAATAATTGTGCTTTGAGTCAAAACATTGACAACTTTGAAGGGAAACGTTGTAAGTAATCATAAGTATTCATTTGAATTCCCTAGTGTTTTTTTATCACAGTTACTGGAAGACAGAAGACAAACACCGTCAAACATCAGATCTCGAATAAATGCTGAGCATCACATGCGGCAAACTCTGACACATTAGTCTGGAAGAAAATGACAAGTCAGGAAAAAGAAGTCACGCTAACAAGCTAATCAAATATTGTGAGCGAGAGCAAAGGCTTCGGAATCATCCCTATTTAACCACGCTTTAAGAATCCGGTTTAACCAGACATCCATAACAGTGTTTTTCTTGGAATAACCTTGGGGGAGGAAGTCAAAGTGTATTTCTGTAGAACACCACAAGGAAAATGCATAAACCTCAAAAACAACAATTTATTAGCATAACAACAAAACTGGCTGAACCAATGAACCCAAAGCAATGACAACTTCTTACAAGTTCCCAAAAGGCGCAGTTGAGAGTCTACCAAGAAGGTTAACAGCACTCGTTGGCCATGCAAAGCCCCTTTTTCTTCCACATAGCCATATCTTACTGCGACACAAAGGCTGGTTGTGTTGCACGCGGCGAGGCCTGAGCTTTCTAAGGACATGTGAACCGCTTTTATGGGTCAGCCTACACTACACAACTAGGCCCCGTGACAGTGTCTGCTCATCTACGCAATCTGAGGATCCCTCTCTGACCGGGTCTGCCATTTCTAAACAGCAACCTGGCATGTGTGGCAGCCAGATTAACAGTTTTTGCCATTTTTGGGAACGGGATCGGCTTGTAAAACCACCACCGGGTCAGAACAGGTTTCGCTCTCCTTAACAGACTTGGAAAAGCAAAAAAAAAGCTCAACTCTCGTTGACTTTAGCAGTCATAAACTGGGATGCAACACTGTCCTAAATAGATTTTGCAACTCGGGTTTCAAATTAAGGCTGTGATCTAATTATTGTCATAGTTACTGCATCTCTCCGTTCTGAGAACAATGTAAGGACATGTGTTATGAAACGCTCTGCGCTACTGAAGTATTCAGATACAATCTTGGGCTTGAATTGCTGACAATTTAGCTTTGATTGCTGCCACAAATGACCTAATGGCTCTGACACCAAAACGAAAGCAAAGAGCAGCCTAATGGTCAGATCATGGCTGTAAACCGACACCCATGCAACTCAAAGACTCTTTGAAACACTTAACTCCATGTTTATTGCTAATAGATTAACATGACCAGACCATCCATAACAGTTCACTGCTTGGGAAAACACTCTACAGTTGTTGGGGACACTTCAACACTTATGGAATGTGTTAGAATTTGGGAACAACTGAAACAGAATTAGAGCTGTCACATATAATAATTTCACAGAATATGTGGTTTATGGTTTCCACACCTTTCCCAATGATTTTCCATGACCACAAGTTATAATAGCTTCCAAAACTCAATTTCAGGTCTAAAATTAATATACTAACTTTTATTCCCCCTATTATTTTTATATACCATCACTGAATAAACTCTGGATATAAATGACAAAAATGTACAATGTCAAAACGCAAACTGATCAAATAAAATCATATATTCACTATAAAACAATGTTTCATATTTCTCTTCATGTAAGCTTTAAAAGGTTCATCCAAAAATGAAAATATACTCACTATTTACTCACCCTAAAGTGGTTCCAAATCTTTGAGTTTCTTTCTTCTGTTGAAAACAAAAGATGGAAAGTAGCCACTGACATCCATGGTCGGAAAAATAAAAACTATGGACATCAATGGTTATCGGTTTCTATCATTTTGCTAAATATTTTCTTTTGTTTTCAACAGAAGAAACTCAAACAAGTTTTTGACAAATGAATGGTGAGTAAATGATGACAGACTGTTCAGTTTTGGGGAACTGTATGCGTATTGAACATTTTTACATACATTTTTACATATTTTTATTGAATCTTATATTCAGATTATCTGTGTACGTTATAATGTTGCAATGCCAAAATTTCCTTTTTTAGGATTTTTCTTCAAGTAACCTGAAAAATATATCACACAAAACATGTATCCAAAAGCTGGATCTAAACAGAGCTTGATCTAAAAAATATAAATCACAACAAATATTCCAGAATACAGACATATTGTGGAAACCCGATGCACATTCACCAAATTTATTTCTATTTTGACTTGGACAGCAAGTCAGCATCACTATGCATGCATCAGATCCCAAGCCGTAAGCTTTAAAGGGATAGTTCACCCAAAAATGAATATTCCGTCATCATTTATTCTCCCTTCACGTTCCAAACCTGTTTGAGTTTCTTCATTCTGTTGAAGACAAAGGAAGTTAT
Source organism: Danio jaintianensis (assembly GCA_903798115.1). Lineage (NCBI taxonomy): Eukaryota > Metazoa > Chordata > Actinopteri > Cypriniformes > Danionidae > Danio > Danio jaintianensis. Next base: position 9,376,741 of record CAIGQV010007757.1, on the reverse strand, counting down.
TTTGAAGAAAGCTGGAAACCTATAACCACTGACTTCAATAGTATTTGTTGGATGGATGTCGGTGGTTCCAGGTTTCAGCTTTCTTCAATTATACTATTTTGTGTTCAACAGAAGAAAGAAACTCATAAATGTTGATAAAGCACTTGAGAGTGAGTAAACGTTCATTTTTGGGTGAACTATGCCTTTAAAGTCAAACCTTATGCCAAAACCTGGCGATGAGAGAGCTGCAGCTGTCTGAGATGCACTTACCGAGCAAGAGGAGTTTGAGTTCTCGTCTGGCATCTCGCTTGTCTCTCCGGAGCTTTTTGTCGATCTCGGCGTTGATTCTTTTGGACTCCTTCGCCTCTTCACTCATGCAACAGGCCATCATGGAGTCCAGAGTCATCACCACAGCGTTTGGAGATCCCAACCCCCGATCTGACACACTTCTGCGGCCCGCTTCCCTTTAGCAACCGCGTCGAAAGAGGAACGGGATGGATTTTGGGGGGCGAATGGCGTTTAAAACAGAATCGATGAAGCGAAATAGACCAAACGGATCTATCAAAAAAGGCCAAAGACTGGATGAGATCGGAGGCCAGATGTGAATCTCAAGATCTCCACTATCAGGCCGACTCGAGCCCCGCTTTTATAATGGAATAAAAAAATTCTGATGACTACCAACCAGAGTCCCGGAGGGACAAACCAGCCTGCCACGACATCCGTGCTGTCCTTTGCTGTCTCGCTAAGCTAACCGCCCCAGTGACCAGACTCGCCGCAACACTGTCCATCAGCCGCCCGGATCTCTAGCTAACACACGGCGACAGGTGGCAGAAGACAGCCATATGCGCTTTTACAGACGCTTTGTGTGCACAAAACACTGCCTACAGGTCGAACACTTGATTTCGAGCATCCAAAACCCAAAAAGTTAATTAGCTAAGCGCACTAACTAGCTTAATTGGGCTGGGCTAACCTGCTAGCTAGCCGGAATCTTTATTTACTGTCCACGCGCTCGTTTCATCGCTCATTTCTTTGCATCCGCGGAATATTTGAAGGATGGAAAACTGGAAATGGTGACACAGGTGCGGGCTTCCCCTCTAACCAAAAATCGACGGAGTGAAAAAATTTCCAGATGATCGCACCGTCCAGTCCGGTGTGAGTCGCACACAAACCTGGAGCTGCGACAGCTGGAAAATGGAGCGTGAGTGACAGGGTGAGTGGCCAATGGTAGGGAGAAGCGCATAAGGGGGCGGGGTCTGGAAGGAGGCAAAGTTGGTAGAGGAACGGCTGTGGAGCGCGCGGGGCGTGTCCCGCCACAAACCCTGCTATTCGACTGAATGGACAACGCCCATTCCTGCTCAAACATATCTGACTAATTTATTCATAAAATATCTATAATAGTTTTAGGTAATATTATTTATTAAGAGCGTAAGAAAGCAAATGTTTATTATTTAGACCTCTCACCGACTATAAAAGCGACGCTTCTGTTGCGTAAAAAGTTGAAGAGACCTGTTCTAGCTCTTTATCGACACCATGTGGGAAAAGTTTGTTCATTTTAAGCACTACACGATCGAAAATGATTTTTTTAAAAACGTTCACCTACAAAATTGTGTGTGTGTGTGTGTGTGTGTGTGTGTGTGTGTGCGTGCGTGCGTGCGTGCGTGCGTGTGTGGTTTTCAAACATATAATAACCAATTAAACATATTTCATTAAACAGAAACGTTTGATTTTGTCCCTTCCACTCTCACACACAAAAATCTTACTTAATGTTGTTTAGTGTGCATTTTGTTTCCATGACAATAAAGTTAAACTTTTATAACATTTATAAAATATTTCACTTTTGTTTTGAGGCTATTTAGCCTATTTAAAAGACAAATAAACAAAATGGTCATTGATAGGATTTAAAAAGACTAAATGGTCCTATACAAACTGCCAGACAAATAAGATATTTCCCATGTAACATGTAGTTCCATTCTTTTTTACCAAGTAAACAGAACTAGCACAACGAGATATAGGCTACTAAACACTGCAAACAAAAGAAGGGACACGTTTTCAGGGATTTCCTCTAACTACCCTTCCTGCAACATACCCAGCATAACATGACTTTTAGACTCATTTAGTCATGTCTAAACCTCTGGGAAGTGCAACTAAATTGTGTTTACTTAAAAACTGACGTAATAGACCACAAACACCCAAATGTGTTTCATTCATACATTCATTTTCTTTTCGGCTTAGTCCCTTTCCAAATGTGTTTCCTTAAAGTCAATTAAGTTGTCACAGCCCCTTTTTTCTTATTTTAAAAAAGAAGATGAACATTATTTCTCAATTTACAAAGCAAGTTTTAAGAATAAGGGTGAGTACTTCTCTAATTTCTCAGTTTAACTGTACAATGATGCTTTACTCTTTATTTGTTGCCCATAGAAGAATCTGAAATACATCAATATATGTTACTAAAATGTATATCCATTACTTCCTTTATGTTGTTAGTCTCCACCCGTTGTGCTAGAAAGATTCAGTTATTTTTAAAAATATCACACAAACAAGAATGCAGTGAATCTAAATGTCAAGTAACATCATGAAGTATAATTTAAAGACATAAAATCAGCCAGAGAGTCAGTGTTATTATTGATGTTTTGGTATTATTTTCTATTATATAACAAATGTGGATTCATTTTGTGTCATTATGGACTTGTTCTTGTTTGCTGTTTCTTCAACAAAGATCTGGCAACACAAATGAATTGAGATATGTCTTTCCCTGTAAAAAAGCAAACTACGGTGCATACCGTTAACTAGTGTGTTGCGTTTTTAACCCAAAAAGTTAGTTTACTTTCATGTATGAATACCACATAAACATTCTTTAAAATAAAAAATACATTATTATTGTTTTTGTAGTTATTCCGTTTCTGTTGAAGAAATGGGGGATTTCAACTACTGTGGGATAAGTTGCTCTGAAGATCAGAAAACTGCTACCATCAGAAGTAAAAACATCGACCGCATCCTTAGGGAGGATGGTGAAAGCTGTTGCCGAGAGGTCAAATTACTTTTATTAGGTGAGATGATTCTTTTACCAGATAAATAATAATCTTATTGAAGTCATCATGTGTGCTTGTATTTCTCTGTATTAGTACGAAGTACATTCATTTTCATTTCTTTTGCAAGTTCCCATTTCCATTCAACCAAAGCATGTGATTTTTTTTGTTTTTGCTTTCATGTAGGTTCACCAGAAAGTGGAAAGACAACGTTTATAAAGCAGCTGAGAATCACTAATGGAAATGGATACTCAGAAGATGAGAGACGTGGCTTCACTTATCTGGTGTATCAGAACATCTTCCAGTCTATGAAAGCAATGACAAATGCAATGATCAGGTTAAAGATTCCCTACTCCAACCCACAGAGTGAGGTGATTGAGAGACCAAAAGTGTGTTTTTAAAACATAGAGATAGATCCCAGAGATTAGTGAAGGCTACTTTATAACAACACTCTTGTTATACTGTACATTCATCAAAAAGGTGGTGCATGGGATTGACAAAATTAATCATTATATCTAAAAAAAAAAAAAACGAAAAAAGGTTATCAGAATTATAAAGGACACCTGATTTCCTCATAAATTAATGAATGACTGTATTTTATAGCACTCTATTATACACCCAAAGCATTTTACAACCATATTGGGTGGTTGTACAACAACAAAAAAGTCTGTTGCAGAGTGGGCTTTCAGTCCATTCATTCATTCATTCATTCATTCATTCATTCATTCATTTTCCTTCGGCTTAGTCCCTTTATTCATCAGGATGAACTGCCAACTTATCCAGCATATGTTTTATGCAGCGGATACCCTTCCAGCCGCAACCTAGTACTGGGAAACACCCATACACTCTCGCATTTACACACATACACTACGGCCAATTTAGTTTATTCAGTTCACCTATAGCGCATGTCTTTGGACTGTGGGGGAAACCAGAGCACCCTGAGAAAACCCATGAAAACATGGGGAGAACATGGAAACTCCACACAGAAACGCCAACTGACCCAGCCAGGGCTCAAACCAGCGACCTTCTTGTTGTGAGGCGACGGTGCTAACCACTGAGCCACTGTGCCGCCCGGCTTTCAGTTCAGATTCTCTTATAAATTAAGACACTGTGTTAAGATACAGATCTTTACCCCTTTCAGAGCTGAACTGGTGATAAATTTTACAATGTTGTTGCAAAGTTCAACATTAAAAAAAGATTTGTCAGATAATGAGAAAATTACTAGCCTGAATGTTGTGCACCATTATAAGAAAGACTGGATCTTGTTCTGTACTGTATTGTCAGTCTGATTAGGTCTGTATTATTAGGTTTATGCTCAGTGGTTCCAGGATCAAGACCCACATCAGATAACAGAGTTGCAGAGAAGTTACGTAGAGGCTATTCTTCATCTATGGGCAGACAAAGGTATTAAGAGTTGCTTCAGTCGGTGCAGAGAGTATCAGCTACTGGACTCAACTAAATAGTAAGTGTGTTTAACAGTTGGTAACAGCCCCTGTTTTCCTGTATCTTTGTCTATAGCCTTGTCTTCTCTGATGCTACTAAATTAATGTGAAGTGTGTCCTGCAAATAAGGCCTCAATAAAAAATTCTGATACATAGTATGGCTTAAATATTATTTTATTAATTTACAGCTTTATTGAAAACTTGGGCCGCATCGCAGATGAAAACTACATCCCTACATATCATGATATTCTCCGTGTCCAAAATCCCACCAACAGCATTGCAGAAGAGTGCATTGATGTGCAAATGATCACTTTCAGGTATGGTGATTAAAACCCAAACCACTTAACACATGTAGGTTATGTGGACATTTAACAGGACAATTCACTCAAAATCTGCCACCATTTACTTAAAATTAAACATCAGAGGAAATTTGCCACAAGACATTGTGAAAATGTGACAGAAAGAACAAGAATGAACAGATTTTAGGAGCAAACCGCAGGCTTGGTATGAATAAAACACAGCTCATAAAATAGAAAACCTAATAAGACGACTAAATCTGATTTCTGATTTATTTCTTTTTCAGGATTATAGATGTCGGTGCTCAAAAAGGACTGAGAAAGAAATGGCTCCATTACTTTACTGATGTGACGACACTGATATTTATAGCTTCTCTCAGTGAATATGATCAATATCTGGAAGAAAATGAAGAAACTGTAAGTTTCTCCATTGTGGCCGAGAGAAACTTCTGTTTGTTTGTTACCACTCGAAAGGTTCTTGACTTCTAATGGTATTAGAGAAAACTGCAGACCACAAAAAACATGTATCTATTATAAACGGAAAGCTATAGAAAACTGCACACTTAGCCGTCAGCTCTATCTCAAATCACCCAAATTTAAACAATAATCCAGGGTTGTACAATGTGAAATGTCAGTATAAGAATACTCGTTAAACCCTGGCTCTAGTATGAGCAGTGTGAAACCCAGGATTCTGCTTACCATGGGGTTAGTGTTAGAAAAAGCACTAAAATCATATATTTAACATGTAAAATGCCCTTTGTTAATCTGTGTACTCTCTGTCTCCAGAACCGCATGGAACACAGTTTGTCTATGTTCAGCACAACCATTCACTCACCATGGTTGGCTAAAACTCCCACCATTCTCTTTTTGAACAAAATGGACATCCTGGACAAGAAGATTCAGGTCTCAGATCTGAAAACATACTTTCCTGAATTTGAAGGTAGTGTAGTGCACATCTAATACAACTTGCTTTTCAATACAGTAGGGGAGAGCGGCGCCGAAAGTACCCTTTTTCATAACAAAAATATTTTTAAAAGATAACATTTTAGACAGAAATATATTTTTGCTATGGTAACTAACTCATAAATGTGGTCTATTAATATTGTATGGTATTTTGGAAAAATGGTTAACAACTTCAAAATAACTTCACTTTAAACATAAATTGCACAGTTATTTTTGAACCCGTCAGTAGGGACAAAAGTAACACAACAATATTTTCTAGATTTACTGGCTTAATTGTTTATTTTAAATATATCTGACTATGACCTTGTTAATGTTAACTGCAAACATATGTTGTCCTTTATTTTTGCAAAAAATATGAAACTGGATTTTTAATTTTCAATTTCAGCTTCAACATCAATTGTGAATATTTTTGAATATGTTTTATTATTATTGGCAATATGCATTAATTTTATAAAACATATGGATCAAAACGCTGATGTGGAAGTAAAAATAAAGTATGGCTATTAGCAGTGGGACATAAACAACAGTGTTACTTTCAACTCCACAGGAACTCTTGCCATTAAAACCCGATTTACTTTTAAACTGAAAAACTTAAGGATGTGTTGTTGCACTAAATAACCTGTAGATTGATCATTAGTGTGACACATAAAAAGAGAAACACAACTTGTAATAAGAAAAAAAGTACAGCTACAATAATTTACTTTCTGCTCTTAAAAACTGAAATTCGGACCTAACCGCGGGACACGGTCCCCAAATCAGGTGATATTTGGCAGCTCCATCAAGGGTTGCATGCAGAATGTGCTGTTATAGCCTGGAAAGCAAATGTTGTCAGGGCTTTGAGAAAATGGCTTTGTTACTTTCATCCCACGTTACTTTCGTCCCCGCTCTCCCCTAACACATTTCAGGCATATTCATTCAAGCTTACATCAATTTGAAGTATGTTTATTAGAAAAATAAATGTTCTGTTGGAATGTGTTGGAATGTAAGCTACTCGATAACAAACATATTTGCCATATTTTAGCAATACTAGCTCTTTAGACAAAGCTTCTCACACTTTTAGCTACTATTAGTCTCTTGCTTTAATCAAGCTAATTCATTAATTCAACTTAATTTGAAGTAATTGAATGCAAAATTTACAACAGCATTATAAAAAAAATTCAAATGTAATATGTGATACAAAAGTACATGTTGCAGCGCCCACTATTGGTGATAATTATCGCTGCTCTGTGTGTTGGAGGTGTTTGTCTGATCTCGTTTGTCATATCTGATTCACCTTTCCTTTTTTTTCTGTCATTTGGCGCCATCTTCAGGCAGACCCAAAGATTACTACGACGCCATGCAGTTCATCCGAAGGTTATATAGACAGAGCGGCAAATATTACTCCAGCATTTACTCTCACTGCATCAGTGCCACACACTCTGTAAACACACAGTTACTCTTCGACAATGTGACAGACATTATAATCGATACAAACTTAAAATGTTTTGAAAAATCAGACTAATCAGCATCTGCGTTCACTATAGTTTATAAATGAATATTTGCATGATCAGCACGTGTTCGTTTTATTATTATTATTATTATGTCAAATCATGATTTAAACAAATATAATTAGGGGTTCATTTCCAGTACTTAAAATAACAGTTAAATAAAAAACTAGTTAATACTAGAAAGATTTGGTGGCATTTGCAGGATCTTTTTTTGCACATCAAGAAGTATTTAGTACTTCGCATTGAAATGATTTAAATAAAAAGCATAAAATATTGATATAATTGTGTCGGGAACTAATGTATTATTAAAAGGCAAAATTGACTTTTGATATAGGTTTTCAATTAGCTACAAGATGTCTACAAAGTGTTAATAAAATGATTTATGATAAAACATTATATTTTTTATATACTGCTGTTTTTGTTTTCTCATTTTTTTTCTCATTTGTATTGTAGGCCTGTATACTCTGAACATTTAACAATCAAATAAAAAAATAGCAATTAGAAAAAAAAAAAAAAAAAAAAAAAAAAAAAA
>CAIGQV010007757.1:9330926-9353051 GCA_903798115.1 Danio jaintianensis | reverse complement strand
ACAATGCAATACTTTCTCCTACGCATTTGTACACAGCACCTTATAACTTGTAAAACTTGTATATTTATAACAAATCTGTACAACAATTCATCATCCAGAGCTCTATTGTCTAACTGCATCTCTGTTTAATGTTTGTCGTATTTTATTTTATTTTATTTTTTTTCCTCATATTTATTTTGTGTTGTCACTTATCACTTTATGTACACTGGAAGCTTCTGTAGCCAAAACAAATTCCTTGTGTGTGTAAGCACACTTGGCAATAAAAACCGATTCTGATTCTGAATTAAAAACAGATGGAATTACATGGAGATCAATTTTAAAATATAAGTACAATGTAAAACTATGTAAAAAATATATAAGTACAATGTATGTCCATAATAATTCATTGGTTATTAATTCCGCTGTTGCTTAGAAATTCCAGTTTTGATGTTGTATGAGGACTTTCTCATGTCACACTCAGTGTGTTCCAATGTGTGTGTGTGAACAAAGCTCATCACTGTTCTTGGTGACAGCTTTGAAGGGAATAGGACACAAAAATGAACCTTTCCGAATGGAACGCAGTGTGCAACCCCAAACAACTTACCTGCTCAAAGGTTCATGGTGACCTGAAGTGTCCATTAGTTGTACCCTTTGAAATCTTTCATTAAAACTGGCCCGTTTTGAACACTTCTGTTTCAACACTGCCTTCAGAAGGCAATATATCCCATTTTGAACTCACCGCCTCTCCTGACAATCATTAATAAACATTAATATATTTTTTTTACCTGTCAGCAAGATTGACCCAGCAGCAGGGTCACATAAAACCTTGAATAAGAACAGTAGAAATGACACAACAGGCTTAACTCAGTAATTGGGTTTTGAAACAATGTAAATATAATACTTTGCAATATTTAACAACCTGTTAATGTGTGTACTCGCTAACTCTCTTTGCATCTAGAATCGTATGAGAGAGAGTTTGTTACTGTTCAAAACTGTCATCCACTACCCGTGGTTTGCTAAATCCTCAATCATCCTCTTCCTGAATAAAACAGACATCCTGGAAGAGAAAATTCAGTTCTCCAATCTAAAAACCAACTTTCCTGAATTCGAAGGTATAGTTTGGTGAATATTAAAGTGAAAAGTAGCATTTTGTGGTATATTATGTTAAGTTTCTCATTCTTCTGTGGTTTCGGTGCCACTTTCAGGCAAACGTCAGGATGTTGATGATGCAATGGTGTTCATCAGAAAGCTCTATGAGCAAGAAACGCATTGCCAAGAGACAAATACCTCCATAAACATCTACTATCAGTTCATCTGTGCCATGGACACCATAAAAACCCGCGAACTCTTCGATTACGTGAAAGACATTGTCCTTACTAAGAGCCTAAGGGAGTACAGAACTTTATAATAAACTTAAAAACAGGTCACAATCGCTGATTATTGGTGGGTGCAAAATCAAGTTTAGAATCTTCAAGTATGTGGCCAGCCTTAGTATTATGCATTAAAAAGCTTTGCTCTTGTTAGATCTTGGACAATCTTGCATACTTCCTGTCTGTGCACAGGCTTTCAAGTGGTCAAGAACACAAGTGTGGGTATTGGGACATGAATGATGGATAAAGTGAAAGTGTATGTGACTAAATGTGGTCACACACTTCACAGATTGTTGCGTTTATTTGAATTTATACATTTTATACACTACAATTTAATATATTTATATACAGAGAGATCGGTATTAATTGATTACAGAATCTGGATTTCTTAATCAGATTATAAAAAGGAAAATAAAGTCATTTTATAGTAAATTGTTCATTGTTTGTTTATTCTCTTTTATTAATCTGTTTTCACTTTCTCTCTTTTAAACGTTCCTTTCATTAAAGAAAACATATAATGTAACAGTAAATGTTTGGTTACCATATTCATAACACAGAAGGGTGATGTAAATGTTATGTTAATAAAGTTTTGCACCATGCTTCAGAATTTGGAGAAAGAAAATCATGACTGATTTACCAATAGTGCCAAAATGACATCAATCTGCACACACTCACAATTACATATTTGAATATGTGATTCATGGGGCCCATAAATCATAGGCATAATGTATTTTATACAGTAAAAAACACTTATTAAATTGCCTTACCCTAACTCTACCCTTAAAACCAACCCTTACAGGAAGCATGTGGCAAAATTTGAATGAAAAAATGTTGTTAAGTAGGATTTTTTAAGTATTTTAAATTATGAGGACAAAAGGCATGTCCTCATTTAGCCTACCACATCAACACTGTAACACTGTCATACCCATGTCATTATACACATTTGTGTTTTCATAAACACATACACACACACCCACAGAGAGAGAGAGAAATGAATTGGTAAGACAGAAAGAATGTTTTAATACATTAAAATTAAAGAAAACATAGGTCTATAATAAATCAACATTTTGTGAAAAGCACTTATAAGTTAAAAACATGCGTGCCACTGTAAACGGTAGTTCGTAACCTGAGGAATAATGTCAGGGCGCATTCCTCTGACTCACATACCCTGCATATTATGCATTAAAGGCAGACTTTCGGGAAGCTCAACTAGTTTTTACTGTATGTAGCCTAGTGAACCAACTTGACTCAAATGACATAACATTCACTGTTGGCACAGCCGCTGTTCACTTCACGGAAAATGGATTATGTTCTCCCTTTCACTCGGTGGTTTTGACGAATGAAGGTGAGACATTTAATGCTGTTTTTATAGTTATTTAATACGGTGATGTATGTCTGATTGTTTGTTTGAACTCTTTTTTTTCATTAGACACATATATTTTAGCACAGACGCACTAGAGCAAAGTTTACACAGTGGTTAGGATCCACCCATATTACGGTAAATTCACAAGATTGGAGTTAAATATCCATTCAGAGTTAACTAATAATTATTAATCGAATATGCCTAAACAGCTGTATTGTTCTTTCTCCTCATATGTGACGTAAAGCTACTAATGTTACATAGTCTACGTATTATAGCCTATAATAATATAATATAATAATAATATTACACATATAATACATAATCGAAAACTGTCATGTTTGCACTACTTGTATTACTTTTGTACATTTGCATCTATAAAAATGGTCAAATAGTATTTTTTTTTTTCTTTCCTCAAACCGAAATCTCACGTCACTTCTATGAACAGTAGACTAAAGCCCATTTTCTCTAATCCCATTGGCTATGCCAGTAATTTTGACAGTGACGAGCGCTGTTAAACCTCTTTTAAAATATCCTTCAATCAGGATTGCATTCTATAGGCTATATATGACTTATTCCAGGACTGCAGGTACATTTCAGTCATTTTCCATTAATTTTCCTTAATGACAACATAAACTATAAAGACAACAAAGTATAAAAATGTTTTAATGTAATTTAACATGTAAATTAAAATGTAATTGGAACATTTGATTATGTTACTAAATGTTGTTTAACAGGCTATTGTTAAACCTTTTATTACTACTAACAGAGTTGACATTTTCCACTATTTTGTGCTTGAGATGCAGAATTTACAAACGTGCTGGATATCATTTTAAACAATTAAATATATGATTTACTGATGTTTTTGTAGTGACTGTCTTTGAAATGGGCCATTACTACTACACCTGTCCATGTATTGTCTGGTTCTTGTCTGAAGAAGACAAGAATGCCATCGACATAAATAATGAAATCAAACGAATCCTTCAGGAGCAGAAGAAACAACAAAGAAAAGAAATTAAGGTGCTTTTACTAGGTAAGTTCATTAGATTTTTTTTTTAAACTTGCATAGATATGGAAGTCATTAAATTGCTGAAAAGGAACAGAATAAGATAAACAATTTTTTTTGTCTATGAATTTAGTCAGAGAATTAAATGTTTTGTCAGTTAACGTCATTTTTGGATTTGTGTCATATTTTGAGGAAACGTTCCTGATGATCTAAGAGCTGATTAAAAATTTGGTTCTCAAAACTAACTTCACTTTTCTGGTTGAGGTCATTTCAATAAATGTGACTGAAGTTCCTCTTCATGAAATTGTTTTTTTTTTAGGTCTACCTGTGTTTCCGTGTCTTTTGGTTCAATATTGAACTATATTTGAAAATCATACATTTTCAGTGCCTTTTTATGATCCTACATCACAATAAGTACTATTGCAGATCAATATTAAACAACTAGAAATCGTAAATATATGTTTTTATATGTTATATATGTTACCAGACAGCTAACAGCACTTTGAGAGTCAATAAATAAGTTATTAACATTCAGGTAATACAAAATAAAAATACCCACGGCTCCTAAAGATATATGGACCACATTTGAAGCGAAACAATCCGTCAATACAAGAAACTGAATATTATTGTCATTCTTTTTGAATTTTCTTCAGTTATTAAAAAGAAAAAAAACATAAATATGAATTACTGTAGGCGTGTTTACATTTAGTTGTTAGAGCAGCTGATTGTAGTATTGGTAACCTAGTAACCAACAGTAAACAAGGCAATCATGATGGATTCACGTTGGTGTAATGTTCGATTTCTTTTTTTTGAAAGTTTGCCTCTTCAGTAGTTACAGTACATCATGTACTAAGACTGATGCTATTTTCTAGGCCAGAATGAGAGTATAGTTGCTAGCCATATCGGCTTAGAAAATAGCATATTTTTATTTTCTATTGCTTTTAGTACATGATGTAACTGCCGAAGAATTAAGCTTTAAATAGGAAAATTTAAATACAAAAAAAAATTGAGGGAGATGCTAATGGTCTAATCTGATTCATTGATTTATGCTAAGCTAAGCTAAAAGTGCTCCTTTCAGACCATAGATATTTACATTAGATGTCGCCTTCGCAGTTGTTGTCTATTGGAAGGAATGCGTCAATAGAGCTGCCAATTTAGTACAGGGTAGCGCTCCTTTGAAATAAATGTGGAACCAAGGTGCAGTGGAGGACTAGCCATCTGGAGCCATAGATATAGTTTCCCAGTGGTCAGTATGCAAATATTTTTTTTAATTACGAAAATTATAATTTTACATTACTTTTCTACATAAGTGACTGCACGGGCACTGCCGAAAAAAAGCATGTGTTTGTGTTTGTGTCCATGGGAATGTATTATCCTCCCTCCCTGTTAAATTTGATCTAATCCATGTCCTGAAACACACCCCCTCTCCTGCTTTCACTTCTAATTCTAACGGAGGGAGTGATTCGTTTGTGAATAAATCTCCGTTAACGACTCGTGTGAATCATCGATATCCCTGCGTCTCAATGTGCATATCCACCTTTCTGATCTAAATGGTATATAACATTTGTAATATTCAGTAATTTAGGGTGGACAGTATGCACATTGAGGCGCAGGCACTGTTATGTTATCAGGCACCCTTATAAGTTACTTCAAAACCTAGCCGTTTCTTCACTTAGCCGACAATAATACAAGTTTCTGGCACCACAGCATCTTATTGTCATATTTCATTAACATTGTTTGCTGATTTTATTCAAAAAACTAGCATAAGCCTAGAATTTAGTGCAAGTTGGTGCTACTTTGCCTCATGTTCAGTGCAGTAAGTGACTGTATTATCATCAATAAAGTTACTTGTTTAGCACAAAGGTTTGTAACCTACAAAAACTTTAAAAAAACGAAATCTTACCTATGAAATGTTCTGCCTTTATGCTTTGTTTTCTTTGTTTGCTCGTTACTACACCCGTACGCATCGCAAAGGTCCAGCATCTTCTTAGTCTTGACTAGTGCGGTTGAATGACTTTTGTCCTGGGAGCACTGTACAAATGTGGCGGCGTTATTGACGCAAGCTCAGGGTCCGTATGCGATATCTGGTGTATATATCTATGCTTTCAGACACAGAGATCGGCTAAATTGATTAAAAAAAAAGGTAAAACTCAACTGTTTAAATCTATAAGAGTATTTTTATAAGAAAGGGGAATGTAAACCCATTTTCAAGATCCTAAACCACCTTAACTCAACAAATTTGGCACATTAACACAGTGACGGTGGAAACCTAAGAAATCATAAGCGACTGGTATGACTTTGTATTGCCTGTATATGTTTTTACGACTTTCAAATTGCAGGTTGCCATTGATTTTCTTATTATGAATCAACAAGGACCTATAGTTCAAGCAGTGTAAAGTGACCTTTTTGCTTTTATTTAGGCTCTGGAGAAAGCGGAAAGACAACCTTTCTGAAGCAGATGAGAATCATTCATGGACAGGGCTTCTCAGATGACGAGAGGCATGTCTTCACCAAACTGGTGTACCAGAATATCTTCAAGTCTATGCAAGCAATGACAGAAGCCATGAGCGAGCTAAAGATTCCTTATGCCAATCCACAGAACGAGGTGATTTAATGAATGAAAAAGATGAAAGATATCTAGTTCTGTACCATATTGTCAATCTCATTAGGTCTGTATTATCAGGTTTATGCAACGTGGTTCCAGGATCAAGACCCACATAAGATAACAGAGTTGCAGAGAAGTTACGTAGAGGCTATTCGTCATCTATGGGCAGACAAAGGTATTAAGAGCTGCTACAGTCGGCGTAGAGAGTATCAGCTACTGGACTCAACTAAATAGTAAGTGTGTTTAACAGTTCCTGTCAACTGTACGCTTGTCTACAGTTGACAGTTCACTGACAATTCATAATGAATGTTATGAAAATAAAGCCTTCATAAGCAAATTTATAGCAATTTATGTGTGTTGTTTTTAAAGCTTTCTTAGTAACTTGGAACGCATCGCAGCTGACATCTACATCCCTACAAATCAAGATATTCTTCAGGTCCGATTCCCCACTAGCGGCATCACAGACCATAGCTTCAATTTCGAGAAGATGATTCTCAGGTAGGGGAATGAACAACCAAAGCCAATAATAACGTAAATCATGCTGGCAGAAAGAAACAATTCACACAAACACCTTTTTCCTGTGGAACATTAAACCAAGATATTTAGGTCTTGATTCATACCCAACCCCAAATCAGACAAAGTTGGGACAGTATAGAAAACACAATTAAAAAAAGAAAGTTGTGATTTGTAAATTTACTTTGACTTGTATTTCATTGCAGACAATACAATAAACGTTATTTAATGTGTTCCTTGTGATTATTATGTTGTTTTTTCCAAAATAAACATGTATTCCAATTTTGGTTCCTGCAACACGTTTAAAAAAAGTTGGGACAGGAGCAATTTAGGGCTAGTAATCAGGTAAATTGGTTAAATAATGCTGTGATTTGAAACAGGTGATGTCAACAGATGAGTGTAATTATGATTTGGTACAAAAGCAGCATCCAAGAAAGGTCTAGTCCTTGGGCCGAGGATCGCCAGTTTGCCAACAAATAAGTGAGAAAATGATTGAAATGTTTAAAAGCAATGTCCCTCAAAGAAAAATAGGAAGATATTTGGATATTTCACCTTCAACAGTGCCTAACATAATTAAAAGTTTCAAGGAATCTGGAGTGTGCAACCCTAAGCTGAACAACCGTGATCTCCAATTCCTCAGACGGCACTGCATCAAGAATCGTCATTTATCTATAAGCGATATCACCACATGGGCTCAGGACTACTTTGGCAAGCCTTTGTCAAGTACCACAATACGTAGTTACATCTACAAATGCCAGTGAAAACTGTACTGTGTCAAAAGGAAGCCTTATGTTAACAGTGTCCAGAAGTGCCGTTGAATTCTCTGGGCTCTGATGCATCTGGGATTGACCATCACACAATGGTAACGTGTACTGTGGTCAGATGTTTTTGGGTCAGGTATTTTTTTGGGGAGAAATGGACGCCGTGTGCTCCAGACCAAAGAAGAAAATGATCATCCAGACTGTTACCAGCAACAAGTCCAAAAGCCAGGGTCTGTCATGGTATGGAGTTGTGTCAGTGCCCTTGGCAAAGGTAACTTGCACTTCTGTGATGGCACCATTAATGATGAAAAGTACATAGAGATTTTGGAGCCCAATATGCTGCCTTCTTTTCCAGGGACACCCAACAAGACAATGCAAAACCACATTCTGCACACATTACCAAGTCTTGCCTGTGGAAGAAGATGATACAGTTTCTTGACTGGCCTGTCTGCAGTCCTGACCTGTCTCTAATAGAGAACGTGTGGCACATTTTGAAGTGCAAAAAGCGACAATGAAGACACCATACTGTTACCCACCTTAAGACTTGTTTGCAGGAAGAATGGGACAAAATTACACCTGAAACACTTCATCACTTGGTGTCTTTCGTCCCTAAACATCTTTTAAGTGTTGTGAAAAGGAATAGCAACATTACAAAGTGGTAAATGGCTTGCTCGGATCGGGACTTGCTCGGATCGGGATGTGCTTCGGTGGATTTGCTCTACAGTGTTTGAACTTTCAGCAGTGCAATTTAGACCACACTGAACTAAACTAAACTGAACTTCAACTCTGAAATCTGGACTTTACTAGAACTATGTTAAGCTGCTTTGACACAATCTACATTGTGAAAAGCGCTATATAAATAAACTTGACTTGACTTGACTTAAATGCTTTAGTGTTCCAACTTTTTTTTAAATGTGTTGCAAGAACTAAAATTAGAATATTTATTTAAATAAAAACACATTCAACAATGTTTGTTGTATTGTCTGCAAAGAAATACAAGTCAAAGTAAATTTAGAAATCTTTAGAAACCCTTTTTCCTGATTTGGGGTTGAAATACCAGTCAATGTCTACCGGTGCTTTGAGAGTCAAAAAAGTACAGGCAATGCAAATCTAATACATTTAGTACCAATACAATCAGTTTTTGCAAGAAAATGAACATTACCTTTAATCCACATCATTGGTCTAAATGTCCAAATTCTGTTTGTCACACAATGGCAGGGAACAGGAGAAGAGAGGATCAATTTGCAGCCAAAAACTTATAAATAAACACAAAGGACATAATCAAGCCAACCAGGGAACATGAACAAAATCCAAACATTTAGCCTATGCAAAGAGAAGACCTGACAAAGAACTTCATGACAGTCCGAAAAGTGTAATCTTTACTCTCAAAAAAATCTTTTTTTATACTAAAAAAATAAAACATGGAACTGTTGGGTTAAAAAGTGTCATTTAAATTTAACTGAAAAAAATTAACCCAACATTAGATTTGCCCATCTTTGTCCCAATATTGTACGAAAACCTAGCATTTTTGAGAGTGTGTAGAGTATGAAATATGACCTCTTGTGAATGGAATCCAGACATACTACATCCACCATGTTGTCATTATCACATGATGTACCTGCTTCACTTTTATTCATGAGATCATGACTTTTTCTTAGGTCATTAAAAATCACACGATGGCCTTTGGATGTGATCATGTGATCATGGTCAAATTTGCCTGCATGGCCTTCATCATCTACTAATTGGCTTCATCTTAATACATTTTACCATCCCACTCATTCATGTTGTGTTTAATAGACGTCTAATAGTGTGTCTAAAACAAGGCTAGATTTGGGCTGTCAGTGAAGATCTAATAGACATCTAGGAATAGCCCAAAACTAGACTAGTCATCAAATACACAGATTAGACAGACTTCACACTTGTAGTGATTTATTCCTGTGTATTTCATGATTAGTCTAGTTTTGGGCTCAAATTTCGCCTTGATTTAGCCTTCATTTAAAGACAAAAATGCATGTTGGGCTTAAAAATGTTGATGTAAACACTAAGCAAACTAGAACATATACATGAAATGTATAATTTTCTTTTTTGGTCTGGAAAGGCCTGACCTACATAAAGAAAATCAATTAGTTTGAACACAGACAAAGATACGAACAGAACAAGACAACTGAGATATTAAATTGTAATATTATACACAATAAACGTCCAAACTTTTTCTGAGAGAGAAACAAAAAGCAGTTGAAAAAGGATGAATAGGATTTAACTAAAGGGATAGTCTATCCAAAAAATTACAAGATCCAAACCTGTTTGAGTTTCTTTCTAGGAAACTTATTGACCTTATTCTTCAGTGCGGAAGTGCACTTGTTTTTGCGATTGTTTTAGAACTTCCGATTCAGTCGCCTATGGGAGAAATGACTAGGAATACTAAACGGCCAAACTAGTTGCTCTACAAACAAGTGTTTGCATGACTATACAGACAAAGTAGAATAATATAATAAGAAAATATCAGTTTGCAACATCAATCAGCAGAACGAGCCGTTTTTAACGTCTAAAAATGAAAGGAAGTGAATGAGACCTGAAGTCTCGAGCCAAAAAGATTCAAATGGCTGCGCCCACTCATACGTGAAGAATAAGGTGAATAAAGCAGGTGTCAATCTCAGTTCCTGGAGGGCCACAGCTCTGCACAGTTTAGTTCCAACCCTAATTAAACACACTTGATCAAACTAATTGAGTCCTTCAAGCTTGTTTGAAATCTACAGGTAAGTGTGGAGGACCAGGGTTGGAACTAAACTGTGTAGGGCTGCGGCCCTCCAGGAACTGAGTTTGACACCCCTCAAAGATAGAGAAAAAAAATTGCCACTAGCTATGTTTCCACCCAAAGATGCAAATTAAATTTATGTGCATAACTAGAATATCGCATAAAAGACGTGCGAATAAAGCAGCGTTTCCATGCAATGAGTCAAAGAGAACAAAATCGTCACTTCCTGATTAACTGGTGCCAAATATCAACAGTAAAAACAGAATTTGCGGGGATAGGAGAAGCTGCGTGAGTCTTTTCTTTATTTAATAAATGACTTGCACCTCAGAAGACAGTATGCCGACTCGCAATGAATGCGTGGTGGCATTTGAAGGCGTCAGATGCTCTTGGCAATTCTGGAGTTCATTAATATTATAATAACACTAATACTGGCATTTTAGAATGACCAAAACAACATTATAGATGTTTTACAATGTGGTCAGCCTGCTGGTTTGTCCATTCACACACATTTTTATCATCACATGATCTCTTATAACAAAATCACATGACTTTTTTTAATGCGCATACTGGAATTTGTTCGGTAAAAGTGTTTCCATCATAGTTAATGCGCATCTTTTCTTATTGAATAAAACTTTTATCCTACTCAGTTTTGTGCATATGTTCTTATTGTGCATTTTCTAAATTTATGCGCATCTTGGTGTTTCCATCAACCGTTTTTTGATGTGCATAAAATAGGTGGATGGAAACAGCTACTTGACATCCATAGTATTTTTTGTTCCTAGGCAGTCAATAGCTGCTTTTCCCCAACATTCTTCAGAATATCTTTTTTTGTGTTCAACAGAAGAAAGAAATTCGTAGAAGTTTACAACCATTAAGTGAGAGGAAATGGTGAGGAAATTTTCATTTTAGTGTGAACTGTCCCTTCAATAGTAGAGAAAAAGAACTTGAGGTCTATGATATCATACATATTTATAAGACTAGGAAAATACGGCAATTAAAAAAACACATGCATTTACACAGGCATCTGTCTGAGAGTTTGTGTTGTGTCAGTAAGCCATAACAATGGCACAACCAACCACAGTAGACCGCATAGAGAAGTGGATAAAAACCTCAACTCTTTTCAGGATTGTAGATGTCGGCGGTCAGCGAGGACAGAGGAAAAAGTGGATCCATTGCTTTGAGAATGTGACGTCACTCATATTTGTAGCCTCCCTCAGTGAATACGACCAGCGTCTGGAGGAGAATAACAAGGATGTAAGTTCCTGTGTCTTTCCCATCATATATCTCCTGCACTTTATGTATAATATTGATAAACTGTTTTTTGGTTTTTTTTTTGCTCTTCTCTTTCTCTCCAGAACCGCATGCAGGAGAGTTTATCCCTGTTCTACACGACCATCCACTCAAAGTGGTTTGCTTATTCCTCCGTCATCCTTTTCTTGAACAAAATAGACATTCTAAAAGAGAAGATTCAGTTTTCAAATCTAAAATCATACTTTCCGGAATTTAAAGGTAGTTTAGTTTAAAGTAGTAATACAAAATTATTACGTTTTCTGTTCCTGATTCACTCTTCCTTTCTTTTCCTCTATGGTTTTGGCGCCACCTCCAGGAAAACCTCGGAATGCTCACGATGCCATTCAGTTCATCAAAGAATTATATAACCACAACGCGTATTCCTCTGAGACAAAGAGCTCCAAAAACGTCTACTTTCACTTCACCTGCGCCACGGACACAAGTAACATCCGGAGCGTCTTCTCTGACGTGAAAGACATTCTCCTCCTCAAGGCCTTAAAGGACTTTGAGATGGCATAATGAAGCACATTTATGCTACTTGGAATTACTGTATTGATTTCAACCCCAATCCACTGTGCATTGAAAAACACTTTTTATTTAATATGAACGCAAGTTTACATACTGTTAAGAAAAAAAAATGTTTTTTTTATAAGAGAGCATACTTGCACAAAATGTAGGCTACTTTTAATTTTTGCTTGATAAATGATCTATATTTATAAGCTAAACTTAGTTTATTGTATAAAAAAGGGAGATTTGTAATGAACGTCATTGATACCAGTTTTGGTGGTTTGTTCTGAGATAAGCTTAAGCATCAATTCAATTCATTTAATACAATAACAAAATTCACATTTAAATTTAATATCTCAAATTAAAGAAATAGTTCACCAAAAATTAAAAATGATGAGCATTTACTCACCCTGAAGTGGTTTCAAACCATTAGGGTAGAGCGGGGCACAAAGTAACACTTTTTGGTTTTGGCCAAATAATGAACAAGATAAAGGGGTTAGACAAACCATATGTTTATACCAACAACACAAGCCTTTCCTACAAATGAGCACTGGTTGTATGATCGCCAGACCTATGGTTTTTGTGCAGTATTGGTAAAAGTGCCAGGAGTAAAAATTTTACTATTTACCCCACCTGCGGGGCAAGTTGTAACAGACAGAGGGTTAGTTGTGACGCATGCTTAAAAAGTCAGATTCCACACAATTCATTTAAATTCAGTTTACTTTAAATAGAATATTTTCTCAGTACCTAACTCAATTTTTTTATTCTATATAGCACAGCATTTATTTATATATATTTATTTATCTATTGGATAAACACATTTGGATTTATTTGCATTATTATCCATTATTATTATAGAATGCATTTATTTGCATTATTAGCAATAAAATGGTTTATATTTCTATTAAAATATTTTCTATTAAAAAACATTTTTTATATAAAAAGTTCTCAACATTACACTCAAAATTCAAATATTATATTGTTAGTTTAATTGGTGTCCAACAGTGTGTGACTTATTTGTAACACCCTGTTACAACTAACCCTGCGATGTCGTGTTTTCGTCAAAACTGGCTAGCAGTCACTGTGTGCTTTTAAAATGGTTCCATCTTTTAGCCTATAGAAGACGGTAATCACAACAATATAAGATTCTATCTACATACTTTCACAGATTTTTTTTTAATAAAAAATATTTTTATGCTGCAAAAATGGTTTCTCCTGTGTTTCTCCCCCAAATTTCGCCAAACTTTTTTTAATAAATGGCAGGAAGATGTCTGCCGACACTGGTGAAAACCTTGGAAGCATGCCATGGTTAACCCTGAGCAAATACCTTAAAACTCTGTTACTTTGTGCCCCAAGTTCCTCTATGAATTTTTTGTTTGTTTGTTTGTTTGTTTTTCTGTTGGACAGAAAATACAATATTTTGAAAGATATTACAAACTGGTGACCATTGACACCCATAGTAGGAAAATTAAATACCATGGAATTCAATGGCTACTGGTTTTTAATAAAAATATCTTCTTTTCTCTTAATCAGTAGAAAAAAACTCAGAAGGGAAAGTAAGGAGACAAAAAAAAAAAAACCTTGACTGCACTTAGCTCGTATATTGTGTTTTACCTACTCAAGACTAGTCCGATTTCACTTATGTATGCTTTGTTTCCTCTTGTACTGATTGCTTCTTTTGTGAACCTCAATTGTAAGTCGCTAAGTAAGTCGATAAAAGCGTCAGCTAAATGACTAAATGTAAATGTACTTACTCACTCACTCACTCACTCACTCCCAGAGCCGTTTATATCGAAGTTGATATTTAGCCACACCATGTTGGTGTTTCGTAACATCTCATTTTTACGAGGTGGGTCATCAGCCCAACTCTCAACCCCCAACCTGGACGACCAGGACATACACACATACACTACGGACAATTTAGCTTACCCAATTCACCTATAGCACGTCTTTGGTCTTGTGGGGGAAACCCATGCAAACACGGGCAGAGCATGCAAACTCCACACAGAAATGCTAACTGACCCAGTCGGGACTCAAACCAGTGACCTTCTTGCTGTGAGGCAACAATGCTAATCACTGAGCCACCATGCCCCCGTCCGACGCACACATACAAACCGTAAATAAAGCAGGCTTTAGTACCATTTTCACTGTACTTGTCACTCACCACTGAGGGATTCGCTCGTGCAAATATATCTGATAACCTAATAATCCAAAATTGTTTCAAATTTTTAATAAATGCAGATAAATTATGGTCGGCTTTTGTGTTTTCCCTCTTGCCTTGAATTGTTTACTTGGTTACATCACTTCAGTTTTTGATCTCACACTCTGATTCGTTGCTAAATAACCAATCAGAGTGCTCTCTTCAGCCGACGGTCAACGTTGATTCTACATGCTTCATCTAGCCAGAATATGGCGTTTCTTCAATAATCATGGATCACTCAAGGTCCAAATTTGCTCAGCTGTTTTCATCTAATCCTTTAGTTCAGTACTACTGTAGTGCTTAAGTTAGTTTAATGCGTTTTATAGAATTGGTTGAGTAAATAAATGAAAAATGTAGTCACCTGTCACCACCTACTGGCATAACAACATAATAGTTTTTCTGCGATATGTAAACATGCACATGCTGAGTGATATAAGAAAGTCATAGTGCTGTGTTATAAAACTGATTATAGTGGCAGTTAACACTGGACCTGTCAAAAATATTAAATTAAATACAATGTCAAGGATTTCCAGGAACACTGTGCATACACATAATCTAGCTACTTTTCAGGGCAAAAATACAAGAACACAGTGTCTTGTTGTAACCAAAAAGCCACAACATCTCATGACCACTTAAACCTATAACACAAAAAACAGAGGATACATGCATTTTCCAACCGACAATAGGTCATTGAACAAAAGAAGTGGAAAAAGTACATATTATTGTAAATGGAAGCACATGCTTCAATTTGACGTCATTTACAGCAGTTCAACAAATCCAAAACATTTGAATCGTTTCAGTATCAAAGCTAAATCCTTCTTGGAGGCCTGAATTTACATGTTTATGGCATTGCAGTTAGTGTGTGCAAGCCAAAAAATGATAAATTTTGCATTTAGAGTGAACAGATACTCTATTGCACTGCAGCCGTCACAATAGATGGTACAAATATTCATCGCACATAGAAACCTATGCTCTAAAACATATCCTCTTAATCCTTGTAGTGAAATTATTATATTATATTATATTATATTATATTATTCATTCATTCATTTTCCTTCGACTTAGTCCCTTTATTCATCAGGGGTCGCCACAGCAGAATGAACCGCCAACTTATCCAGCATATGTTTTACACAGCGAATGCCCTTCCAGCTGCAACCCAGTACTGGGAAACATCCATGCACACTCATTCACACACATAGACTACGGTCAATTTAGTTTATTCAATTCACCTATAGCGCATGTCTTTGGACTGTGGGGAAAACCGGAGCACCCGGAGGAAACCCACGCGAACAAGGGTAGAACATGCAAACTCCGCACAGAAATGCCAACTGGCCCAGCCAGGACTCGAACCAGCGACCTTCTTGCTGTGAGGTGACAGTGCTAACCACTGAGCCACCATGTCACCCTATATTATATTATATTATATCATATTATATTATATTATATAGGCGACGCGGTGGCGCAGTGGGTAGCACGTTCGCCTCACAGCAAAAAGGTCGCTGGTTCGAACCTCGGCTGGGTCAGTTGGCATTTCTGTGTGGAGTTTGCATGTTCTCCCCGTGTTCGCGTGGGTTTCCTCCGGGTGCTCCGGTTTCCCCCACAAGTCCAAAGACATGCGGTATAGGTGAATTGGGTAAGCTAAAATTGTCCGTAGTGTATGTGTGTGAATGAGTGTGTGTGATTGTTTCCCAGTGATGGGTTGCAGCTGGAAGGGCATCCGCTGCGTAAAACATATGCTGGATAAGTTGGCGGTTCATCCCGCTGTGGCGACCCCAGATTAATAAAGGGACTAAGCCGAAAAGAAAATGAATGAATGAATGATTATATTATATTATATTATATTATATTATATTGTGATGAAACTGAAAATAATAACATGCTGACATTTGCAGGACATCCAGCAGCCAAACATACCCTAAGGTTTGTTTTAATTGTACTTGCCTGAATGCAAAAGCCCTCATCATTCAAGTGCTTTCCAGGTCAACTTTATCACCTAAATCAGCTGTGAACAAAGTTGAAAGTAGGTCTGAAGGTGGAGCCGTTCTCAAACACAACAAATAGAGAACAAAAAAATCAGGTAATTACATTTCCTTAGACATATAGGCCTATGATTTACTGTCCAAACCTGAAAGTCTGTCACCTATATAGATGCACAACTGTATACATAACAAAATTTTATTTAAATTACACAGTGAATTTACATGACTAAAAACTTCTTACAGTTTTTGCCTGTTCATTTACAAGACAACAGCATTTTGGGGGCCTGAAAACGTTACCATCATTCTCTTGTAGAAGTGGTTATGTATATGTATTAGTTCATGAATATGAATCGTATTATACTATAGCTCATGCACATACTAATTCTTGAGATTCAAAACAACAATGGTGGACAGGACATATACTGCATATACACACATAAAAAACCACACTTAAGATCCAAACATTTGTACACCTATTAGTACACCTAAATTAATTTGTTGGGGAAAACTATTAAATAAACATTTAATAAACAAGAAAAATCAAGAGAAACATAAAAAGCATAAAATTTAGTTGAGATTTTGTAGTTTGTAACTTGTTTAAAATTAAATGTATTACTATTTTATTCCTAAAGGTGTTAGGTGACCAAACTCTTATTTTAATGGATATAACTCATTCATTCATTCATTCATTTTCTTTTCGGCTTAGTCCCTTTATTAATCAGGGGTTGCCACAGTGGAATGAACCGCCAACTTATCCAGCATATGTTTTACGCAGCGGATGCCCTTCCAGCTGCAACCCTTCACTGGGAAACATCCATACAGACCCATTCACACACACACCACAGACAATTTTAACTTACCTAATTCACCTATAGCGCATGTCTTTGGACTGTGGGTGAAACCGGAGCACCCGGCGGAAACCCATGCGAACATGGGGAGAACATGCAAACTCCACACAGAAATGCCAACTGAACCAGCGACCTTCTTGCTGTGAGGCGATCGTGCTACCTAGTGCGCCACCGTGACGTTATAAATATTTGCATAATAAATAAATATTCATACAATATGAATAAATATTCATTTTCAAAAGGGGATGGAAGGGGCAGCACGGTGGCGCAGTGGGTAGCACAATCGCCTCACAGCAAGAAGGTCGCTGGTTCGAGCCCCGGCTGGGTCAGTTGGCATTTCTGTGTGGAGTTTGCATGTTCTCCCCGTGTTCGCGTGGGTTTCCTCCGGGTGCTCCGGTTTCCCCCACAAGTCCTAAAACATGTGGTATAGGCGAATTGGGTAGGCTAAATTGTCCGTAGTGTATGTGTGTGTATGAATGTTTCCCAGTGATGGGTTGCAGCTGGAAGGGCATCCGCTGCGTAAAACATATGCTGGATAAGTTGGCGGTTCATTCCACTGTGGCGACCCCTGATTAATAAAGGGACTAAGCCGAAAAGAAAATGAATTCTAAAATTCTAAATCAATTGCTCTTTTGCTAGAAATTCTGTTTGCTTTTTGATGGCACCACGTGGCAACAGTCTGGAATAACTAAAAACTATAAATAATAATTGGTATATTGCTTGATATTACAGTTCTGTTCTGATTCCAAAATCACTGTCTTTCTCCAAGACTTTGACTCACCTGGTTTCCATGGCAATATGTGGACTACAGGCAATCTCAATATCTCACAAGACGTGAAAGGCTTGATAAACCGGTTCTGCCTGTGGGGACAAAAGAACGACTTTCAGTAGAGCCCAAGAGAGAGGAGTGTCAAATACCTGCACAGCCATTGAAGAACTTTACACCCCTTGTGACTTGTGTAACAAGTTTTGTAATTTTCTGCCTTCAGACAGAAATTATATATATTATATATACTTTATATGCTTTATTTTCAGTAAAACCATGGTTCATTTTCGTAAGGGCAGTGTAGTTATGCTACCACTGAGAATTGTCTATTAGTTTGTTTATTATATTCCGCTTTAGTATTTACATAACTTCCGCGCTTATATTCTGCTGTTAATCTAATGTCTGTCTCAAAACGCAGCAAGCTGTCTGCCTATGAGATGTGATGCATAAAAATGCTGACTAGTACACGCATAATGAGGCGTTCAGATGGGGCAAGTTCTTGTCGATACTAGTTTTGGTCTATTTTTGGACGCATGCGTCGCATCTCGTTAAACTAAAAACTTTTGGAAACACGCCTCAAGACCCCCGCGCGCTAATATAATCTGTCAGCAGATTTCAGACACGAGAGCGCGTGCAGTGCGCGCTCATCCAGTGCGCGCTCATCCTGATTCCCCAAACCGCTGTCTTTAGTAGGCAGGTGACCAGGTGTTGAGACAGCCCATGTTCTGACGGACAATCTGCGTTGAAGGAGAACTTTCCTGAATTGTAGGTAGAGCTGACTGAAGCCAAAGGGGGAATGATGTAACGTATACCGAAGAATTTGGATTTACTGGGGGAAACTTTTGAGATAACTTAACTTCAATAGGATATTACGTTGGTCTAAACCCAATTCGACTCGGGAAATAATGGATTGTGTTTCGTAAAGGCATTACTGACTCCGTACAGGTGTGTCGACGAATGCAGGTGAGTGATTCTGCGCTTCTCTATTGGACTTTTTCAGTTTTTATGATTGTAACAAAAAGAACTTGCGCACCTGTAACAAGTATAAGGTTTCCTCTTTTCTTCTTAGGGGAAGTCCGAGATTGGGAAATGTGTCAAATACAGCTTTACATCGATATCAGAATTAAACTCTTTTCTTTTTTTACACATATAGGAGCTTATTATACGCATGCAACTCATACGTATACCCACTTTCAAAAGGAATTGTATACAATTTAAAAAATATAGGCTACTGATAACAGAAGTTCGGCTCATTTCCGCGAATCGGTTCTTTTGAACAATTTACAGTTAAACGATTCTGTGATTCTTTTGTCACAAAAGTCTCTATGGCATATTACAAATTTGTATTTCTCAGTTGACATTGTGACAGAATAAATGTATGCTTAAATGTATAACTGTAAATCCATGCAATTTGTTACAAATAGTCAACTCACGTAAAAAGTCTTCACAGGAGAACACGAGTTGGATTCGAGAACGGGTTGTGAACCGGTTCGATCGGTCAATCGAAACAGTTTCGATTCAAAACAACTTCGCTTTTAACACGTTTTAAATGATACATTTGGGTTATTATTTGGTAATAGTTATTTGTTATTATGTACTTACTAAGTACTTCGTTTTCTAAAAAGAACATTGCATTTTATGTCAGATGTTTCTATCAAGTTTATATGTTCTTTTTCTCTTTTAGGGGAGATGGGGAGCTGTTGGAGATGGTGCTACACGACGTGCATCTGTTGCCTGTCTGAAGAGGAGAAAAACGCCATCGTCATTCACAATGAAATCAAAAGAATCCTTGCAGATCAGAAGAAACGAGAAAGAAGGGAAATCAAAGTGCTTTTATTAGGTGAGATTCTTTAGCTATTAATGAGTTTGTATATTTAAAAATTACTAAGTTATAATAACAACTTAAGTGGATCTCTGAGTCATCTTAAATGTTAAGAGTAAGAGAGTAAACAATCATTATTGAAAATACTTGTTGATGCAGGCTGTGATTGACAATGAAATTTTGAATAAGTTGACAAATCATAGACATGAATTTAATGGATTCTTCAACAGAAATTGTATAAACTCATAAAGCATATTAAATATAGGTGTCTGCTGTAATGTTTCATGTTTTGCTTTAGTAAAAGAAATTCCCAAAACAGGTGGAGTAATATTCCATTGTCGTAATAATGTAAACATGAAACAGCATACTTGTTCTAACCTTTATTTATTGAAAATATGAAAGAAAAAGTCATCATACTGAATGCTATTATACTTTAAAAGACAAAAGCTTAGTCAAATGGGTAAAACCTTGTGGTTTGAAGATTTGAAAATATTACACATTATTTGTATTTTGGTGCTGCACTATGATCCTTAAAATAATTGATTAAATATGCCACCAAATGCTTCTTATTCTTAATATGCCTGATGAGATTTCTAAACTGAATGACATTTTACTTTAAATCATGGTAATCATGGATCATAGTCATTGTTTGATCAGAAAAAAACATCAACCATGGCACATTTTAAAGTATTAAATTATTGTTTTCTTGTAAATTAAAGTAAAATAAACCAAATTAAATAGTCTCTTCATCAACTTTTAAATGCGTCACGTGACTTCACGAAGGACACGCTCTTGGAAAAAGATCAAGATCATCAGAGCATGCTTGACATATGTTTTTGGTAATGGAGTGGGTGCAAACATGGATTTCGCAATGCCGAAGAATTCAATTTGTGCCATCAACGCTCACACTGATTTGATGTGTGATTGTTTGCCTGTCAAATATTTGCGGTTTGAGAGCAGCTGTGAGTCAGCGATAACTAGTTAATGCTCACTTGAATCAATTAAATGAAGACAATAGATTTTGAAGCAGAGTCTGGTGGAGAAAATGATGCTAATCTCAGTTTAAACATGTCCGACCGCATGCTTTCTGACTCTGCAAAACATCTCGCTTTCGTGATTTCTTTGTTAACAGGACAGATAACATTCCTGTGTACATGAGAAAAGTCTCGCAGGCGATTATCTGCAGCTTGCATTCCTTACTCTTATCCATTTTTGTCATTCATGACCCGGTTGAGAAACTAGTGCTTCTGTATATATGATATGATAGTAATTAGTTACATTTATATGATTTATTGACGGCAGCATGGTGGCTCAGTGGTTAGCAGTGGTTAGCAAGAAGTTCGCTGGTTTGAGTCCCAGCTGGGCCAGTTGGCATTTCTGTGTGGAGTTTGCATGTTCTCCCTGTGTTTGCGTGGGTTTCCTCCGGGTGCTCCGGTTTGCCTCACAGTCCAAAGACATGCGCTATAGGTGAAATTGATAAACTAAATTGTCCGTAGTGTATGAGTGTGTGTGTGAATGTGAGAAGTGTATGGGTGTTTCCCTCTACTGGGTTGCGGCTGGAAGGGCATCCGCTGCGTAAAACATATGCTGGAATAGTTGGTGGTTCATTCCGCTGTGGCGACCTCTGATAAATCAGAGACTAAGCCAAAGGAAAATGAATGAATGAATAATTTATTGACTTTTGATTTTAGGCACTGGGGAAAGCGGAAAGACCACTTTTATCAAGCAGATGAGGATCATTCATGGAAAGGGATTTTCGGAAGAAGACAGACGTGGATACATTAAAAATGTTTATCAGAATATTTTCACAGCGATGAAAGCAATGACAGGAGCGATGGAAAGCTTGAGGATTCCCTATGCAAACCCGCAGAATGAGGTGAGTGGGTGAAGAAAGGGATGATACTTTTTTTTTTTAAAGCCATCACAATTTTAAAGTTGAGATGAAGTGCACAAAGTTCCTTTAAAACCCACCGAGGGCACAGTTTACGCAAGCAGTATGCTACCTGCTTTACATAGCACGTTTATAGGCATGCTGAAAGACTGAGTCATTCACTCAAAATAAGTGTTTTAGTATGGTAGTTTGTCAAAAACTGGGGGCTGAAAATCCATTTTAAAAGTGGACCAAACTGATGTACATGAATTATTTTATAAAATAATATGCATTTAAATATACATCAAATTCTATATATGTACGTTTAAAAAGCTATAATCATAGTATAAATACACACACACTTGTTTGTGCAAGTGTGTGTGTATTCATGCTATGATTTTTGTCTTTTATGTCTATATATGTAAATAGAAACAGCTATAATCATAGTATAAACACACATTTACACACACATATATATATATATATATATATAT
>CAIGQV010007757.1:9320207-9330526 GCA_903798115.1 Danio jaintianensis | reverse complement strand
TCTCTCTATATAGATATAATAAAAGTTTTATAATGCTTAATTAAAAATAAATATATATAAATATATATATAGATATATATTGTTTAAATTGAATTAAACCAAATATAATTTTTCATATTAAATAATTTACAATTATAATTCATTAAGCATTATAAAACTTTTATTATATCTATATAGAGAGAGTAAGATAAATGAATTGCATAAATATAGAAGTATTAATATTTGCATAAATAGTACCAAAAATAGAACTCTGTCCTTTCTCTATTCCGCTAGACCAGGATAATAAAAAAATCTACACAATATCCTCAACTGTTTCCATTCATATCTTTAGGTATATGGACGGCAGTTTAAGGAAGTGGAAATCCGTCAGGTGACTCAGCTGGACAGAATGTATGTGGAGGCCATCCGGCGGCTTTGGGGTGATCCGGGAATCAAGGCCTGTTACGGTCGCCGTAGAGAGTACCAGCTACTGGACTCCACTGAATAGTAAGTATCTCAATCTCCTTTTTCTAATAATCACCTGACTACACATTAGCATGTTCATTTCATAAAAACATACTAAATTAATAAACATCTGACCATGAAATATTGATTTCAACATGAACCAAACTGTCCAAACAACACACAAAAGAGCAAGAATTAATTATCAATAGTAATAAAGATTACTAAAAATGATAGTAATATCAATAGTAATAAAGATATTAATAATCTTAATTATTATTATAGTAAATATAACTTAAATCTAATAATTCTGAACTTAATATTGGCCTAATATTTCTATATAATTTTATCATATTAGCAATATAAATTATTTTCCATTTTTTTGTTTATTTTATTTTCATTATTTTTATTTTTTAAATTTGAATTTTACATTTACAATTTTATATCAAATGTAAATACATTTCTGATATTATATTCCGACATTAATCACATTTGTTCAATTGTTCAATTAATTTTATTAGAACTAAAGTTATATACTTACAATACAAATAACTCATATATTTTAAACATTGCATTAGCTGAACAATAAATATAATATTAATGCTAAAATATTTAATATTACAATATTTTTATAGTTTAACTTTTGGTTTAATGTAAATAATAAACCCTTAATGTATAAAATGAATATAAAATATGTGAAATGATGTATAAATGTTAATGTTTAAGA
This sequence comes from Danio jaintianensis, assembly GCA_903798115.1. Classification (NCBI taxonomy): domain Eukaryota; kingdom Metazoa; phylum Chordata; class Actinopteri; order Cypriniformes; family Danionidae; genus Danio; species Danio jaintianensis. Next base: position 9,329,358 of record CAIGQV010007757.1, on the reverse strand, counting down.
AGAAAACACTGAAATGGTTTGTGCAGATCCAAAAGGCACCATTGGAGGGCAATGCAGCTATATCCATAAACAAGCCAGTATTGCAGTAAACCACTCAGTTGCATTAAACACTACATAAAAACAGCCTTTTTATATTCTCTTCTACCAACACGTGTTGCACTGTTTTTCATCTTCAGCTGTATCTTATTACATTACCATCTTATTTTCAGTTCTCTAAACATTACAAAGCAGAAACTGTATATTTTTATACTAATGCTGCTAACACCCCTGACGCCTGTTAAATTAAGCTTATTGTTAAGCAAATTTCCTGTAAAGCACATCAGAGTGTTGTTGTTAATCGTTACCTAATCACTCCTTTACACAGTTCTGCATGTCCTTCTGGTTTTCTCCTCCTGCTTCCCCGATGGTGTTTTTACTTCTACAAACCTGGCCGTGATAAGAAACACAAACAAACCAGGACGTTTAATTAAACTGCCGTCCAAAGCACAAACACCAATAAAGCAGAAGGCAAACATCATGGCACTTTATCACACTCACACAGTTCTGAAATGCATATACTCAAGTATGTTACATTTTCTTCTCTCTCTTTTTTTAGCTATATGACAAATTTGGAACGTATCGCAGCTCCAGACTACATCCCTACAGCTCAGGATGTGCTGCGAGTGCGCTTCCCCACCACAGGGATCAATGATTACTCCTTTAGTGTGGAAAAGATCACTCTCAGGTATCCTCATCAGCACATTTTTCATAATAAACTTTGCATTAAAGTTCATGCAACTGTTGATGGACAATAAATGGAGACAGAAGAGCATGAAAAGAGCCGCTAATAATTGAAATGTACTTCTTGCACAAACCTACATGTATTTGTTGATGGAATGTGCATAATTTCAGTCTCTGGACATCAACGAAACCCCTTATCAATATCTGTTAGGAACCTCAAACAGTGTAGTTGTATCTGAGAACTGGAGGAGGTTGTCTTGTGTTGTCGACATGTTGTGAAGACGCTGGAATCCATGCTAGCATACATGTTTCCACAATTTAGGACCAAAAGTTTGGCGAGGGACAAAAATGGATGCTAAAATTTCAGATATATCACAACAGACTGTCTTTTCAGTTTTGGGGTAGCACCTAGAGCTTATATTTGGACATGGTAAAGGGCATTCAATTTTAACATGCACTCTAATTAGAGCAATAAAAAAACACTGGGCATTCTGACCAATCACAGCAAACTCCACTATCTGACCAATGAGAGCAGGGTAGGGCCATCTAACAAATCACATCAGATTGGCCCATCTGACCAATCACAACAGACTTGCTATCTGATCAATCAGAGCAGAGTAGGGCCATGTGACCAATCACAGAAGATTGGGCTCTGTCCAATGAAAGCAAAGTAGGGCCATCTGGCTAATCAAAACAGACAGCTCTATCTGACCAATCTGAGTAGAGTAGGGCCATCTAACCAATCACATCAGACTGGCCCATGTGACTGGAAGAAGACTGGACTATCTGACCAATGAGAGCACAGAGAGCAAATCACAACAGACTGTGCTATCTGACCAATCAGAGTAGAGTAGGGCCATCTAACCAATCACAGAGGATTAGACTGTCTGACCAATAGGAGCAAAGTACAGCCATCTGGCCAATCACAACAGACCATGCTATCTGACCAATCAGACTAGAGTAGGGCCATCTAACCAGTCACATCAGACTGGCCCATCTGACTAATCACAACAGACTGCGCGATTTGACCAATCAGAGCAGTGCAAATCCATCTGACCAGTCACAACAGACTGCGCTATCTGACCTATCAGAGCAGAGCATGGACATCTGGCTAATAACATTAGACTGGCCCATCTGACCAATCACAACAGACTGCGCTATTTGACCAGTGGGCCATCTGACCAATCAGAGCAGAGTAGAAGGGGTTTAGAGAGACTGGATCCTAGAATGAACCATTTCAAACACTGTTAGAAAAGATCTGTTGCTGCAGTGCATATTATGAGAAAATGAATCTTTTTTTTTTACCTTGCATGGATGTTCACCTAATGCAGGAAACCTCCAAAACTACAATAGCAACCTTTTCATTAAATCTCTTAGCAACCTTGGTTGGTTCTCTTAATCTCTTAGAGCATAATGGGCTACTTTAAATACTTTATGGACTTGTGTTCACAACTGTCTAATGGGGCAATCAGTGATTTTCAGTCTTTTACCTTTACATTTACACTTTTTTAATACATTTTTCCAAACATTTTCATGGAGTCTGCCACTTAAAAAACCACAAAAACATAACTGAAATAAACTAAAACCACTAGGATCGCATTTCAACCACATAACTGTTCTTTTACATTCTTTGTGAGAATTGTAAGGTAAACACGTTTGACTAGAAGCAAGTAGGAACAAATTATAGTGGTTTACTGTTAGTGTTGAATGTTTTTGGTTTAGACAGACAGCGGCAAGTATAAACAGGAGAATTTGATCTTCCATCTTACCACTTCTATTCATTTGGGTGTTTTTTTTCTGAAGGATTGTGGATGTGGGTGGCCAGAAGTCAGAGAGGAGAAAATGGATCCACTGCTTTGAGAATGTGACATCGCTCATATTTTTAGCCTCCCTCAGTGAGTACGACCAGGTGCTGGAGGAGAATAACAAAGAGGTGAGCAGCTCCGTCAGCCTGTTTGTCTCTATCTCTCCCCTTCACTCTCATCCCAATCAATGCATTTGACCATTGCATCTTCCATTACTTTGGCCTCTTACAAATATTTCCCACAAATACAAAGCATCTTTTTAGATTGCTTAAAGGTTCCATGAAATTAAAATAAAGATTTTATTAGTTAGTATCAGTATTGTTAGTCTTCAGAATATGTATAAGCTAGTGTGCTCCAAAACAGTGGCAAAATTCATGTTTAGAAGATATAAAATTAATATAAACATGTAAGGCTTGCAGTTTGTCACTTCCGCATAAATGGATCATCGATTTATTTCACACCTCATACTTCATTTTATCATCAAATCTTGACCAATCAAATGCTCTCTAATGACATGCGCTGCCCCCTTCAGATGCTTCACATTTGATGCGCTTGAGCTCAACCACTCTCACTGGCAGAGCGGCGATAAAGCAAAACGATATTGGCTGTTTTACACTACACTATGTCCCACCCTCTCTTCATGTTTCAGTTGAGATTACTTCAAGCATCAAATAATAAATGCTAATTTCAAAGCACTTCACAGGACCTTTAATAAAACCTATTTTTTAGAATCATTAAAAATTTTTAGGATATAAACTATGAATTAACCACATATTTTACAGCATTTCTTTATGTTTGTTAACTAAAGTTATTACATGGCTGTCTGGAATACTCAATTCTGACTCAATTCCTTAGAACCGCTAAATGACGCAGGCTTACTAATGTTAATAATTAGAAGCAATTATGTAGAAGTACTAAAATTACTGAAACAAAAAAATAAATAAAATATTAAAAAGATTGTATAAAACAAATTAGTTAATAGTATAGTAATATTATAGCAATCAGTAACAGTGTATATAAACAATACTTTAAAAAGAGAAGTTGAGTTACAAAAAAAATCATAGAATTTTTTCACATGGTGGCATAAATGTAATTCAGTATAGCAAAGAGTAATGGTTATGTTTAATTAAAAGCTTATTACTTTTTGTATTGCATTAATGTCAATGTTTCGTTAAATTATCTTTAGTTAATAGTCACTACACCAAGCACTTGCATTTCACACATGCAGTTTAAAGAATATGTTTCTGCGCATAAGAATGGGCCTTTTTTGACAGGTTTTAGTTATCCTGAAAATAACATCACAACATCTAAGTTGTCCTAAAAATAGGCTTCATTTTATTTATGCACAAATATTTTTATGTTCCATTGAGGTGAAACATGACTCGACCATTTCTTGACAGATCCACGTTTGTTTGCACCTTCTCTTCACATGTAGCACTGATAAATTACGTAATGTCTCTAGCACCTCGTGTCTCTCTCTCATTTAATTAACTGGTGACACAAACGCTTCCTCTCTCTCTCCGGCTTCAGAACCGCATGAGAGAGAGCCTGTCGCTCTTCTACACCACCATCCACTCACCATGGTTCGCCAGCGCCTCCATCATTCTCTTCCTAAACAAGATGGACATCCTGGAGGAAAAGATCCAGTCGTCTGATTTAAAAGCCTACTTCCCTGAGTTTCAAGGTAACGGAAACAAGACTCTGCACATAAAAACAATTACAGCAATGTTCCTAACCTTTATCAATTTCATTTTTTGTTTGTTGAAGAATGGCCCTGGTTTGAGTGCTAGAGATCTCTTGTAGACCAAATATGTTGAAAGCAACAACCAACAAGTCCAACTGAATAATTTCTGAAGAATAACTATGATGATTGTCACCACAGAAATAAATTACTTTAAAAAAAAACACACACATTAAATATATTCATCACAATATTACTGATCAAATAAATCAGTGCATTGAAATTATTACTAACATATTCTTATTCTGTGTCAGGTCATTTACATAGTTTTTTAAAAAGTAGTTCACATTTTGGCATCCCTATATCATTTCTGCTATTTTAAAACTACTCACAATGCAGATAAAACCTTTTAAATCAATAGTTATTAAATGTAGAAATAAATCCAAGTAATTTCTGATCAAATAAACAGTTTGAATGTAAAAGAGCTGTGTGTGCACATCCTGCTAAACATCTCCATGTACGTTCCGCAACAGGAATCGAACAGAGTCAATATAAGATGCATGTATTTGGATTTTTTTCTCTTTAAAACAACATTAACCCAACACAAAAATCAGCTACTAACTTTGAGCTCAACTCGCCCCAAAAGGGTTCAATAAAAAAGGCACAGTATGTGATTTTTGCCACTAGAGGGCACACATTCACAACAAACAAAGATGTAGTTTGATGACTTCATTATATCTACAGGACTACGGAAATTAAGTTCATTAATGAGCTAAAGTATTCAGAACGTATTATCATGCTACTACGAAGCAGAGTAAAGCTGTGGAAATCAGTAAAGTAAAGCTGACGTGGCACAAAAGCAGCAAAGCTTTTATTATGACACAGTCCACTGCTTCCAAAAGAAGCAGCGCTGTTTTACCATAATAAATACATTTTAAAGTTCTGTAATAATGCAGCAATGTGTAGTATTATGAAATACACGACATATTACAGTGTCTTTGCTGTTTCCCTGTTTTCTATTAAACCAAAAACAAATTGAGGTTGTGTGATGTCATTAGCATGGCCACACAGGACACAGTCCGTGACACTACTTAAAATTGCTGATTTCTCTGGATTTGAACATTCTTCAAAACATTTGTTTTAATGTAAGTGCATAAGTCAGCAAAATATATAACACTGTTCTAGAGGGTTTTTGGATATTTTAATGAAAAAAACTGTTTAATTCTCAAGCAGAACTCTTAACAAAAGTGATCTGAAAAAGGTTTGCCTAGTCAGACTCTCCCTCTGTCCCCGCCTCTCTTAATTTGCATGTGCTCCTCCCAGTTCTCTTGCGAGCTTGCACTAACCCCTCCCCCCCTCTGTGGTGCCGCCCCCCTCAGGCAAACGGCGGGACGTGCAGGACGCCAAGACCTACATCTCCCACATGTACGAACAGAAGGCCAAGTGTACTGAGACAAAGACGTCCAAACAGATCTACCCTCACTTCACCTGCGCCACGGACACCAATAACATCCGGAAGGTTTTCGGTGACGTGAAAGACACTGTCCTCATCAGATCTCTGAGGGAATATGGAGTGCTCTGAGTGGCCCACTTTTTTCAGGACGTGCTTTGCTTTTTTTGCTGCAGGCTTGATAAACTGAGCTTGGATGTTATTTTGCCACTTCTATGCAACCTTCCATTTCTTTGTCTTTTGCCACATCTGATTTTGTCTACTTCCGACAGTCACAATCCATTAATACTGGCACCCTTTTTTGTAAAAGGGTGACAAAACACAGAAGTACAAAAGCGCACAATGGCGATTGATTGGGTCAGATTTGGTACGGCAATCGCTCAATGCAAAAGATTAAATCAGGCTTTAGAAAGATGTGAAAATTTTTTTATTATTGTTTAACCTTTTGCTCCTTTTGTATGAGAGTAAAGGGTTTTTTTCATGTACAAGAGGTTGGATTTTGGTTTTTGGAGACTTTCTGACACTTATGCTGGGTTCACACCAAATGTGGAAGTATTCACTTACATTTACTCTCAGAAAAGGTGGGTTTTTAGTTGTCATTTGAAGGATACCAGTGAATCCGCAGTCCATGTGGGAATGGGAAGATCATTCCACCACCGTGGAACATTGAATGAAAAGGTTTTGGAAAGTGACTTATAATCTCTCTGTGTTGGTACCACAAGGCGGAGGCTCCTGGAGGGGATGTATGCGTGTGAGTAATTTACATATAAAGTCAATGCAAATATGTGAATCGAGGCGAATTTGTACCGGGCAGCACAAATGATGTAGACTGCATGATGAGTTTGACGCTGAATTTGCCTCATGTTTTCAAAACAATTTAACTCAACCATTTGCATGTAGCGAGTAAACTAAAGCAAATCACACAGGGCTCCACATTTGGTTTGAACCCACCATAAAGCATAACTAACTTCTGCAATTGTCCAGCTGTTATTCCTGGAGGTTTTTTGGCCACTAAAAAACCGTCCTCTTTGGGGAATATAGACACATATCCTCCGCCAGACTTGCAGTTTACTGACATTTCTTAACATTGATGTCGATGGTGGATCTGGGCATTTCCAGTGTTTTTCCGGCTCCCATTTTGTAAAACTACAACATCTTGCTAAATCACAGCAGTTTTTGGTCTTGATGAATCTTGAGCAAGTTTGGCCTGTGTTTTACCTCATATTTTTATGTGAAATAGGAGGGTGTGATCAGAAAATTGTACTAAAACAAGTAAAATACCAATGGGGATATACTTCAAAAACTGCTCAAAAAAATAAAGGGAACACTTAAATAACACAATTTAACTCCAAGTGTTCCCTTTATTTTTTTGAGCAGTATATTTTGCTCATATGAATTCATTGGGATGCCAATAATTGTAGTGCACATATATTTAACAAAGATATTTGTTTTTGAATGAACTGTGCTGTTTGCAATTGTTCGTCCTCAATAAGAGCAGGTTTTTTTGTTAATATTTTGAGCAAAAGATCAAAAGGTTAAACAATAAAGATATTTTTTTTCACAGCCGTCTTTTGCTAATATTTGCCTAATATTAGCGTAGGGCACTTCTGTTTATTTATTTTGCTGGATAAAAACTTCAGTTTCTTATGCTGTGACACACTTCATTCCCATAATCAGATCACTGTCTCTTACTCACTCTGAAACTATGAGGAAGCTGTCATATCAGTCCTCAGGAGCAACATAATGCAGACAGATCTTCACCATGTTTTTGGTTTCGAGGGGGGTGAAACAATCACACCGTAGCTGCAAGCAAGAAGGACAACAATGAGTGACTTTCCACAAATGTTTGACTTTATTTCTTCAACAGAGCAAAAAAATAGCGAAGAGTTAATGCATAATTTTCTTTAAGTAATATTATAAATACTGTATTTTCCAGAATATTGTATGTGTTTTATAATCTGAAATATGGTGCGACTTGCATTCCAAGGGGCCGTTCACACAGAATGCGAGATGCCTCCGAGTTCTTCTGATTGGTCCACTGCTTTGGAACTGACATTGATAAATGGTGTTGCGTCACGCCATCTTAAAAACAAAATATGCAAGACAAGAGCACAATGGTCATGTCCATCCATCAAGTGCGTGTTTACATAGAAAAACAATGGAAAAGTAGCGCACTGGATTGGAAAAACACATTCTGTGTGAACGGCCCTCTAAGGTGTCTTATACAATATAGCAAAATTTCTTTTTTTATAAATATAGTTTCCTGAGTCTTTGTGGTCAAAATTATTAGATCGCAGCTCATGACGTAATTTTCCATCACAATAGTTTTTATCCATAAAAGAAACCTACTCAAATTCCTCTTAGGCCGCTTGTTTGATTTTAATAAAATTGGACCCAGAGCATCTTTGGGTTATGCTTACAAATGACATTTTAAACTTATGTTCTCAAACAGCATATAACCCCTTAACTGTCACCAAATGTTTTGAGCTATGACTTGAAAATGATATGTGATATATATACACTGTAAAAAATGCAGAAAATTCCTTTATGTTGTCCCAACACAAATCTATTAAGTTACCTTATTTGTTTTTACAAATTTAAGTGGACTGAACATAAAACAATTAAGTTGTACCAAAAAAAACTTTAAGAATTGTGTTGTTTCAACTCACTTTAAATAAGTAGTTTGAACAAGCAAAAAAAAGTACTTTGAGTGAATTGCTCAAGAAAAGTTCAGGTTTAGAAGAAAAAATATAAAAAATGTACTGAAAACATCCACCAACAAAACTTTCTGTAATTCTAATTCCTCCTAGACAATTCGTCCAATTTTAACGAAATCTGGCTAGATCATCTTTAGAGCATTCAGACAGAAGAAAACAAATAGCTTGAGTTGATTAGTCAAACTGTTCTCAAACAGCAAATATTGATAGAAAGATGGCCAACGTGGATTCAAGGCTATATCTCTGCAACACTTTAGCGATTTAGACCAAACTGTCAAATCAGACATATAAATCAGTAAATCATAATGACTGCATTTAGTTTAGCCCTTTAACAACTATTTACAGCTATATTTTGCATTATTTCAGATAAAATGTGACATATGAGTTTGTTGTGTGAATTTTTTTTTATTTTTGATGAGCCGGGTTTAACTTGTTTTCTAGAAAATACAGTATTTTTAATACACAAAATTGCCACAAAGCAAAGTCCTTGGAATTTGGAGATGTGTATTTTATGCTAATTGTCATAATCTACATAATCTGTAGCATACAAATTTAAATTATGATAAAAGTGGGTAAAAAGTGATAAAGAAGTTGTTTGTATATACTGTACAATATGACGTGCATGCATTTGATTTGTGTACAAAATGTAGTTCTGCTGATAGTTGTGATGGTCGGTTTGTTCAATATAACAAGTATAATAGTATTTTTAACCACAAAACTGATATCTTCTAAAACTTACTACAATATATATATATATATATATATATTGTAGTAAGTT
>CAIGQV010007757.1:9281361-9301185 GCA_903798115.1 Danio jaintianensis | reverse complement strand
ATATATATATATATATATATATATATATATATATATATATATATATATAAAGACTCTATGCCTAATGAGAGAAAAACTGCGTAAATAAACACCTCTGAAGTAAAATATCAAAGTGTTTAAACACCATTTATCTCAAACCTGAAAGGATGCAAGATGAAAGCATAAGCAAGACACGTATAAAGGAGCCACATTATGACCCTTTTCCTAAGATGTAAAATAAATCTCTGGTGTCCCCCAGAATGTGCTTGTGAAGTTTAAGCTCAAAACACCACACAGATCATTTATTAAAGCTTGTCAAATGTGCACATATTTGGGTGTGAGCAAAAACATCCCATTTTTGTGCCTTTACACGCTATTCTGACAGAAACAACAAAACAAGCGGATTTTAAATGTCAGAAATGACCAGATATTAAAGTTTTACATGTTCAAACCAGGGTCAGACAATGATGGAGACACTGAAGAGACGGAACCAGGATGTTTCTGAAACGTTAGTTGATCATTGTATGTAGTTGTTGTGAAGTAAAATTGATTAAACTTGTTGCCTTTCCAAATAAAATGTAAGAAATCTGTCTATACAATGGATAATAAGTACGTGTTTTTGATTTACTCTGACTTTAAGCAACGGAATTAATAAGTCAAAGCTCTGGTCTCTTTGAATACAATGAGAGACAAAGTTAACTTTAGCTGCGTTAACAAACACATTCAGAAAGGAATTTTGAAACCTTTTTCAAAATATGAAGTGAAATACTTGTTTTGGATACATTGTTGATCTGACCCTCACTGGCAATGGTGGAAAGAGTACTGAAAAATCATACTCAAGAAAAAATATTATAACTTGCAAAAAATGTACTGCGAGTAGAGTAAAAGAGTCTAAATACTACTCAAAATACGAGGTTCTGGTTATTTGCCACATTGTCAATGCCTATTTGTGTATTGTCAGTAACTCATTCATTCATTCATTCATTCTCCTTTAGCTTGGTCCCTTTATTCATCAGGAGTCGCCACAGCGGAATGAACCGCCAACTTATCCAGCATATGTTTTACACAGCGGATGCCCTTCCAGCTGCAACCCAGTACTGGGAAGCACCCATACACTCTCACATGCACACACATACACTACGGCCAATTTAGTTTATTCAATTTAACAATCCCGCATGTCTTTGGACTGTGGGGGAAACTGAAGCACCCGGAGGAAACCGACACCACATGGGAAGAACATGGAAACTCCACACAGAAATGCCAACTGGTCCAGCAGGGACTTGAACCAGCACCCTTCTTGCTGTGAGGGGACAGTGCTAACCACTGAGCCACCATATCGCCCCGTCAGTAAATCATCCGCAGAAAATTCCACAGCATTGGTGCTGTTTTGGAGCTCTAATTTGCCATTTTGTACATTATTAGTTTGGAACACACCACAGCCAAAATAAATGATGCCAGTACGAAAACTGTGCAATTTTGGTCAAATGTGAGAGACACTGTATCAGATATGTTTCAATCCTGATTTTGTACTTATTGTTGCAGTATTGCTGTTTTTTTTATTATATTTTACTTTTCTGTTGAGTGGATCTTGGGCTTTGTTGTATATAGTTCAAAATCTTAAATGTTCAATAAAAAAATGAGTAAAACTGGCCCATCTAAACCAAAAAAACAAGGCTAAATTTGGGTTGTCCGTGAAAATCTAATAGATTACTATGAATAGTGCAAAAATCAACTAGTTATCAAATACAGAGGAATGAATGACTACACATGTGAAGTCTGTCTAATCTGAGTATTTGATGACTTTTTTTAGCCTATTTTTGAACAATTGTTTGCCATCTATTTATTTTTTTTTTTTACTGACAGCCCAAATTGAACCTTGTTTTAGCCAAGTCAACATCTATTAGACATCTATTAAATACAAAAGTGCATGGTGGGAAGCAACCTAGTCAACACGAGGCTTTAATTTCCTTGCTCTTTGGACATCCTGTTTGACTCTTTGTATCACATCCTGAAAGGTGCATTAATGAACCACCCAACCAGTCCAACAGATGGTTGTGAAATGGTTGAAACTGTTGACACAAGCGTTGTTAGAAAAGCAAACATGCACAAGAACAAAATGGTGCCACCGGGACACGTCCATTTATATACACTCTCTCGGGCACCAGAAAGAGGAGGGAGAGTTTTATCAGTCCCTCTAAAGCCTTCGGGCACTGGATCTGTTGTTTGTTACTGTAATTTCTGATAAGTGCAGAGAATAAGTACAATATTGTAAAGCCAGGCTTGTGACATAAAACAAAAACAAACAGCGCTTTAATGGATTACACAGAGCTGTGGTGCACAAAACCCATTTTCATATTCACCAGTGCTTTACAGAGTTTCTAGATAACAACTTCAACAAGGCATGACACACACGTTTATATACTGAAGCTAACAAAAAGATTAGTAATGTTCATTTTTTTCCCCCTGAGGCAGCTGTTACTCCAGAAAGGGGAATGCAGATATGGCTACAATAAATGCTTTCTAAAATATTGTTTTGTGTTTGTGTTTCTTTTTATTTCTTCCACAGGAGGAACAGAAAAAGAAGTGCAAAAAGCAGAATTAAATGACACTTTTATATAATGATTATAATAATGATGATATTTAGTGTATATAAACTATAAACTACATAATCAAGTTCAATAAAAAAAAAAAAGCTATTTGGTTCACATAAAAAAAAATGAAGTGATTGTATATACATAGAAAACAAGTGTAATGCTTTATATACTATGAAATTAGAAATGTTTATAAAAATATCAAAATATGGGTGAAATAGTATTCCACTGTCATTCAGTTTAAGATATATTTATAAAAAAAGATGTAACAACATTCTTGCTTGGACCAGTATACTTAATAAAATACATTTAAAATAATATTAATCGTAATGCATTTAATTTAATATTTTAAATGATTAAAAGTTTCTAAGTGATATATAAAGTTTCTAAAAGCCAATGTAGATATACAGTTGATATTCAGTTGAACTATTAACGCTGCTGTTAATTTATTTTTATTTACTTTTTGATATTTCCCAAATAATGTTTAACAGAGCAAGGAATTTTCCATAATATTTACTAGAATATTTTTTCTTCTGGAGAAAGTCTGATTTGTTTTATTTCGGCTAGAATAAAAGCAGTTTTCAATTTTTTAAAAAACATTTTAAGGTCAATATTATTAGCCCTTTTAAGCTATTTTTTTTCTGATTGTCTACAAAACAAACCACTGTTCATAAAAATAAAAAAGAAAGAAAACAAATATGACCTTCTAATACCTACATTCGATACTTAAAATATCTATTATATACTTTACATATATTGTTTTTGTTTTGTTGATTTGATCATTTCTATTTTTATTTGTGAGTGTCTTTGGATAAAAGCATTAAATGTAAATGTAAGTGTAAATGATTAATATTTAAAATGACAATTAATTGGCATTTTGCAGCAGCACTGTGATCGTCACGTCTAATAATAATGTCATTAAATGATACTCATGGAAAATATGCCTAACAAAAACTTTACATACACAACCTAGTCACACTGAATGACATCTTAGTAAGCGCCTTCTGCAAATTTAATTTTATTAAATTATCTTTTGCTCAAAAACAGGACATGTGCTATACTGGAACAGAAAAAAAAGAAGCTGTATTAAAACCTTACTATTTTAATGCTTGAAAATGCCTTTCATGTTTACCTTTTACGCACTTACAGCACAATTACTTACATTGAAAGAATATTTTCATAATTACAGATTTCTCGTCAGTCATCCCAAGCTCTCCACACACATTGTTGTCTCCGTGGTAACCAAACAAGCTCGCTTAAAAAAAAAAAAAAAAAGGTGCACCATTATTTGTTGTGATAAGAATGACAACAACTGCCACGACTGAAGGTCAGGATTAATTTGTGTAAAATGCATATTTAGCTAAATCAGTGCTGAACATAAATGTCAAGCTTTAAAATGCAATAATATCTGTATGGATTAAACTATGATTTTTTTATGGTTTAAGAAATAATGTGCATGTATTTAGTGGACTATATTTACAACGTTGTCTGCACAAAGGGCTCAGTGACATAAATCCCACTCTTGAAATCAGTTGGGTGGACAAAGCTGAGAGTTACGTCTTTGGTTGGAAAGAGCGAGCTCTCATATTTCCATATTGAATATTAATGAGTGTTTGATTTGAGGGGGTGAACAAAACTGACCTTTCCTGCCACACTATACCAGTGATGAATCCAACACACACACATACACACTTGCAAAACAACCACACATTCATTCATTCATTTTCTTTTCGGCTTAGTCCCTTTATTAATCTGGGGTCGCCACAGTGGAATGAACCGCCAACTTATACAGGATATGTTTTACGCAGCGGATGCCCTTCCAGCTGCAACCCATCACTGGGAAACATCCATACACACTCATTCACACTCATACACTATGGACAATTTAGCCTACCCAATTCACCTGTACCGCATGTCTTTGGACTTGTGGGGGAAACCGGAGCACCCGGAGGAAACCCACGCGAACACGGGGAGAACATGCAAACTCCACACAGAAACGGCAAGTGACCAGCGACCTTCTTGCTGTGGGGCGAACGTGCTACCCACTGCGCCACCGTGCAGCCCCACAACCACACATACATGTTGTAATTGTAATGGACACCCAACAGAGATACACATACAAAAAACTTGTGGATTTCATCCGTGCCAGTTTGGAAATGAAGATAAACTGCTTGCAAATTACACCATTTTTTAGGAATTTTCCAGTCTAGAAAAATGGTTTGATAAAGCTAGGAGACAACAATTTTTCAGAAAGATTGATTAGCAAATGTCCAGCTTGGACCAGTGGTCCATGTACACACTGATGGGAAAATTCAGCTGACAAAATGCATTCAGCATTTAAATTAATCTCTGAAAAATACAGGTAGTGACAACTGCACAAAAGTTGCACATAGTTTAAATATATTGTGATATTATGTTATATAACGCGACTTATTGCCTTTTCCCAATTTCACATTACAATATTATTGCAATTTTAAATGAACTGCAATTTCTTACCTTTTACCAATTTCAAAATATTTGCATCACGATACAATACTATTGCTTTTTTATATATACAGTGCTCAGCATATATGAGAACACCCCTCACAGATCTCTTTTTTAATTTCATATTTTCTATAGGATGCTTTACGATAATATATTTGTGCATATACATTAGATTAGTCAGTACCAAAGTCAAAACTGAAACTAATTTAACAAAAAAAATGTGTCCACCCAAATTAAAGCAATATATTTGAAGCAATAACTCATTTGAATTTAAATGTATTATCTTTCTATTCCTAAAAAAGTTATGTGACTAATTTCTTATTTTAATATAATAATAAAACTTCTTTTTTTTTTGAATGCGCCAAAATGTATTGCCTATATTCACTTAGAAATGGATAAAAATTTTCATTTTCATAATGGGGTGTACTCATTTATGCTGAGCATTGGATTTAATATTTTTGCAATATATATCAAAATTAATTTCCTTTTTCCAATTTCACAGTACTTGTATCACCATACATTGTTGCAATTTTAAATATCCAGCAATATTTTGCAATGTATTACCTTTTTCCAATTTCACCATACTTGTGTCACAATACAATATTATTTAGCGATTTTGAATATATTATGAAATTCTGTGATATATTGAAATTGATTTCCAATCACCAATTTCACAATACGATATTATTGCAATTTTAAATAACTTGAGATATTCTGTAATACATGGCAATTTATGACCTTTTTCCAATTTCATGATACAATATCATGAAAATGACATAATATTCACCCAAAAACATGATGGAACCACCTATTTCCCACAAGGGAATTGTGTCATCAGGATGTTAAAATAAACAAAAAACTCACCTTTGAAACATACAGCTTCACTGAGCATTGGTCACGGCACAATAAGCAAATCCCAGCCAGGTCCGTCACGTTTTTGGGTCCCCTTGAAACATTTCCGTTGTGTTCTGTGCTATTTGAATTTGTTGTGAGAAAATGCAGTGCGTTTTCTTAATTTGTTCGTGTTGTGAGAATTTGTAGCTCATTTGCAACACGTTTTTTGTCAAACCGATGAAAATCTTTTCTTAATTTGCTGGTCTTTTTTGTAATTGCATATGCTTAGCTCTCTTGGCTACTGTATACTGTAGATTTACTAAGGTGAAACTGAATTTGAATCTGATCCATAAGGATAATTCAGATTCACTGTTTGGATCACCTTGGTTTAGTTTTTGGCCGTCTATACCAACTTAAAAACCACCTACCAAGTTCCAATAATCAGGCTGACCACCTTAACATATGCCCCAGTTTCTCCTTGAGAGCGCTGCAAGCTGTAGCAATGTACAAAACCTCCTGACAAAATTAGCAACCTCCTGTTATAATCAACACTTGTTTGCAGCGTAGACCAGTGTGTTGATTGCAACAGAGGTACTCTAATTTTGCAGCTCGTTTTCTAACTTAGACACAATGTACAAGGGGGCGCACACTATTACACCCACTTAAAAGACAAAGATATGCACAAAAAGCACATAAATATGTATTTATACACAGCAATATGAACCCACACGGCCTTCAAAGCAGAAAGGGAATGAGAACTAGCGCTTTCTAATCTGTACATCTCAAGTAATTTTCTCCTTGATGGAGTTTGGAGCTGAGGTCAATCTGTTATAATGTATTCTGTAATTTCAAGGCTGGTTCTGTCAGCAGGTCTACGGGGAGGCTTAAAAGCCCAGTTGACCTTTCCAACAAGACATTAGCCAGCACTTACAGTGATGCGCCACAAAATCAGAAGAGTTTATAGACAGGAAAAGGAGATCTTCATCAGCCTCAGGGCACCGCGGATAGCATGAGGCTAATGCTAAACGGCTGGTTTCCTGCAGTCAGTGCCATTGTTAGAGTTGAAGAATTTAATGTTTTTCTCTTAAAAGGTTTTGACAAGGGTGTTTGGAGTCATCTATGGGCAGAGATGTTCTCAGATACAACACTTTTATGCTTTCCTGAACTTCACAAACACACTCTATGCAAATGCAGATGCTAATGCTCAGGTAGCTATAACAGTAGTGACTATCTAACCTTTTAACAATGACACCCTTGTGAAAAAGATGTATTAAATGTGTATGTATACTCTGTCTATATAATTTGTCCTCAAAATAGAATGATAATTGACCTGAAGGAGAAAACTGACTGTATAAATCAGTTTATGAGTTTATGCTAATGTCAGTGGAAGCTACTTTACACTATATGTTTGCTAACTACACTGAAACCTCAAAAGGGTCAAAAGTGTGTAGCTGGGTGACTCATTCAAGAATTGAAGGGACATTTAAGTCATTTTCTATTCATTATACTTAAAATTTAATGATATACAACAAATTTTCTGTAAACTTAATCCATCAATGATGTTAATAATGATAAATGCTACATTTGATTCTGTTACTAATTGTAGTTTAAATTATTAAACCTTTTGAACTGTATACGTATAGTTGGCAATGACTGAGAAAACAGGCATTTTCCACCGTTTCGTGCTTTAGCTCAAGATGCTAACCTCAAACCAGATGGCATGTCTCAAACCATAAAATCATATTATTGTTTTTTTAAAAGTGGATGAGAAATTCACTGAAATATCACAGTAACAGAGTTGACAAATAATTAATTTAATATTGGTGTACATCCTAAACATTTTGTACAAATTAATAGAAGAATGACGACATGCCTCAATGCCTTCCATGGTTTCCCGCCAGAGAAAGATCACTTGAAGCCAGTCACATGCTTTTTTCTATCAGTGCCTTACAGATTGGTAAACTAATGTAACAGAATGTAAGGACAGAGATAAAATCTTACGGTTTTTTTTTACTTAAAGTTTTTGAGACACAAAATATACCTGCTATTCTAGAGTCACCCAGGCACAAAATTATTCAAACAATGAAAGTCTTAGTTCTGTGAATAAATAATACATAGGAATAATGTCAAATGAATTGTACTGATTCGTTGAACAGTGCAAACAGAAAATGACGATTAAATTTTTACCGTATACTGTAAATGCATCTAATTAAACCCCCAGTCATTATAACTTACAAAGGCAATCATTAAAATTGATAATGTGTTATGAAGGAAATATTGTAACTATAATGTAACACTCCAGTGGCTGATATTAATCCCCTTTTATTTTTTTTACTAATTTTCCACTTTCCTGAATGATAAAGCCATGCGATCATGAGATAATGAGCCATACACACACACGCATACCCACACCCACACGTTCATCTCAAGAAATCTAATTAGTCAAACACAACTTGAGAAGCGATTTGTGGCAACTTCATCTTCTCTGGGCAGCGATATCGCTGACTGATTTACTCGGATAAAGGTTAGCACAGAAAAACATATGTGTGCTTTCTAAACCCAAACGGTGTAAACAAGGCCATGTAAAGAGCAAGAAAAAAATAGAAAAACATACAAAAAGAGCGTCAACGTGGACTGGTGCAGAGATAAATGCCTGGCTTCTGCGTTCATTATTCCCTCTCTGATCTTCTGTGTGGACGCCATCACTGAAGCAGACACAACCATCTGTGTTTCTGATGTCCTTCACCGCTGAGATGACAGAGAAAACAGTGTGATTGTAGATGCGGACAAAATACACTGCAAAAATGCTTTTCTTTCTTAGACTTTTTGTCTTGTTTCTAGTTCAAATATCTAAAAACTGTTCAATCAAGAAGCATTTTCTGGACAAGCAAAACATATTGTCTTCTTTAGTTAGTTAGTCTTTATTCATTTCCCGAAGACAAATTTGTTTGCAGCATACAAGCATATCACACATAATACACATTGTACAATACAAATCTACTCTAAATTTAAAAACGTTGAACCCATTTGTTTTACTAATAGGAGTTCTGTATCGAATACGGAGAGGGAGAAGGTAAAACTCATGGTGCATAGAACGGGATGTCAAACTTCTTTTACCTTACCTTATTTTACCTAAACTTATTGAGTTTTACCTTAAAACAAGCTAAATAATCTGCAAATGTGATAAGCAAAATCATCTTATGTCAAAGCGAAAACAAGATTATTCTGCGCACCCCATTGGCAGATTATTTTGCTTGTTTTAAGGAAAAACTCACTTATTTTTGACATATTATTTCTTTAAAAAAGAATGTTTTTTGCTTGTCTACAAAATGTTCTTGATTAAGGAATTTTTAGATATTTGGACTAGAAACAAGACAAAAAATTGAAGTAGGAAACGCATTTTTTGCAGTGTACAACCTAAAATCTCACCAAAGGAAAAAAACAACATTCAGTTTCTTCCAGATGCAGCTACTATACATAAATAAATAATTAAAATCATTTCTTGTTCTGGTAAAAGTTTAGATTCTTTTGAGTGTTTTTGTTGTAATTTTGATATACAGTAATTCAAAAACATACAGTATCACCAGCAGACAATAAAACCCAAAATAAAATACAAATAATGTTACATTTCCAAATATTTTAAATACTAAAATTGTATTTGATTTTATCATTAAAAACATACAAAACAATATTGACGCAGCAAGAGAACTTTTATTTTTTACTAAAATACTACACTTTTTAGATCATTTGTATTTATTTAGATACTAACACACACAAAAGTAGAATATGAATATATCAGAATACCTACAATATGTAACAAATCTACATACAAAGTCAAATAAATAACTAAATATACTCAGAATAGATGTAAATAGATACAAATCTATACTAGAAATAAAAAACAAAACTACAGCGCACATAAAATGGATTTATTTAATAACCTAGAACTAAAACAAAACTACTTTTTAATGTGCCTTTTTAGGTATATACCAGAAAAAACATGTAATGTATAAGTGTATATAAGCCTCAATATAATGTATTCAGTTTAGACTTTTATTGAATTATCTTTAGAATAAATGATTCTATCTTCTATTATTGGTGGAATATATGATTTAAACAATAAATACTCACACCAACGGTATACATACATCATTTATCAACATAACGTAGACAGTTATGATTTCTATTAAACGATAAAGATAGCATACTGTAATTGCTTATATACCAGCCTCCATAACACCGTGTCCTCCTTTGACCTGAGCTTGTCTCTCTTTTCTCCACACATTCCTGCTTCACCGCTGCCCATTAGAGCTGATGAAAGCAACAGGGTCTGCTGAGGTGAAACACAGCTTCATTAGCCATATTAGATTATAATAAAAACACTTCTTCAGCTCATTTGATCAGTCGTGACAGCCCTAAAGGCGAAACACTGCATGCAAAAACACCCCATTTCCTTTTTTTTTTTTTTTTTTACCTTTTTTTTCTCCATACTTGCCAGTTTTCATAAATCAGGCTTTTTGGCTTTTCAAATAAGTTTTTTCCCCATCTAGTGTAAAGAAAACCTTTTTTTTGGTCACACTTCGACAAATTGTTTCTCTAGATACATATTTTTAAAGGCTATTTTCCCCTCATAAATCTCCACTTCAGCATCACTTACACACACCAAACTGTTTTATTCATATCTGAATTCTGAAGGTTTCACTCAGATATTTGTTCATTTATAATATGCCTGGTTATATTCAACATTTTATTCTACTTTTTTTGTCCGTGAACTTTCTGAATTCTAAGAGATTAAAAAGAGATTCCCCATATTTTTCTCCAAAAATATAACAAGAATTTTGAACCCCTTTGAACTTCATCCAGACATATATGCAACTGAATGCATATAAAAACAAAATAATGCCTCATTTGCATTTTTAAACATAACATTTTAGAAAATTGTTAACAATTTTACCAATCTTAATGTAATTGATCAACTGTAGAATTATGGAGATAACTATTAGATCTTGTTTTTACTCTGTTCACTTCCAGTTCACTTAAAAGATTGAGCTTCACGTAGCTATGTTTCCATCCAAAGATGAAAAAACATTAAACATCACATAAAACATTTGTGAATAAAGCACCGTTTCCATCCAATGAGTGAAAAAGAAAAAAAATTGTCACTTCATAAACTGGTGACAAACATCAAAGTAAAATAGAATTTTCTGTGGTAAGAGAAACCATTCTGAGCCTTTTTAAAAAAATAATAAATTACTTTCACCTCAGAAGACAAAATGCAATGAAGGCACAGTGGCTTTTAGAGGTGTGAGACTCTCTTTGGGAGCGCAGATGCTCAACACAGTTCTGGGAGGTAATAATACTGAACCATTTTGATGACAGACTATGGTTAAGGGATTATTAGAATGACCAAAACAACACTTCAGATGTTTTACAATGTGGTCGGTCCACTGGTTTGTGCTCATTTTTGTTGTCACATGATCTCTTAAAACAAAATCACAAGAGTTTTTTGATGTGCATGCTGGAATTTGTTCTGTAAATGTGTTGCTGTCATATATTTTATTCACAGTTTTCTTATCGGATAAAAAGTGTATCCTACTCACTTGTGCGCATAATGTTTTTTTTATGTGCATATTCAAAAATGATGTACATACTGGCATTTCCATTAAGCATTTTTTATGTAATAGTGCAAAATGTGCATAAAGACAGGTGAATGGAAACATAGCTAGTGTCTCCTGTTTACGTTTTCTTTTTCTTTTTTTTTAAGTTGCAGAAACCCAGCACTGACACAGACGAGACGGATGAGAAATCGAGTGGATTGAGAGAAAGATAGAGAATGTGTTTGAGAGATTTCTCATTGAGATTTGCTCTCTTTGCCTTCGGGTGAAGGTGGATCATGAGGCGGCTGAAGCAAATCAGGAATGAAATTAAAGTTGGACCCAGAGGAGGACGAGCTGAAATGATGGAGAGGAGACACCGGGGGAATTGAAGACGCAGGACTGAACAACTTGCTGGTTATCTGAGCCGAAGACATGGACTTTTACAGATATCCACTTTTTGGTATAAAGTGCGATTAAAAAGAAAATGTTTTAAGAGTTATATATGACTTTATAGATATATATGATATGATATATGATTTACAGTTAAAGGCAAATTTATTATCCCTCCTCTGAAATGTTTATTTTTTCTGTAATTTCCCAAGTGATGTTTATTGGAGCAAGACAATTTTAACATTATTTCCTATATTTTTCCTTCTGGATAAAGTCTTAGTTCTTTTAGCAAGAAGCAGCAGTTAAAAAAGCAGTTTTTTAAGGTTTTTAAAATAATTGTAGAGGTCAATATGCCCTCTTGAGAATTATTATGTTTTTGATTGGCTACAGAACAAATCACTGTTGTCCAATGAGTTGCTTTATTAATCTTATCTGCCTAGTTAACCTAATTAACCTAGTTAAGCTTTTAAATAGCCAAATACCCAATGCTGTTTAACAGAGCAACAACCTTTTCACAGTATTTCCTATAATATTTTTTTTCTGAGAAAAGCCTTTTTATATAGTTTAGCTGGAATTAAAGCAATTTAAATATTTTACATATACTTTAAATATTTTTACAATACATTTTAAGGTTTTTAAGGTATTATTAGCCCCTTTAGGAAATATATTTTTTCAGAATAAACAAATGTTGTCCAATAACCTGCCTAGTTACATAATAACCAAGCTAAGCCTTTAAATTACACTTTAAGCTGAATACTATCTTGCAAAATAAGTAAAAAAATATTATGTACTGTCACCATGGCAAAAACAAAAGAAATTAGTTATTAGAAATTAGTTATTAAAACAATTATGTTTAATAATGTGTTGGAAAAAAAATTTCTTTCCATTAAACAACACTATTTTAAAAGAATTTAAATTCCACAGGAGGGCCAATCGTTTCGATGTGATGTCAAGCTATATTTACATTTAAATTTGGAATCTTTTCATCTGCAAACATAACGCAAACCAATTCATTTCAATTGGTATACATTTTGAACTGACTTTGAGTATAACTGTATTAATTTTCATTCATATTATATTATAGTAGAAATATTCAGATAAATTATTAAACATATAAAAATATAATAAATTATTATTGTTATTAAAATAGTTGGCCAATAAACCAATCACTAATAGGACCAGAACTATCAATTCTACACAATAAAATATTCATTCATTCATTCATTCATTCATTTAGTCTCTGATTTATCAGAGGTCGCCACAGTGGAATGAACCGCCAACTATTCCAGCATATGTTTTATGCAGCAGATGCTCTTCCATCTGTAACCCAGTACTGGGAAACACCCATACACACTCTCACATTCACACACATACACTCATACACTACGGCCAATTTAGTTTATCCAATTCACTTATAATGCATGTCTTTGGTCTGTGGGGGAAACCGAAGCACACGGAGGAAACCCACGCCAACACGGGAAGAACATGCAAACTACACACAGAAATGCCAACTGGCCCAGCCGGGACTCGACCAGTGACCTTCTTGCTGTGAGGCGACAGTGCTAACCACTGAGCCACTGTGCCGCCACTATATACAGTAATATAATGTAGCCTATTAATATAATATAACAACAAATCTCACTGCATCATCAGGGAATAACAACTTAAATTTTTTAATTGTATGTCTTCAGAATGTCTTACACATAGTTAGACATGGCGCTTTGAGTCCTTTTTGACAACTGGTAACACAGTTCTGGAGTATTTTCAAAGGTTCACATTTGCACCATTTTATCCCAGAAGAGGCAGAGAAGAAAAAGTAAACATGAAGGAAAACCAAAAACCACAAAAACCTCAAAGAAGTGACGTAAGCAGGTGAAAAAGAGGAAACAACATCTCAGCACTTACATTAAAAGCTCAACTGGAAGTTCAAACACACACACATAAGTCATCGAAATTTAGCCCTTCAGGAATCACTACAAGGTGCAAAGGAAGAAAATATTTCCTTTGTGTTGAGCGCAATGAACAGCCGAGCCGTTATTGGCCATTGGCAGAGAGTTTCCTTAATTGAATGGAAATCAATACAGCTGCCAACAGGGATTTTGATGCCACCAGCAGAGGGAATGTGAAATAAAGCTAATCCTCTCGCAGCCGCGCCAGAGTTGCTAAAACGGGACATGAGATTTTCAAAGCGAGATTACGCTCGACACAAGAGGAAAGCGATGATAAGAGGGAGATTAAAACACGAGGGAGGTCAATAACTGAAAAAAGAAATTCACCTTTATTGATAAAATAGGTAAAAATTGAGGTCAAAGAGGTAAATTGGAATAGTCACAAGAATTTAAAGCTAGCCTGGTAAAACCAGTTTTCTTTTAAAACCAAAGCAAGACATTAGCAAAGTGATAAACTACAAAACATACTCATGATCAAGTAAATGACATGCACATGACGACAACATGCTAGCAAATTAGCTATTAGGCTAATATTTTAATGACACACAAATTTGCTACTTTATTAGCATAAGATGTCTATATTTGAGATAAGATTACATGACAATGGCTGCAAACGAAAGGCAATGACTCTGGAAGCTTTGGTGATAACTAAGGGAATATTTGCCGCCAACCTGATTTCACCAAGTTGGACATGTTCCTGGATTAAAATATATGTTGATCCTGGAACAACATTCCAATCAGCCAATCAGATTTAAGGGATACGTTTATCGTTTATGTTAAGTTTAGGTTTACGGTTAGTTTTATGCACTTCTACATGATTGCTATCCAACTATTCCCCTCTTATTTTGGGAGTAATTTACAGTTATGGTTGGGTTTAGGGGTAGGGAATAGGTATGGATTACATTTTCAAACAAAAATGATGTTCCAGGACCAACATAGCTGTTAATCCAGGATCGCACCGTACTTGGCAAAATCATGACGTGTGAATATTTGCTCACTGCAATACTAATTTCTCACTAGAATCACTATTTCTCACCTTCAAAAGTGGAAAACATTGGTCAAAAACGTACATTTAGACACAAATTGACGCCCAAGCGGCACTTAGAGACGCCATGTTTATATTTTTAGCTCAACTGTCAGAAATGGAACAGTCAGAACTTTGAGCCTTCAAAATTCAATCATAAGTAGGTACCTCCTGAGACAGGAAGTGAATCAGACTTTGGATTTAGACTTATCTTAATGCCTGCCTCTGAAGAAAGAATTTTTGAGCTTTTGGACTCCAAAAACAAATAAAAAAACAAATAAAAACTCTATATTATGCATGCCAGGCCAGTAGATGGCAATGTCACTTTTGTATTTTTGTATATCAAATCAAATCACTTTTATTGTCACATCATCAGCAGCATGTGTGCTATGATGAGTGTAAAGCTTAGGTGCTGGCTCCAGACAGTGCTAAATACAACAACATACTCCAAAACAAAACAATATACTATTAACAGTGTTGACAACAAATATGTGAAAGATAATAAATACGTAAAGAAAAACAGAAATTACACACATGTAGACACAGATAGACAAGTACACAGTCAAAAAGGTGTACACATAGTTTGACTGTATAGTAGCTAATGTTGATAATAAGCTCATTAACAAATATAAATTAAATATTTTTTTTATATTTTCCATAAAGACAGATGAAGTAGGTTAAGAACTAAATGACATACATTTTTAACAGCCTATGGACATTTATGGCCATGTGTATACATTAGCCTTTTCACAAGTAAAATAAACCATTTGTTCACATGGACGCACACATGAACCATTTGCCAGTGTAAACATCTGAGACATTGTATATTAGTCAGTAAATTTTGTTCTCGTGTAAAAAAAGTATTGTGTATATCAGTTAATTTGAATCAATTTACGTGTTTTTATTATTCTGTAATATTATATTACTCATTTAGAACTGTAATCACTAATATTAATATCATATTGTAGAAAATATCTTTTTTTTATTTTATATTTCGTAATTACCATAATTACCGTAATTGTAAAAAGTATTCTCATCCTCTTCCAACTCATGATCTGGGAATTTTCTGAGAGCTCTGACTTGCTTAGCCAATTATGTATTTATGTTTAGCCATTGATAGTGTTGACAAGAAAATGCATCATTCTGAGTCCGAGTACATGAACAGCTCTGATTACGATAATTGTAACAGCAAACCAGCATATTAAAAGTCATATATATATATATAAACTGACCTTTTATATAAAAGTGACGCCTTGTTGTCAGTCTAGGGGGGCATCTTGAGTGACAGTGGGAAATCGATTGAGCAAATAGTTGGACTGCTGGGATTTGGAGAGAAAGGAAACAGATGGGAAATAAGAGGTTGATGAGAGGATCTCCAGATCGAGCTTAAAGCTGACATGTTCTTCTCCCAGGAGTGCAGTAAGGGGAAGCACTTGTGCGCAGTGTTGCAATGTTATTACGTGTTATATGAGCCGAGTACAGATTCCTCTTGTTAGTGAGATGGAAAATGCACCTGTGGCTTCAAGTGTTCCTCTTTTGCATTAAGTGCAAAAACTCTTTTTGTTGATGCTCTTGGGGAAAAGTCACTCAAGGGAGCAGGTTGACATTAGAGGAGAACCATCAGAATGTTAAATTTGTCTCACCTCAGGTTTGTTTGCCAATCATACTCTGCTAAAGAGAAAATGTAATATATAGAGGGCTGGTGAATGATAAAAACAATGACAGCCAATCAGAATCTATCCTGCTTCAAAGAGCTTCAGCATTTAAAGCATCAACCAACAACCAATATAGAGTTAATTTAATAAACAGAATGTTATGTAAGGGATAAAGTACATTTAGGTTGTATAAGACAGGCTGTTGAATAAGACACAAGGGCTTTATTCTACAAAAACAACCACCTGGATGTAATTTTTTGTACTTATTACATAGCTACCTGCCACAAAACATAAAAGTTAGACAAAACATTGTTCAGAGCTGTAAAAGTTTATAAATGTTTTAATAAAAAGCACAGCTGACAGAAACAAAAAAACGGATGAATGGAGCACACACTAACCTATGCATTATTCATGACAGACAAACATATATATGGATGTGAACATATTCACTGATGGTCAAGATGTTTTACAGTACCCAGATGTACAGTGCCTGTGTTGTTTGTTTTGGTTGTTGTTATCTCCAACACAGGCTCATTGGGAAAATGTTGGGAAAAATTGCAAGAAGTCCAGGGTACATTAGAAAAAAATTTTTAGCCCTGCGCACATATTTCCAATGAGCCTGGGTTTGTTATCTCGGAATAACATACATAGGAATGTTACAACTGACCAATCACAGTCAAGTATTCCAAACAGCCGTGTAATAAAGTGAGTTAGTGATTTTTATGTTTACATTCTTGGTGTGAACAGGAAATCTGCACAGATTAATGTAGGGTATGTTTTTAGCTTTCAGATGTTTTGGGTGCTGCTCAACTGGACGTTTATATATAATACATTTTAGCAAAATTGTAAATGTGCCACGTTTTATCCAAATAAGTCATAGTTTTTAGTTGTATTGCACTTTAAATGTCAAATACACACACATTTATGTATTTATCAGACTAGTTTGTTTGGTGTGTTCCTCACATTGGAGTTGGGGGAGTTTGTCCAATTCAGCATGAAGAATCAGCATCAGCCATCAGTAAAAGAGAGCACTCTGATTGGCTGTTCAGCTATGAATCGGAGCGCTAGAACAAAAACTGAGTTGACAAAACCAAGCAAATGACGAAAGTCAAGAGGGAACACAAAGAAGCCGGCTGTCATTTCATCGCATTTCTTAAATGTACACGGATGTGTGAGATAGATTATCAGATTATCAGACATCTGTGCATCAGTCTTAAAATGAAAAACTTTTTTGGACATTTTTTAGTTTGTAACTGTAGGTCTGGGTTGGTCATGTAAACTAATTTACAAATAAATGTAAATGAGGTGCCCATACACCTATTGTTTCACAAATATATATACAAATAGAGCAGTGCTGGGGAAAGTTACTTTTGAAAGTAATGCATTACAATATTGAGTTACTCCCCAACTAAGTAACTAGTTGTGTTACTTAGTTACTTTTTATGGTAAGTAAGGCGTTACGTTACTTTTGAGTTACTTTTACGTTACTTTTTTATAACCTGGCTGAGGCTTGATCTCTTTCAGAATTTGTTTTTTTTCTTTCCTTTTTTTAATAGAGAAGCTCTGCAATTAACAACACATTGTATAACCTACACCTACATTTACCTTTAAAAAAACATAAAAAATAAAATATTTAAGGATAATGTTGTCTGAGAACTTCCTGACCCCAGAGCTAAACATGCCGTATATACAGATTAATGACAGTTTAAAGCATTGTGTTTGCTACTTTTGTACTATTTTTCTTAAGTAAAATCACTGTCCATTGACACAATCGCCTTTTCCTTTTCTTTGATGCGTTCAAAATAATGAACACATTCTCTCACTGACTGCATGATTCATTGTGACTAATTTTAATTCAGCAATTTCTTTCTTAAAAGCGAATTAAACTAAATAGTAACTCACGTTATATTTTCCAAAAAGTAACTCAAATAGTATTACTTATTTTTTAAAAGTAATGCGTTACTTTACTCGTTAATTAGAAAAGTAATATTAGTAGTAACAGAGGGATTGTCATATTTACAACTACAATCTGTGTAAACAGTCTTAAAGTGTTCTTTCAATATCTAAAAGAAAAGAAAAGTTAGATTTAATAAAAATCAACTCCTGAGGACATAAAAGTAGTTGAAATGCAATGTTTGGCCTATATGAACTCCACAAACTCTATGTTGACTTTTCCGAGACCGCCATATTCAGATCAAGAAAATGCAAATAGCTGTTCATATCATAAAGTATATATTCATAGTAAGATGCCAACTTAACGGCAAGTCACCAAGGGTGTAAGGAACTGTTATGACTGCTCACGCCACATCTTTATTGTGTTAATCACTCTCTTGGCATCAAGAACGAACACGCTCTTCAAAACACACACACACTCATATCACACACAGGCAGAGCAGAAATTAGATTCTGTACAACAGCAGAATAATGACACGGGGACGCAAACATCTCCCATCCTTTCAGAAAATAATGAACATTTCCTCTTGCAGCCACCTTTTCATTTGAATGGACTATTTTTATTCAGATACAGCAGCAATTTGGTTGAAATTAAATTTGTTTTTCTCTCTCTTCGCTAAGTGACTACAAGTATTAGCGCCTGACATCAAATCCTCGACCCCATTTGCATTCGCACATCATGATTATAGCTGTTTTTGCCAGTAGCTAATGTGAACTTGTCGAGAGCAGCTTGTTTTCGTGTGTCTTTAGATTACACAATGGGTTTCGACATCAGGTTAGCGCTTAGCTCATCGTTGACGTTATATAGGGTGTTACTGTTTGCATGCTGTTAAATGTAACAGCTGTAAAAACCAATTTTCTTGGAAGATGGCAATGGTTGTGCTCTCCAGAGGAGGTTGTGTTTCCCCATTGGTGCGTCGAGCAGTGTTAGTGTTTTCCATAAAAGAGAAAACATCAAGGCTTCATGCTGCTGATGATCATAACTGTAATAATCACAGCTTCATGCTGATTCATTGTACTGTTTCTCCTGGCGAGTTTTGAAATGTTGTGTAACGAATAAGAAGACGCTTTCATTGTTACGTTATAGAAAGCATTAGAAACAAATCTTTTGTTTTGGTTTGTCTGCTAATTGTAGTGAAAATGTTTTTAATGACAATTATGAAATCTAGAATAGTTACTGTGTCTTTTTCCCATCACAAAAAGGTATAACAATTATATTAGCATAACAACAAGATGGGTAAATACAGACAGACAGACATGCAGACAGACAGATAGATATGTAGACAGACAGACAGAAAGATAGATAGACAGACAGAAAATGCAGACAGACAGACATACAGACAGACAGAATATGCAGACAGACAGACA
>CAIGQV010007757.1:9229410-9281351 GCA_903798115.1 Danio jaintianensis | reverse complement strand
AGACAGAATATGCAGACAGACAGATAGACAAACAGATAATATGCAGGCAGACAGACAAAAAGAGAGGCAGGCAGGCAGAAAGATAATATGCAGAGAGACAGAAAGATAGAAAGAGAGACAGACAGAAAATATGGAAACAGACAGACAAATATGCAGACAGACAGACAGACAGATAACATGCAGACAGACAGACAGAAAGAAAGAGACAAACAGATAATATGCAGACAGGTAGACAAAAAAAAGATAGACAGACAGGCAGAGAGGCAGGCAGGCAGACAAACAGATAGAAATAGAAATAGACAGACAGACAGACAGACAGATAGACAGATAGATAGAAACAATAGAAAAAAGTATTATGTTTTTTAGCTGCATTCTCAAAGCGCAGAACTATTTCTTTTCTGCTCTCTCAAGTTATCTGGTTTGTTCAGAGCACCAGGCATGTCGAATCAAATGACAGTGCAGAAAAAGGTTTCACATATGAGATAAAAGGAAGAATGTCTTTTTTCCAACTCTGCTCTCCTCGCTCTCGATAAGAGGTTTAGAAAAACACCTGTCGCTCTTCCTGGAAGATGCGGTGGACGTTTCCATGTAGATCACGCATGACGTCAAAGCACAATAGTGGTCAAGCCACAAATAAACCCCATTCACTGGCTTCTCTTCAACAAAACCACAAAACCCCAGATGTATTATGACTGATTCACACGTCCACAGTACTGTACCAATTTACACCATTATCATGGGAATCCCACGTGTTGTTTATGTATGTGACATCAGTGGTTTCACTAACAAAAAACGTTTTGTCTCACTGCATACATCCTACATAGACAGCTGCTTTCTGCAGGTGTGGTCACATGAGCAAAACTGTGTAGGCAGATTCTCTGTTGTCAAATCAAGCATATTTTCTTTTTTTCTTTGCATAAGCTTTGAACTACAGATGTCCCAAGCCAATTTAAAACATTACTACTGTTAATGTTTAGTACACTGTGAAAAATGCTGGGTTCCACACAATTCCCTCATGTTGTCACAACACAAATCGATTAAGTTAACGTAATTGGTTTTTACAAATTTAAATACATTGAACATAAAACAATTAAGTTGTTCCTAAAAAAAACAATTGTTTTGTTTCAGCTCAATTGAAATAATTAGTTTGAACAAGCAGCAAAATAATTTTTTGGAGTGTACACCATAGCAAACACAGAACATTCCTCTAACGTCAGTATTTAGTTCATATTTTGTTTATTTGTTTCGAGAACCAAATAATAAAAAATAATATTTCCAAAACTATGCAGGTCGTTCGTTATTCATTCATTCATTTTCTTTTCGGCTTAGTCCCTCTACTAATCTGGGGTCGCCACAGCGGAACGAACCGCCAACTCATCCAGCATTTGTTTTATGCAGCGGATGCCCCTCCAGCTGCAACCCATCACTGGGAAACATCCACACACACTACGGACAATTTAGCCTACCCAGTTCACCTGTACCACATGTTTTTGGACTTGTGGGGGAAACCGGAGCACCCGGAGGAAACCCACGCGAACACGGGGAGAACATGCAAACTCCACACAGAAATGCCAACTGACCGCAGGTCATTATATAACCTAAAAATATCTTAAACAGAACATTCCACAAATGTTCTGATATAGATTTGTATTTTGCAACCAACACATACTGTTTCCAAAATGTTGCAGAGAAGTTATTTTCATTATTTTCAACATTTTTACTAATAATTTTATGTTCAATCCACTTAAATGTGTAAAACCATTAAGTTAAATTAATCGATTTGTGTTGGGACAACATAAAGGAAGTTTGTGGATTTTTTTACAATGTGTACTAAGCTGACTTATTGGTGTAATAAGAGAAATACACTAAGTTAATCAAAACTGGAAAAGGAAAGAAAAATATGTATGGGGTTGAGACTCATTTTTGGAAAATTAAGGGGGAAACACCTTGTACAGCCTTTTATCCACATCCTTTTTTCTCAGATTTGGATTCAAGAATTCGGATGAAGTATGTAATAATACCTTAAAATGCTTCATAGCTCACTAGATTTTGAAACTTTGCCATCAATTTAACACAGAAACAAAGATTTAAAAAAGAAACTGGATGAATTAAATCAGAGATTTTACTATGCCCCTGTTACCTCTTATTAAATAAGGGGTGCAGACTGCAAACAGACACCTGGAATTGATCAGAGGTGTCAGCATATTGTGAGTGTCTTGAATAACATGAAACAGTTGAGGGGATATAGCCTTGGCACTTAGAGGGGTCCTGGACACCTGTTCCAATTGTGGGATAATTCTCTTTGATTTTATGGAAGCAGTGCGTTAAAAGAGATGCCAAAATACGTTTCACCGTTCATCATGGCCCCCCCTCGCCCCCTCGCCGTACTCTAATTAAAGCTTCGGCTGTTGTTGCTCGCCGGCGGGCGGTTATTAATTCACAGGTGTCTGCGTCGACTGCGTTTCCATGGCAACGGTGAGGTATCCCATTAATCCCCCCACAATTTATCGATGCTGATTAATCCCGACCA
This sequence comes from Danio jaintianensis, assembly GCA_903798115.1. Classification (NCBI taxonomy): domain Eukaryota; kingdom Metazoa; phylum Chordata; class Actinopteri; order Cypriniformes; family Danionidae; genus Danio; species Danio jaintianensis. The sequence goes on along the minus strand of CAIGQV010007757.1, from coordinate 9,278,821 downwards.
CAAACAATGACTGTTCGCTCACCTCACTCCGTTTCTTACCGGAAAATGGGTAAGAGTTGATTGCAATTTGAGCGCATTCACATGGAAACAGTGGAGGGATTGAATACTGTGTTCAACTAGATTTGATTTGGAAGCTGATTTGCCCCCATTCTTGCTATGATGTTTCAGACGGCCTTGTAACATATATTCTGCCAAAACTCACCCACTCACTGTCCTTCAGTTTACTCCCTGCTTCATCAGGGGTCACCACAGTGGAATGAACCGACAATTACTCAACTGTTGTTTTACACAGCAGATGCCCTTCCTGCTGCAACCCAGGACTAAGGGTTGTACACCTAAACACTCTCCCATTCACACACTACAGCCAAGTAGTTTATCCAAGTAGTTTATCCAATTCGACCCATACCGCATGTCTTTGGACTGTGGGGGAAAGCAAAGCACGGATAAGTGACAGTGCATTAAGCTTAGCAGAGCCTTAAAATCTTAAAAATCTTATTTAAAGCTATAGTTCATACAGAAATTATTATATTGTCATCAGGTCCAGTGGCAGGATGGCTTATTCATTTACATTATTGCGTGTCCTATACAAATTAGGCTTCAATATTAGATCATTAATCCAGTAGAGGAATTACTAATTATTAATAATCTTGTTTTGGCAGTGTCAGTTGCAGTCTGTCACCGCTATATTCTTTTAGCACTCATTAACCGATCATTAAATTAATAAACAGATCGTTCAACTTGACTGTGACAAACTGTTGTAGCCATTTTTGAAATTGTACTTGTTTATTTAGTTTAAATATTAATTGTTTGTGTTTTGTTTTGTTCAACTTGTTAATTGTAGATGTCATATATAAGACAGAGACAGAGAAAGGGAGGACAGACAATCTTTGACCACTTCATATAATTTTGTTGAAAAAAATCTTTTTTTGACATGAATTTCATTTGGTATAATTTGTATCCTATTTCTATGTCTATTTTGCTGGTCAGTTATCTACAAAATAAACAAGAAGAACAAATAACATTTGAGGTGAAATGAAGTGCATTTAAAACAAAGCCTACTATGCTTAAACGGCCAAAACAAAAGGCCAGAATTCAAACTGTTTTGTTAAATCCAATTAATATATTCATGTTTTATTCACAGTTTATTATATAAATGTCTTATAATGTCTTACCCCATCTGTCAACACGATGCTGGTAAATTGCAGGGTTTGTGCAAAAACATTCATATCACTATATGATTAGATTTTTCTTTACTGCCATTTTCTCACCATTGTCAATATTTTTGTATGTTTATACTGTTTTTGAGAAGAAAGAGTGCAACATGTTTACATATTTATTTATCAGTATAACAATAATGCTACTTGCTAATAATGATAAATTGCATTAACAAGGGTTTTCGAATTCTAAATAATGTCCTTTAACTGAATCTTTGTTGACTTTGAATAAGCAGCTTTCAGTTTCATTTCTAGAACATTTTTTTTATGTTTCAGTATTCTTTTTTGTTAGTAATTTTAGGGCTGCATCAACTTTATTTTATATATATATATTTTTTGGCAGTAAACCTTATTTATTAATACATTTTGTTCACTGTAAAAAGCGATTAGTTGACTTTATAAAAGTGAATAAACCTGTTGCTCTTAAAGTAATGAGTTGACTTAAAGGGATAGTTCACCCAAAACTGAACATTCTGTCATCCTTTACTCAACCTACCCACCCCCTGTTTTAAAAAAGTGAGTACTTAAAAAAGCTGAGTAAACCCTTTGCCTTAAAATTAGTAAGTATATTAAATAGGTTTATAATCTTTAATATTAAGTTAAGTCAACTTAACAGTTCCAAGTACGACATTTACAGTAGAATCTTAAATTTCTCATTGTCATTGTTCTTCCACCGATATCTCAATTATCCCAAAAAAGTTCGGGTTTTAATAATGACCTCACATTGACATCTACAAAAACATGCTATCTTGAGACCCTATTAAAATCCAACACTGCCACATTTATAGCCTAATGAAAAACAAAAAGGTTATGTGTATGGGTTTGCAATCACCAACTTTTACTTTCAATGATCAAACTGACAACTGATTAATTTTGTGAAAAAAAAGTCAAGCCATATATCGGCATTAATCCTGAGAGCATAAATAAATGTTCACTTCTTTGGGTTATTTCTGTTATTTGTGCCACATATGGCGTAATCTTCATTAAACAGAGAGGAGTCTTTCGTGGAAAGAACCTCTTCAGGAATTGCCAATCAGAAAGATGTGCTTTGTTTCCCCCGCGGGCTGTGCAGCAGAGTGATTCCTCTGGGAGAGCCTTTCATCATGACAGACATTGTTCCATTTACTTTTTTATACGTCCCAGGAGCAAGTGTAGGGCTCCTGTGATTTGTACTGAGTGATAAATACATAATACATGACAAAACTCTCTGCTCACCTCTCGACCCCTCTACTGACTCTACCGCTGTGCATTAAAAACAATATTTGTGCACATAAACATCTATATGTGAACTTGCTGCCATAATATGTAGTGTTAATGGGTGCTTTCAAAGCCCTAATTAGTAAACATGATTTCAGTAAACAAGTTGATTTGAAATTTTAATATTTCGCCATTGGGGATCTCAGCAAACCAATGAATCGTGCAAATCACCGCAAAACAGAACAGAAAGTCATTGAACCAATGTCTATAGAGGGTTTGCACTTATGTAAGGATTTGGTTAGTTAGCTGTATGCGTGGCCATATTGGTCTATAGTACTCTAAATGATTTTTTTCCAGTCCGACCGATTAGTACAGCCCAAAACATGATGATAATTGATCATTTTAGGCAGCAAAAAATGTCACTTTCTTTAATTTCAGTGACACTGTTTACGTTTGATGCCTCCAATATGGCTGACTGATGATGCATCATGAAAACAAAACACTCTACCTGACCTCAGATCTTCTTGTGTGATGAAACATTTGTATAATTAAAAGCAAGAGTCTTTTTTTTAACTCCAGGCGGTGAGGTTTTTTCCATTCTAGTAAATAAGGCAGTAAATATACTTATATGTTATAGGGCAGAAAGTGTATTTATATTTGTTGACTGGTTCAGACCAATATGAAAATTAGACTGAGCGTTTAAGCTTTATTGTAAATAAACTGTTAAATATACATCTTGATATGATTCTGAGCTTGATTCTAAAAACAAACACACTGGACAACTGTATTTTAATTTAAACCCTTACATTAACTGCATTTATCATTTATCAATATCAATATGGCTACCAATATGTTTTTCATCATTAGTTTTTGGCCCATAAATATAATCCACATGAAGAATCAACATGAACAGGCTAATTGGAAATACATGCTTTAGTCTACTTTTTTATGAAACTGCAATAAATATAATTAAACATACTGTACATTTGACTCTGTTTTCTAGGTAAAATGAAACTACGGGGCAATATAACTCCAACAACTTTTGTTCCTTTTCACACTAATAATATTGAAAGCACATATTTTTTATCAAATTAAGTATTATTTTTTGCACGACACCAAATAAATGCCACAAAACAACTTAACCGTGTCTACATGAATGGAAATGCTGCATGAGAGAAAAGATTTCTCCACAAGTTAAAGTTGACAGAAAGACATTTTTGTGTGGTGCTTTATACATCAGACTATTTTTGCTCAGAAATTTGAAATCCATATGGGAAATCAACAGGAAATTTTGTGTGATGAAGAAGACTTCAAAATGAATTCAAGTTATCAAGATTGTATCCAGCACTGACCAACAGAAAGCTGCTTTATTTATGCTTCATTCATTGCTACACTATTACAATAGCCACAACACTAAAACAATTTTGCCAAATCTTCATTAACTTGCCAGGCTCATGACGTAACAGCCTAGAAACAACTTACAATACATTCCAGTAACCTTAAAGCAACATTCTGGATATCAAGTCAAGGAAATATCAATACTATCCACTACTGTACAATTCAATATTGTACACTAGTAAAATCTCTACATAAACAACTCAATATGTGTGTGTTCAGAAGCCCACTATGCAGGAGAGAAACCCCAGCATAATCTGAGAATATTTGTGTGCTTCCCTTTTGGTTTCAGGGAGCTAAAGGTAAAGGCTGTTATTGGCTGGGGGTTGCTATGGTAACAGAGTCGGGGAGGTCTGAAGGGGCTGCTGTCTGTCCCTTCTGCATGTGCTGGAATGAAACGGGGAGCGACGGATGACCAAAAGACTCTGACAAATCAAGATCATGCAGGATGAACGTCAAGCGGAACAGTTTGTTGCATCTCTTCTCGTCAGTTAATCTTAATTGTCATCATTTTTCATGGAATGTGGTTTTAGCACCACTGTCTTACCAATGACATATATACCTTTATTCAAATATTCATGTGGAGTTTATTAAAACTTGCCAATGACAAAAATAATACCAATAAATAACATTTGTAAATGATAGTGATGGAATTAAGGCAACACGGTGGCACAGTGGGTAGCGCTGTTGCCTCACAGCAAGAAGGTCGCTGGTTCGAGCCCCGGCTGGATCAGTTGGCATTTCTGTGTGGAGTTTGCATGTTCTCCCCGTGTTTGCGTGCGTTTCTTCCACAGTCCAAAGACATGTGCTGTAGGTGAATTGGGTAAGCTAAATTGTCCGTAGTGTATGTGTGTATGTCCTGGTCCTCCAGATTGGGGGTTGAGCGTTGGGCTAACAACTCAGCTTATAAAAACTAGATGTTACCAAACACCAATATGGTGCGGCTAAATATCAATTTCGATATAAATGGCCCTGGGAGTAAGTAAGTAATGATGGAATAATAGCACCATTGTGTATCTTCAATACCACGAAGATTTTGTCAAGGTATTCATAAAAGTACTCTGAAGTGTCATAAACCTATGATTTATGTATATGGTAAATGTGCATAATTATTCATAGACACTTGAATTTTGTTGTGTGCCTCAGTGTTTCTTTATTAGTTAATTATGGTTTTGTTCATTCTGATTTCATTTTTTCATGTAGTTTTAGCTATTGTAGTTTAAAGGTAAAGTTAGTTAAATAACTTTAAATATGTATATACATACAGAATATGGAAAATATTAAGAGAGCATTCGAAAAAACAGTTTCTCTAGATTTACGATTTATAATTTCGTGTTTTGTTCTGTAAACTGCTGATGACATTTCCTCTAAATTTGAAATAAATATGTTGTTTATGGAATTTTTTGGCATCCATTTTAAAAAAGGCTGCATTTTTTTCAGACATGATTATATTCATTTTAATCCTGTTTTAACTTCAGATGAGTTAAGAAATCAGTATTTGTCAGAGTAACCCTGATTTCCAAAGACAACAATAAAAAAATTATTTGGCATTCTGACCTATTGTCTTTTTCTAAAAAATAAGAAAATCATAAATGTTATCACACCTTTACAGAATAAAACAAAAAATAACAATAATAACTACATTGTCTCCATAACTATAAATTCAAATTCATGTTTTAGTCTTTTTTTAATTTGGAAACAACATTTTGCACATTTGTCATCATGGAGACTCTTGCAGATGGATCACTTACATGGTGGGCTGTCAGATTTCCACTTGTCTTTCTCAACAATCTCTCCGTGACCTTTTAAGATGGCCTGTACTGTCTTAGATTGTCTCTAGTGTTTCCATCCGGCGTGAGCGATGAAGCTTGGTCCAGTGATCATAGGCCTGCTCTCAGTTCAGCTTTATTGGCCGGTTGGTGCCCATGGGTGCAATCTAAATCAGAGTGACATGCGTTCCCATAGAAACTCCAGGAACATCTGCCCCTGATGATAACAGAGCAACAAAACAAAAAACACATATGGCACAGGTTTGATGATCTGATATAAAACTCCAGATTTTTTGTGGACACTTTCCAACACCCTCAATAGCAAGTAAACACAATAATGAGGAATTTCAAATAATGATGTATGGAACTTTGACTCTTTTGATGCTACATCCGGAAAACAGAAGCATCCTCCGAAATGAGACACAGATTCAGAGTTATAAAAATCACCTCATGTGCAAATGTGTGTAAAATAATATTAGAAATGTAAACATTAGCTGGACAGCTTACAGTGTAAGTCTCAATCTTCAGGAATGTTACCTCCCATTGATGTAGTCAATGGGGCAACCTGGGTTTGCATTGAGTCGTCGTCGTTCGAGAGGCCGGGCGAAAAAAAACCCTCTCCAATATTTTGAATTTGGACTGCAGGTATCTAGATCAACCACTGGATGTCAATCCTAAATACTGCTAATTTAATTAAGTTTATTATGTTCTTAATAGGGTGACGCGGTGGCGCAGTGGGTAGCACGTTCGCCTCACAGCAAGAAGGTCGCTGGTTCGAGCCTCGGCTGGGTCAGTTGGCATTTCTGTGTGGAGTTTGCATGTTCTCCCCGTGTTCGCGTGGGTTTCCTCCGGGTGCTCCGATTTCCCCCACAAGTCCAAAGACATGCGGTATAGGTGAATTGGGTAAGCTAAAATTGTCCGTAGTGTATGTGTGTGAATGAGTGTGTATGAATGTTTCCCAGTGATGGGTTGCAGCTGGAAGGGCATCCGCTGCGTAAAACATATGCTGGATAAGTTGGCGGTTCATCCCGCTGTGGCGACCCCAGATTAAAGGGACTAAGCCGAAAAGAAAATGAATGAATGAATGAATGTTCTTAATAGGGCTGCACGGTGTAGTGGGTAGCACATTGCCTCACAGCAAGAAGGTCGCTGGTTTGAGCCTCGGCTGGGTCAGTTGGCGTTTCTGTTTGGAGTTTGCATGTTCTCCCCGTGTTGGCGTGGGTTTCCTCCGGGTGCTCCGGTTTCCCCCACAAGTCCAAAGACATGTGGTATAGGTGAATTGGGTAGGCTAAATTGTCCGTAGTGTATGTGTGTAAATGAGTGTGTATGGATGTTTCCCAGTGATGGGTTGCAGCTGGAAGGGCATCCGCTGCGTAAAACATATGCTAGATAAGTTGGCGGTTCATTCCACTGTGGTGACCCCAGATTAATAAAGGGACTAAGCTGAAAAGAAAATGAATGTATGAATGAATGAATGTTCTTAATATCTAATCAAAACATCTTAAAATGTCAAGAGATTGTATTTAATTTCTTATTTTTCTGCTTATTTGGTCATCTCTGTTACAGAGACAAAATTATATACTACAGATTTAATTAGAGCTGTCATTTACAGTTATTCAGTCACTCTTTTAAATTTGAAACAATCTCATATTTGTCATTCAGATGACCAGTGGCATCCTATTTTTTGAAGCATGATCACGTTTTTACAGGACAGATGTTAAAAGAACGGGCTTTGTCCAAAGTACAATATTTGAAGTTACAATGGATGAATTTAGAATCAGAATATCAACATTTAATTTTTACAATGTTTATTCAATTAATGATTGACATCATATTTACAGGACTGGTCAGAGTAACAATGATGACAACTAAATCAAATCTATGCCATCCCTGTCACCCACACATCAAAACCAAAACACTCTGGAGGAATAACATGGCTGATAGGACAATGTTTGACCATTTCAAGCTACTTTACTAACTGCTAGCTGTTATGTTCAACTACAAAAGCACATGTGGCACAGTTTGAAAATGATGTTCATTAGATATTAATTATATTAAGTCAAATAAATGTTAATATTTACACTTTAAAATTGTAGTGTTGATACTGCATGATGTCAAACCATTTAAATCCTCAAAAGCAAAGCATTATAGTAGAAGGAGAGAAACTTACTTGTGTTTTAACAGTTGGAGTAGTTGTTTGAAGGAAGATTCAACTTCCTGGAAGTGATGTCATTGGGATGTACCATTATTTTGCTGTTTTTTTTAGGCGAGGGTAACAGAGCTGGTATGAAATCAGGGAACAGTAATAAAATTATTTATATTTTATGAAATCAATGTATACTTATGCTAATGTAAGTTAACAATAAGGCTACACTAAATAAATTAGAATTATTCCTGCTGAAAAGGAAAAATGATAGCAAGAGACAGGCCAAAACTGCCTGAGTACATCAGCATAAATACAATTTTAAATCATATTTATTTGACTTTAATTTGATGTAATATTAAAGAAAAAGACATCATTGTTATGTTTTGAAATGACAAATACATTGGTTGTTTATAATTTAAATGCTGTTATATCTTAGTGACACAAAGGGCACCGATTTCGTGGAATGAATCAATGACATATTCAGAAAAGTACTGATTTCAGACAGGATAAATCTTTTCCATTAGGAACCATGTGAAAAACTAATTCCAGCAGATGTCAAAGAGTTCATGCTGCAACATATATTACCCCCAGCTTCCAATATAATACAAAAACAAAATCAATTTCTGAACTGTGTGAGAGGGCATTTTCAAAGAACATCATGTCAGAAAGGCTGTAGCGACTGTAATCCTACACAAAGACGGCTTTAATGTCACGAAAGAGTCTTGAGCAAATCATTATGTTGATAAGGACTGAAGGGCTTTTAATCACAAACAAACCGCGAGGAACTTATCTGCTCCCTGAATAATGTGCCATTTCAGGTGACAAATGAAACGGTGTCTTCTGAACGACACATGCCCATCAGTTAGACGTCGAAGTTTTACATCCATTATTTCACAAAACGTTACCACAATTAACTAAAATAAACAAGATTCTACTGTATGGGGCTCTATAGCGATAATTATTGGAGGCTGGCTAATTAACAGCCATTATTTACCAAATAAATAAATAAGCGGACATAGCCTATAACGTTAACTGAAACTGATTACCTGTAGTATTTCGCCACAAAAAGGCAACGTAAACATCCACTTCATCAGTAGCGTTAAGTCAGATTAGTAATGAAAATATATTAGCTGAAATCTTATATAGCCTAATATTTAAATGTCAACGCAAATGGCGCCAGTCACGTTCCTAACAAATTCAAATTTAACATGACGCGCTACAGAAAACATTGCCTGAAGTCAAATATGGCGATAATGTTTAGCCTAATATTAGACTATGTTGTAAAATATATTGCACATATATTAAAACTGCGAAGAAAAGTGGTAGAAATATGGCCGCCACAGAGACAAGCTCAGAAATACAGAGGTGAAACTATGGATGGCTCATTTGGAAAAACAGGTGTGCTCTGAAACTATACTCTGTCTTTCTTTCTGCTCTTCTGCTTTAGCTCGTTTTTTTCCTCAGGCCTAATGAGGTGAAGGCCCGACGGACAGCGGAGACAGATGACCCTCTGCTGTTATCTGTTTACCAGAAAGAGATGTCTGGTCTTTTCAGCTCCTTTTGAACATTTCTGTGTGCTCGGAAACCTTTCTAGAAGCACCCGAAACTTCTGGAAAGGTTTCCCTTGGTGACCGCAGACATGTACCGCATTAAACTTTGTCTCCTCATAGCATAGCGGTCACATTCTTTTTAGGGGACAGAGGAAAAGTTGCAGAAACATATCTAATTGCTATGGCATATAAGAGTTCTATGAGTTTTGTTAACAACTTATAATTTAATGACATACATTTCATCTGGCATTTTCAGAGATTCATTTAAAAAAAGATGACTACATTTTCTTTTGAAAAAATGAAATTAAAATGTCATTTTGATCAATTTTATTGGCTGTATATTATATGAAAAACTACATGTACTACATGTATAACTACATTATTTTGGTTATTTTTGTCATATTGGTTCTGTAAAAATCAGTACTGTTTTGCAAAAAAAAAACAATGCTACAATTTTTAGGTGTTCTTTGCATAACCACAAAAAATACAGTTTGAAAATGCTTAATTTATTTTACCATTCTGCAGTGATATTCAACTATGAAACAATTGTCACAATGTTTTTACAAACCTTTTTTTATTGTACACATTTTGCCCATTTATTTATGGAACAATGGAGTTTTGAAGTTGTGAAATGCTAACTTTTGAAAACAGTTTCAGAGTTTTTGAAAATGATACTGTGATGTATACAGCAAAACGCTACGATGTTTAATCTATAGTATGGTGGCTGAGAGAACTAAAATGTGCTGCAAGTTACAAAAACAAATGCAAATAAGTGGACACCCCCAAAAGTGACGAACCCAGCTTCTTCCTGTTTGATAGAGTCAGCAGCGCTATCGAAGCTTTGAGTTGAGTGAGGTTTTTTTGTTCAATTTTCGGGTCATATGTTTCCTGGTTTAATTATATATTTTTAACCCTAATAATCTTTCCAACTGCACAAAGTGAAATTAAAATTATTTAGCAGCATGTTTCTGTATTTGCATGTGTTGTGAGAATTTGCACGCTCGTGTGTTGTCTAAATGATGACGTTTTTTCAGATTGTTCGTGTTTTTCTATTTGCATGCATTTTCTTAACTTGCATGTTTGAGCTCTCTCTGTATTTAAGAACTTGACAACTAAAACAACAATGGCAGTATACAGAACCGTATGTGCTCAGGCGCTTAGTGTTTATTTACGAAGTGACATTGCCACCTACTGGCCTGGCATGCATAACACAACACTTTAGTTTGTTTTGCTACATCTTTGTGATTGGGATTGATTGGGATTAAAACTAAACAATCAAACAATTGCTGTAATCAAATAAAACCTTTTTATAAAAGCCACACATGAAATTATCCGCACATGAAACATAATCTGAAGTCATTTGAGAAATAATAATAGCTCAAATTCTTCGCTGCCACATTCACTAGTTTTTAAAATACACCCCTAAAATTGATCAGAAAACATTAATTCAATAAGCAAAATGGCCACAATTTTTTTTATTTATTATTATTTGTTTCATGGTTGCAAACTTACAAAAATTAACCCCCACTTGTCCATCTAATATACAAGTACGACAGATGAACATCCATGCAGGGGTGCAGACAAAAGTACACCAAAATTCTATCAAACATCTCACACCTGAATTTTTTTAAAAATATATTATAGGTTGATTACCACAGTGAAAATATTATCCATGCACACAAATTACAAACTACCAGAGTTGACGGGATCCACTATGAAGGATTCACACTAAACGGCAGGTGAACAGTTCACTTCTACATCAAGTACACAGGATTGGCACTTTTTTAATTTGCAAAATACGCCTGTTAAAACAGGAAGACTCCAGCATTTAAGGGGTTTAGGAAATTAATCATATACTTGAACATAAATGGAAAGCTTCATGTGCTTTTTAAACTCAGATAATTACTGCACAATCCACAGATCACAAATCTAGAAATGTTCTTGTCCATTCCTTGCATTCCCTGTGTAACCAACCAGCCATTAGTTAGTTTCAATGGGGCCATTTTCGATGTTTTTTTAGCATTATAATGAGCACTATAGCCGCCTCATTACCTCAAAGATGACTTTTCTTCTCTTTATCTATAAAGTGAAATAAGGGTTACTAAATTTGTACAATTTAATTTGAATCATCAAACGAGGCTAGATTGTCCTTCCAATAAGTTAATAGCTATTTTGTCTGATTTTATCATAAAAATAACAACATCTCACATCGGAAATGAAAGATCCATGCATTCATTCATCTGTTACTAATCCTATTTGTGTCATATTTCAACCACTTTTCTAGATCATTCTGTTGAATAAGCACATCAGCTCACTCATTTGCATAATGACACATGCTTTTCTTTGTGTATGATTTTTTTACCTTGCTAAAGATGGAATGTGCTGTGGATTGGCATTTAAATTTAATACAACACAAATGTGAGTTGATATTTTACTCTGTACCTTTACTCTGGGTAAGTAGTGTGCATGGAAAGACTTTCAAAGAAAGAGCCTGTTTCAAAAAAAGTGCAATCCAGAACACTCGTTTTGTATGTTGATATCCAACAAACAGAAACAGACAATGACGCTGAATCAAACAATAATCCAATCTGAGCAAATATAAACATGCAAAAAAAACGCTCCTTAGTAAGGCTTCTGGGTTTCACCAAATGACATTCTGCATGTTGTTGCAGGAATACGTCATCGCATTTACAAGTTTACGCCAACATGACGTCGACACATGACAAAACATTGTTCAGTCTGGTTATTCATCCTCCAAATTAGCCAACAGATGCATCCAGGATCAAAGCTAACATTAGCACAGAAGGCCATTGTGTAGCTTCAAAGGTCTGCGGCTCGGTGGAAAAAGTCTTTACAATCAAATAGGCAAATGCTTGGTTTTAATTAGGTTAAAATGAGTTGCACAACCAAAATACAGAAGGCGACATACAAAAAGACTTTTTGATATTTACAGGCTATGCTAATACCTTGATCTCGAGCAGGTGGAGGTTGTTTGTTACTTTTAAATACTAAATCAACCACCACATCAGGCTACATGAAAGACAACAAAGCAAATATCTAGTACAGAAGACCTTATTCCACCTTTGAAGCCAGCGTCTCATTCTGAAGGCCTAAGATCCAGACAAGAGCTTGCACAAAGGGACCTCTCGTTCACCTAGCAGCATGTCCCTTTTCAGGCTAGTGCCTTTATTCACAACCTTGATCTTCAAAGCGAGGTTCTTAACCTGAGCCGAAGTCACCGAATCAAAAAAGAAGTCCTCGTTGAAGACGGGATTGCGGCTATTCTTGATTATCGTGCTCCTCTGCTTCTGCAACTTGCCTGGATTGAGGTAGAGCGACACGCAACAATTGATGCTCTTAATGTCAAACATGGGATCATACAAGTCCTCGGCTGCTATAATGCGGATTCGCAAGCGGGCCGTTCCAGCGTCGTAGTCTGCACAAAGTCGCACAGTGCCTCCTTTATGCATGTTAATGGTGTGCTCCTTGTGTTGACGGTCCGCGCCATGAAGATGGTCCAGAGCTCCGCCGGCTTGCAAGGATGAACAGTGACTCCGTCTAGGAACATTAGGGCTTGGTTCTGCTGAGCTGCACTCATCCGTAGACAGGGAACTATGCCTGGCAAATGTCCGCTTTCCCTTTGCGACCTTGGCTTGAGTTTCATGGGTAAAGATCTTCAGTAGAGAGGCAGATCGGGAGAGCAATGGAGAACTGAATGGAGAGGACTCTGCTGAAGAGCAAGTGTCGCTCTCGCCCCCACTGAAGTATCGGTAGGGGTTTATATGTGAGGTGTTAAAGTCCGGAGGGTTAAGGTGGTTCCCTTCATTGGGGCTCTTGCTTTGGGACTTGCGTTGGGTGTTGGGTGATGTTACTGGGCTTGTGTGGTCACAGTGGAAGAGGGACTCTTTCCGCCGGGTGTGGGGACTCTCCATTAATGTAGCAAAGCCATAAGAAGTCTGGGTTTTTGGAATGTAAGGAAGTGACATGGCGGTTTGGGATTGAGGGTCGGCATTGGTGTCACCGGCTACGACATCATCCGCGCTCTCAATCTGAATTATGTGGCGGTTCGCCGCCCTCAGTAAGTTCTTGGTGTCTCCTGCTAACTTGCTGACCAATCGCGGACTACGAGGGCTGCTGATCTTTTTGTTGCTGATGGTCTGTTCAGATGTCGAGGGTTTCAGACTCTCTTTGGGTTTGACGTCAGAAGCTTCGGTCTCTGGCGGGCAGCTTACAAGCTTGGGGGGTATGAAGAAATCTGGGATCTTATCTGGTGTAAGGACGTTGCTATAAACAGGAGCCTTTCCTTTTTCACCCGCCTCTCCTTGTCGGAGCACATTTGTTTCGACTGAGTCCCGGATCTTCTCCAGAACCCACATGATCCGTTTGGGCTTAACCCACTGGGTGATGCACGATTGTCTGTAACCACACGCAACAGAACATTCAACAGTGAGCTTCACAGCTAATAATACCTTACAGTTTACCATAATATATCATTATATCATTAACATCTGTCCCACTTTTTTAAGTTACAGGGTCAATTATACAGTACTTTTCTGGGAAAGTATAAAATTTACCTCAAATTGTCTTTAGTTGTTTTACAAAAAAAAAAAAACATTCAACTTTGGTTTGGTTTGGGTTTTGCCATAATTTTCTGTCCCTCTGGTAATAAAAAATGATTAAATGGATAGTTAACCCAAAAATTTTAATTAGCATCATCATTTACTCTCCCTCATGTGGTTTTAAACTTTTATGCGTTTATTTCTCCTATTGAACACAAAATAAGATATTCTGGTTGGTATGTTGGTTGATGGAACCCATTTACTTACATTCATTCATTTTCTTTTCGGCTTAGTCCCTTTATTAATCCGGGGTCGCCACAGCGGAATGAACCGCCAACTTATCCAGCATATGTTTTACGCAGCGGATGCCCTTCCAGCTGCAACCCATCACTGGGAAACATCCACACACACTCATTCACACACATACACTATGGACAATTTAGCCTACCCAATTTTACCTATACCACGTTTTTGGACTTGTGGGGGAAACCGGAGCACCCGGAGGAAACCCACGCGAACACGGGGAGAACATGCAAACTCCACACAGAAACGCCAACTGACCCAGCTGAGGCTCATTTACTTACATAGTAGGAGAAAAAAAATCTTTCTATGGGATTCAATTGGTGCCAGCTATCTGCATTCTTCAAAATATCAACAGAAGAAAGAAACTCAAAAGGGTTTTGAACAAGTGATGGGTGAGTTCATTTTTTGTGTGAATTACCCCTTTAAGAAGCCCTCTATTGCTACGGGTGTCTCAGCAGGTGAAAATTAACATTGTATCTGAACATCTATTTAATGATTGCTGAAAATAGATTACCTGAATTTTTGGTTTTATAGGTTAAGTTCAAGCTTTAATACAATGTACTTAATTTGTATATAAGCAATATTCTTGACATCAATAAAACTGTTAGCACGTAAAACATTTACAGTTTATAGACATGGCTTTTCTTTTAGAATCAAATTTTGTTTCTTTTTCTTTTACAAATGATATATGACTTCAAAACTTTAGACTCTGACAATTATCTGACAAGGGAAGCAGCACATTCTTTTAATCATCGATCAAATAACATTTGCTAACTTTCTGACATTACACGAAGAAATTATTTAGAAAAAATGGTGTCCATACATGCAGAAAACTATTTCTTGTTTAGGGATTCTTGTTTTCCATTTTGGTTTTCAGTCCTGGTTCTGAAGTACCCAGTCTCTGGACATTTTGTCCTTATGTAACACACCTGATTATTATCATCATCACCTCATTAGTCTCTGAAGAGGCATTTACTGCATGAGTAAAATATTCAATTTTTTTTAGTCCAATGTACTCCAGGATCAGAAACGATAATTTACTAACATTTTCAGTCCTTCACAAAAATGTTTGGATATGACAAACTTAGACCTAGCAATTTAGTTGATACACTGAGTTAATGAACATCCAAACTGAGACTGAATTCACATGAACAGCAACAGGTTGCACTAAACACACCGATGGTCTCTCTGATTTAGAGATCAACTTTTCTGACAACTGACGCTCACTGTCTAACAAAAATAAACATGTTATTTGATAGCTAATCTATAGAATTTGTTAAAAATAGTTTTATCTGTGTTGAATCAGATTTATTTTCTTTAATATGTAACATCCACACAAGCTTTTGCTTGCAAAAGAAAAGGTGGGGAACCAGATTGTACTGAACCCACAAAAAAACAGTAAATGCATTTTGAATGTGTCTTTCACACAACTGGAAAACAAAACAACAGCTTACCATGAGAGATTCAAAAAGAAAGCTTTTAAAAAATGTCTAAGTGCATTGTTTTTTGATGAAGTACATTGTACAAAATCATTCCAAACCTAAACAATTCTTTCAATTCAGTTAAAGTAAAGTAAACTTTCAAACCTGTTACTCGCTGTTTTTGTAAATGTTTCCGCTCTTTGAGAATCCTCGTTCACAGGCACTTCAGTGTTCATTAGTGAGTGTGTGTGTGTGTGTGTGTGTGTGTGTGCTGTGTTTTCTTCAGGCTGCGGTGAGAGAGGTTCAGATCCGCAGGTCGCCTGTTGCGCTTATATACTCCTGCTGCAGACGCGCGCGCCTCCACGAGCCAATCAGAGGAAACGATGCTCTTCCGATTGGAAATGTATCGATTTAGCGACTCCGAACACTGTAAACAATCAGGAATGAATACTAGGCTAAAAAAAACCAAGGCGCTGGTTTGATTTAAAGATTATGGTTTCACATATTGTTAAGTGGATATGTTTGATGCAGTAGGCTATCTGAAAATAAGTCAAGTTAGGGTTTACTACTCTTGAAAAAGGAGAACAACAGGTTCATAACAGTTCATTGTTACTTACGTGTTGTACAATAGGCTGTACAAAACACAAACGTTTTCAGAGTGTTTCAATTTATTTTGTTGGGCTCATTCAGCCAAATGTCACCACTCGATCTATAGCACAAGAACAGGGTTAGTTATTTAACGTACAGTAGGCTAAATGAAAATATAGAAAATGAATAAATAAACAGCGGTTCTTTTTAGTGAATCAAAACACTCACAAGCTATCGTTGCAAACTGACAAGTTACCAAAGTTTATTAATCTGCCACATCAGCCACATCTATTGTAGTTGTCGGATCGAGTAAAAATATATTCAATACAAATATATATCCTATAGGCCTATAGTTATTTTTAATCATAATGTTCTGCGGAATTTGAATTTGTTTGGCTCTCTGAAAAGGCTCAGCTTAAACTAAACCGTTTAGGTGAGTTGTAGTAAGCCTTTGCGTTGTTTCGTTGGCATAGCCTCTTTCAGTTTAGATGAAACTTTCCAGTTTCAGTTCAAATCTTTTGTAATGTTCCAATAAATAGGCTATTTTCTAGTCCAGTAATTGTAGATCATATTTTCCAGCATGTCGGCTGTTAATCTGTTCGTGATGAAACTCAAAAGATCGAATCTTTCAATATTATGTTGTAATTTGCGAATATAGATATAGGCTACTTTAGGCAGCCTTTAATCAGGCAGTAAATGATTGATAAACTCTGTAGGCTACTGTCAGAGAAGGACGCACAACTCCATCGTTGCTTGTTAGTTGTTCAGTCATTGCCAAAATTGACTGCACCGAAAAAGTGAAGTCAGTAGAGCACAAAAGCACTTGACTTAATTTAATTTAAATCACTTGCCTATCTTCTGCCGCGAACTGGCCATTGGTTTCCCTGGAGACCCTGCCATATCTATGGCAACAAATAGATTTTTACAGGAACAGAAATAGAACAAGTTCAAAATAGTGACCTGAGGGGAAAGAAACCCCGGGGTGATGCTGGGGTTCCAGGAATAGAATAAAACATCAAGTTATGGACACATGTACTCTCACACACAAATGAAAAAGGTAATTATTACTCACGTCATTCAAACAAGAAGGCTATGATGACTGACTTTGTTCTGTGGAGTTAGCCTATACATAAAAAGACCTCAAGCTTCAAAAGGACCCCAAAAATGTGACTCATGATGTGCCAAATTTGTGAGAAACAGAACAAAACGCAAAAAGCTGTTGGAAAAAATCGGTCCGTTTCTCTCACAGACCTACGGAAATAATAAGTAGTAGCCTAAATATTGAATGTAGAGTGATATAAACCACATTTACGACATTTTTATTGAGTCATTTTTGCCTAACGGAATGGAAAGACCAGATTTTTGAGATAAAGTCGTCCATATTAGGAAGAACGTGAGTAAACGTGCTTTTATTACTGAATGTAGTAAACAGCCAATTATGTCCATAAATCGAGCCATAAGAAATTCTTCTGTCCATTTAATATTAGTTCATTCAACAAATTTTTCACGAATTCAACAGGTATGCCTAGTCCATAAAGTACAATAGTTTTATTATAGTAAAAGAGTTGTAGGCCTACCCATTTTGGCAGATTGATTACTATTTGTGTAGCCATGCACAGCATTCTTTCAACCACAGTTAAACTTAATTTGTAGTTACTATGGTTTAGGTATAATAACAATTGTTTTTTTAATACATTTTTTTTACCTATTGTTTTCATCCATGGAACTCCACCAATGGATAGCAATAGATTAAATTTTTATTTTAAGTTTTTGCAACAGAAAGTCAAAGATATACAAGATTTCCTGAAACAAAAGTCTTAGTTTATATCTCACACTTAGATAAGACAGAAGTTAAAGCAGAATTGCGATATTCATTCATTCATTCATTTTCTTTTCGGCTTAGTCCCTTTATTAATCCGGGGTCGCCACAGCGGAATGAACCGCCAACTTATCCAGCATATGTTTTACGCAGCGGATGCCCTTCCAGCTGCAACCCATCACTGGGAAACATCCACACACACTCATTCACACACATACACTACGGACAATTTAGCCTACCCTATTTACCTATACCACATGTTTTTGGACTTGTGGGGGAAACCGGAGCACCCGGAGGAAACCCACGCAAACACGGGGAGAACATGCAAACTCCACACAGAAACGCCAACTGACCCAGCCGAGGCTCGAACCAGCGACCTTCTTGCTGTGAGGCGAACGTGCTACCCACTGCGCCACCGTGACGCCCATAATTGCGATATGTTTGTCCATAATTGTTTATAACTTAAAAATGCAAGACATAAAAATCACAATTCTTTAAAGAAAAGCTAGAACTGTGATGGAAGAAGTTGCAAGTATCTTTATAATTATCTCTTCCATGGTGGCAAAACCATAATGACCATTTACACGGTGTGCCTTCAGATGTTTGGATGTCTACAACTGCAGAAGAGAAATAAAGATTAGGAACAAGAAAACAGGCTTGACCTGGAAAAACGAATAAAACGGCCACAGCTGGGCAGCCAGAAGGCCCAGAGTACTTGGTGTTCCAACAACTTATGTATGGCTCACGCGGATCCATTTATGTTCTTTGACAATCGCGAGGTGTACAGGGAGAAAGGAAGGGAATAAACACCACCTATTCATTTCACAGTAGGGTTTATTGTTACACGCCATTCCCCGTCATTGGTTTCCTTGGTGACCGCGACACACTCATACCCCTCCTGGGAGACTTCAAGTTTTTCTCATCACCCTCTTGTCTGAGTGACGAGCACTTTGGAGGTCAAGACGCCTGTTATGGGTGAAGTGCACTTTGTATATTAATAATAATAATAATAAAACAAATGATTTTTGCACTTCAATATGAGGGCAAAAAATCTTTTGCAGAGTTCAAGTCATATAATGTACAGATATATAGTGGATTTTTCATTGGGCTGCTATACCCAAGTAGTCCACTATCATATTAAAAACATTTAAAGTAAGTCTGTGAACACTAGAGAAAAAGGTTACTGCATCTTATATGCATCTGAATATCTACAATGGATGGTTTTGTCACACTAAAGACATTAAGCGTTAGCCAACACAACATTAAAAAGGTTCCCATGGTCTAAAACACAAACCAAAGCATCTTCACTTGATGTTATCATTTAATTTAAATCTTGACTAGAGCTGCACCATATTGGAAAAAACTGAAATTGTGATTTTATTTTTATGCGACACACATTGCAATATTGAGTATAATTTCACCAGATGATTTCAATGGCAAGAATTTGTCATTTTAGATTGATTGGGATAATATTGTAGGCCGGTACATCTGGATAAAATATAATAAATCAATCACAAGCATTGATAAATGCAGCAGCAAAGAAACAAATAAAATAAACAGTGTTTTATCGTTTTCTGGAAGTCTGGACGTATGCAGGTACATAAATTGAGTTTAATGTAAAATAAAATTGCATAGACTTCGTTAATCTTTCTTTAAGTTACAAACATTATAAATTGTTGTGCCCGAATGCTTAAAACTGGCTTGGAACGCTTACACCGTCACAGACCTTAAAAAATTTGCGAATGATAAAATTGTTACATTTTTGGAGTTACTTCAAAGTGTAACAATGGATCACGTTTTTTCAACTGTGGCCCTATAGCTTTTACTAGACTATAATCATGACTTCACATTTCAGATACTACGATGTGTCTATTGCAAATGCTCACTTTGCGATATCGATGCTGAAACAATATATTGTGCAGCCCTAATCTTGACCGTGTTTATAACCAGAGACCACACAATGTTGTGGCATCTTGGGAAACCCATTGATTTTTACTTTGAGTTACGATACATTGACAGCTCCAAGATGGCGAAGACTTTGATGTGGATGAAGTGCACTGTGAAAAATGCTTTTCTTCGATTTTTGTCTTGTTTCTAGCCCAAATATCTAAATATTCAAATCAAGAAGCATTTTCTAGATAAGCTAAACATATAGTCTTGTTTTACGAAATAACATGCCATAATTAAGTGAGTCTTTTCTTTAAAACAAGCAAAAATTATCTGCCAATGGGGTAAAGAAATTAATCTTATGTCAAATGGAAAAACAAAATTATTTAGCTTACCACATTGGCAGATTATTATGCTTGTTTTAAGGGAAAAAAACTCACTTAGTTTTGGCCTATTTCTAAAACAGGACAGTATTTTTTGCTGGTCTATTAATGCTTCTTGATTTAAGAATTTTTAGACTAGAAACAAGACCAAACAAAATCTAAGAAAGAAAAGCATTTTTTTGCAATGTGGTTTTCTCACCTTTTGATCAATGCATTAACATTAGTTTGCATTTTAAAAACTTGTATTAATGATTTAAGTAAATCATTGAAATTTTACAGTGGACTTCCTGTTTAACTTCCTGGGTTTTCAGAAGCCTATGCTGTGATAGATATTCTATAACTTTCCAAAAGAGATTAATTATATAAGTCAGAAGGGAGAGAAAAGAGAAAGAAAATAAAATAAAATAAAATAAAATAAAAAAAAGTCAAATTTGTCACCACTCCTTTAGACATAATATCAGAAAAACTCATGCAGGAGCATTTTCTGAAATTGAATGGCGGGGTAATAAAGAACAAAGTATAGTGTTATTAGATGTAATAATAATAAAAAACAAAACCTTGCTTGTGACGTTAATAACTGGAAATGAGTCATCGCAGTCTATTAAAAGCGTCCATTAAGTTCTTAATTTTGTTTGTGCAATGACAATACTTAATCATAAATGTGTCGATAAAAAGTCCAAAACCTTTTAATTTTAGCACAACACTGGCACAGACGGATCAGATACTGTAGAGGATCAATGCTTTATGCTGCAGTGCCTCCAATCAAAGACCTTTCAGATTAGCTGACCTTCAAACCAAGTCTGTTGACATCATAATTGAGCAGCAAAGCTCCAGACTACAATGACGTCTTGTCAAAGACTCTACATAATGGGTCTTGGCATATGATTGCTGCAGCAAACGCCATTCATTCTTCATGCGATGAAAGGCCTACCACCTATGATTAAGATTTATGCCTTTTAAATGCAAATTAATCCTTCACATATATTTTTCTGACGGAATGATGCTTTTGTTCTCTTGCATTGTACTATAAAAGGTGCTTTAACTTCAAATGCATACATATAAGAGAATTACATCAAGAGATGATATATAAGAGAGTTACATTATGATGGCAATGACTTTTGTCGAAGCATGTTGAAAGGGAAAAAAAGGTAAAGGAGGATATAAATGGCATCACTTGATTGTTTTTAATTAAAGCAAAATGTAAAAATGACCCCATATTTTGAAAAAAAAAAAAACCAGATCATTTCAGGGAGCTAAACAGCATATTAGTTTTCTTTTAGTTATGGTTAGACCTGATGAATGTAACAGTTCAGCCCCAATAAGAAATCCAATGCTGCCCTCTAGTGGCAAAATTGTTATTTAGCGTAGAATAGTTTAGTAAAAGAGTTTTGTTTTTTTTGTTGCATAGAGAGATTTATTATTACCGAATTTCATTATTCATCAACAATTGAAACAGGAACTCTAATAAAGATCTTTATTCAGACATTAAATAGATACCAAAAAAACAACAAGTACAAACAAGGAGGGGGAAAAAGTGGCCCAAAATACCCTTGTATGCATGTGAATTTGCTGAAAGGAGTCATTTGGGGTCAAAGCACACCAATGTCTCATGTCCATTTTCCTGAGGAGGATTTTTGCTTCGGAAAAAATAATGAGTCACCACAAAGCTTTAAAATGAAAAGGGATATATTACAAAACTAAAACATCCTCAAATGTCACGGATGAACTAAATATAGCAAAGATTCAAACACACTACCTGGCAACCCCATGAAAGCGAAAAACAAAACCAATAAGACAGGTTTGTTTGTGGATAATATGAAACGCATTAAAGTCCCAAGCTTAGTATGGTATTAATGGTTGGTGACATGTCCATTTATTAGACGCTTTGCCGAGATCCTCTTCCTCTAGAACATTGATCATGTCCAGTCCATGAATATAATGCATTGTGATGTAAGTAAGAGAAGTAGCCCTGAGAAGGTGTATTAGCTACTTTTTTCCACCAACCCAAGATGGCAATAGTTTAAAAAAACATCACAGAGAATGAAAACCTGAGATCAGATGCCTATGAAAGGCAAGTTATTTATCGAAGATCAAATAAACATGAACTGGACTGTTGCACACTGACTGGTTGAACCCAACCTGCCCCTGAAAATCCAGACAAAACAAAGTGTGGGGAATAAAAAAAAAAAACTAATCCATAAAGCGTCTGAATTTAGAGTTGACCGTTTGAAAAGAAGTTCACCGGGATCAGTTTGCTGCCCTTTTTGATGAGCTCCGATCTTCAAACATGAAACGTTTCTTTTTGCCTTGATTTAAAAGCTATGAAACCAAACGGAAAACTGGAAGTGGCGAGTTTTGGCTGTCAAGAGTCCTCTGTTCCGGAGTCGTCTTCATCATAGCAACAGTCCTCACCTTCCTCTTCATCGTCATCTAAGTCCTCATCATCGTAGTAGTCATCGTAGAAAAAGTTGGAGCCCTCGTCGGCTGGTGGAGCTCGGGTACGAACACAGTATTCAGCCAGTGTGGTGGGCACTTTCACACCATCCCGCTCGGCATCAGCTTTGGTAGCTAGAACCTGCTTCCTATAAACCATGACCAAAGCATAAAGATGAGTGCACATGCAAAATACAACTCAAAGAAAGAGAGTAAATAAGTGTTTCTCTAACCTGATTATCTCTGCATACTCTCGGTCTTTCCCCTTGCTGTCCCTCCATTTACGATACATGACGGAGGCATCCACATTGGCAGGCGAGAAGGTGTTGGGCTCATTCAACAGCGAGATAACACTCAATAAGATCGTCCTGAAAGAGAAGCAGATATCGGTTGATTAAACCAAACCAATTACGACACTTTGGCTTAATTATTGATCTCAAACTGCTGAACTGTGAACAGTGATTGCTTGCACAATGCCACTTCCTTACAAAAGGAAACCGTAAAACATGCTCAAAGTGCCACTTTAGTCAATCACTCACAAATATCCAACAATCTCAAGCATGTAGATGTAGTCAAGACCTGTAGGTTCATATGGAAAAAAAAAAAAAAAAAGATGATTTAAGGGAAACATTTTGAACGTGGCATGGTTGTTGGTTGCAGACGAGCAGATCTACAAGTATTTCAGAAACTGATTCCCAGTAACCAATTCCAGTGAGATTTTCACACAGGACCATCTCTAGGGTTTAAAGAGAACGGTATGAAAAAAAGAGAAGGTATTTAGTGAATGGCGGTTCTTGGGGCAAAAGTGCCTTGTTGATGATCTGTAGTCAACAATAACTCAATCAGTCGTTACAAGAGTCGCCTGCAGAAGAATACCTCTAATCCCAAAAGACATTGAAGCAGATGAGCTAAAGCAGAAGAAGAGCACACCAGCGGCAATCCTGTACCGAAGCTACAATTCACTTAAGCTCACACAAACTGGACAAAAGTAGACTTGAATAAGGGTGGCTGGCCTGATGAATCTCCATTTCTGCTGCAACATTCAGACAACATGAAAGCACTGATCCATTCTGCCTTGTATCAATGATTCAGGCTTAGTGTTATGGTATGAGGGAGACTTCTTGGCACACGTTGGGCCCTTTAAATGTCAACTAAAATCATTTAAACTCCACAGCCTGCCTGAATATGGTGATAAACTGTGTCCATCCCTTTATAAACACATTGCCCCCATCTTCTAACGGCTACTTCCAGCAGGAAAACATACCGTGCCACAAAGCTGAACTCATCTTAAACTGGTTTCTTGAACATCACCAAAATTAAATCCAACAGCCTCCACAGTCACCAGATCCAATACAGCACCTCTAGAATGTCATGAAATAAGAGATTCGCACACGGATGGGCAGCTGGGATATCAGCAGCAAATTTGTAATGCTATGTCAGAATGAACCAGATCTCTGAGGAAACTTTCCAGGGGTCTTATTTATACAACTTTGATTAGAAACCTTCCTGAAAGTGACAATTCACCAGAATAAATGGTAATTTATTTATTATTGATTACGGCGTATATGATGATTTAAATTGATTCAATTATGTAAATATGTTTACTTAAAGTTTGTTTTATAGATCACAGTCTTTCCATGGGAAGTGGCGTACGCATGTTTCCACTGTCGTTTTGCGCATACACCATGTTTATAAATAAACCCCAGGGCCTTATTAAATCAATACCAAGAATCAAGGCAGTTTTCAAGGCAAACTAGGGTTCAACCTGGGACTAGCAAAGTGTAACCAATAAAGTTGCTGGTGTATGCTCCTGTTAACAATTAGACATGGATTGTCATATCTATTCCTAATTCAAAACCTATAGCATATGAGTTTTGTAAAATAAAGTAAAAGTTCCAGAAATTACAGCCATATGTTGTACCTGACGTTCTGTGTTGGGTTCCACCTCTCTGACGGCAGCTCTCCACTTTGGGGATCATCTACTGGTGGGTGCAGTATGGAAATACAGACGTCGCCATTCTGAAACATGGTTTGCTTGTATTATGAAGATTAATTTTAAGGCATTTAAGATTACATTTACTTAATACATTGAGAAGTTTTAATTTATCACTGCTTGAAATTTATAACAACATATAATCTAAAAATATGACATTGCATGAAAGCAGTCTGAATCTGTAAAATAATCCACAAAAAGTACAAATCTAACAATAGATAAGAATTTTAGGATAATTTTAGTAACTCAAACAAACCTCATACATCAATCTGAACTCTTTTGAAAGATTTAATATATCTCTCTTTTAAATCTTTCAAGCATTAATAGTTTATATATATATATATTTATGTCTGTATATTTGTAAATCTGTATTCATAGTGCACTAAATGTAATACACTCAGTCCCTTTTGCAAGAAGAACAAAAGAGAGAGAAAAAAAAAACATTTACTGATACAAAAGCAATTATGAGAGTCAAATTAGGTCATTTCATTAACAGCTTCACATTTAATAGAAAATATTAAAAAGGGGGCACTTATAAAGAAGATATATTTAATTGACTTTATGAAATGAATTGAACTGACACAAACAATAAATTATTTTATGCACAACACAGTTCTGGCAGCCGTTTGTGTGGTCGTACCTCATAGATGTTGGGATGCCACATCTTGGTAAGGAATCTGAAGGCAGGAGGTGAGTACGGATAGTCGATGGGGAATTTGATGCGTGCCTGGAAGAAATAATAGATTCATTAGGGAATAAATATCTTCCAGCAATACACGATACCGAGGCCATTGCAAAACCAAAAGCAAAGACCTCATTTGCAGTAACATTCTGAAATACACCTCCATGACACATTGGATGATGTATTCTTTGGCCAAATGCTACAAACTGCTCGCTGCTGGACCTCATGCACAAACCACACACACATGCACTGAAAATGCTTTTCATTGGAGAATATCTGATTTAGCTGAAAGCCTGTTACAAGTTAAGCTTCCATCTGCATATCAAATCATTTATAGCGCAGGCTGACAATCCGTCTTTGGGCAGAAGCCTCCAAGCGTTGTGCCGTAGAAATACTCATCTTCAAGCACGTAGAAATGCTTTCAGTCAATAGTGTGAGCTCTACTGTAGGCCTTTTCTATAACCCAAAATTTCCATTCAAAATCCCTGTGGCCACATAATAATTTCCTAAAATATTCCAAAAACAAATATCGGAATAAAATGCTAGGGATATAATATGTTGCTAGAGTGTTGCTAAGGCGATCTGTTCACTGATGTAGCATGCAATAGTATGCAAAGTCTATAGAATATTGTGAAGCCTAGATATGGCTATGGATTAGCAAGCTGCTTGAATAATTTTTGTAATTAAAATCATTGGTCAAACTTTAGGTCACCATTCACAGTATTAACAAATCATTAACTAACACTACTAGATTAATAAACTACTACTAATGAGCTGTTTATTAATTAGTTAGCAGTTAGTTAGTAAGGTATAAGTTGGGTTTAGGTTTTGGATAGAATTAGAGATGCAGATCATACATAGAGATAAGATCATACTTTATAACTACTAATGAACAGATCATATCTTAATAATAGTCTGATAATAAGCCAGTAGTTAATAGCATGAATTGTGACCTAAACTAAAGTGTTAACAAATCATCATCATTTATTATTATTATATATTTTTTTCATCAACAAAATCATAGTAATCACATAATCATAATACAGTTCTATACATATGTATCTATACATAACATATCTATACATAACATACAGTAAATGTGCATTCAATTTTTACATTACTGCTGAAATTGTTTTATTACATTATTTGTATTCATTTCGATTTCTCAATATTCTAATTACAATAATAATCATCTCCCAATTTAGAGTACAGTACTATAATTCTAAAATATTCTTGTTGACAATGACATGACAATGTTAATTAAAAGTATTATTCTTTGTTTTAAATGAATGTTTTCTTATTCCCTTATTAGCATTTGTATTACAATTATTAAATTTGTTGTTGACAATAACAATAATAATAATAATAATAATTATTATTATTATTAATCATCTTCCAATTAAAATTAGTTTTATTAACAACAACAACATAGTTTTACTGCAATTGGATATTAAATTATTCTGATACAGTAAGAACATTTTTACATTTAAATGTATTATTCGTGTATATTTATTACTAATAAAATGGTTATTTATGCTAGTACTCTTACATGTATTATTATATACATTTTTAATTATTATTATTATTATTTATTTTTTTTACACACAACAGCAACAGTTAATAAAACATCATCATCCAAACCGGTCACCACTGGCTTGCTCGGATCGGGACTTGTGGAACTGTGCTTCGGTGGATTTGCTCTGCTGTGTTTGAACTTTCAGCAGTGAAATTTAGACCACACTGAACTAAACTACACTGAACTTCAACTCTGAAATCTGGACTTTACTTGAACTATGTTAAGCTGCTTTGACACAATCTACATTGTGAAAAGCGCTATATAAATAAACTTGACTTGGCAACACCATATTAAAAGGTTCTACCATTCTAAAGCCAAACAATTACACACAGGCTCCGTAACATGCAAATCCATGTATATCTGAGCATAAACACCCCCCTTTATGCACACATCCACGCAAATCCTCCACAATCTGTAGCGAGCCGAGCCTGGTGCCTTTCACTACAGCGGGTGGTGGGCATACATACATATGACCACTCCACAACCCCCCACAGCACACTACATTTGCTGATTTGGCACGGTCAGCTTGTGTGTGCTTAAAAGACCCAGCTCTCCCTCCCTCTCTCTCTCTCACGCACACACAGAGAGACAGAGAGAGAGACAGAGACAGAGAGAGAGAGAGAGAGAGAGAGAGAGAGAGAGAGAGAGAGTGTAACACCTGTACGTATCAAGTGATACTCGACTCGACTGAAACCCAAGCAGCACCGGGCAACTTTCAAGCGAGCAAGCCTATTAAACCTCAAGTAGGGATCCATGTAAGAAGGTAACAGTATTAGGTTTCTCCAGAGGCAGCTTACAGGACTCGCACATGACCCGACACAGCAGAGCTCCTGTGACAGCCTGTGGGCCAGGCGTCTCTCTTTAGCTACATTGCCCAACAACTAGATGAGAGGACTCGAACTTAAAGACCCCATGAAATGAAACTGATTTTACTTTGAACATTTATCCAACAGGTTATCTGTAAAGGTAGTGGTGTGGTTTAATACAATGACAAAATTCACATTTAGAAGATATAAGCATTCAAACTTCAGTCTTCGCCATTATGGATCAGAGATTTTGATGACATCACTCTGTACTTCGGCTTCTCATCAGATTTTCTGTCTGCTCAAATGCTCTCTAGAATCTGATGTATCCTGCTGCCTAGATGCTAAAATTGCAAAGGACAAACCATTGACAGTTTAAATATGTTTTCCATTGGGGTGAAGGAAGTCTGTTCTCTTAAACGTTTCATGGGCCAAATCTTTGAAAATGCTGCCATCATCATGTCAAACTAAACTACAAAAACATGATTTTGTGAAAGTAGTGATCGTGCTTATGAATAATGCGTTCAGTCTACAGATGTGGGAGTACTTCACAGCCCAAACAATGATGCTAAATTACAGGAACATATGCTCACAAACACCTAGTTTCTTTTTTTTTTTAAGATTATTTTTTTCTTTTCTTTTTTTAATACAGAACAGTAAATTGACAGAGAGAGAGAGAGAGAGAGAGAGAGGGCATTGGGAAAGATCCACAAGTCGGGACTCAAACAGGACGCCTGCAGCATTTGCTCCAACACATGTAAAGTTTCTTAAAGGGACAGCACCAATGGCCTTACATTCATAATACATTTTAGTTATGCCAGATCCACGTAAATGGGGATCGTTTAGAGAATGTCCTAGTCTGCACATGCAACTTTTCAAAAACAGAAAAGGAAAAAACTTTATTACATCTTTGATATAAATGTATCCAAAATCAGCACCTGCATTTAATTGGTTTAAAATGAAGTTACACTGAAGGGCACAGTACAACAGTTTGAGGAAATAAAAGATACATAACTGGCTAAATGTTGCCGTAAGACTCTTAGTACCATAAAGTTCCATAATTGATATCGCAACTTTTAAGCATTTGAAAACATGTGTAAAGATGGGGGTGGGGCAATAAATCTGGGGCTGGAAAAATAAATCAATCCATTTTGAATCGAGAAATTCTGCATGAATTATTTTCTTATGTGCATGTCGACCGTATGTGCTAGGGCTAGGACAATATATCGATGTTTTGTGATTCATGTATCGATTCTTAGATTTTTGGAATGCATCGCGATTCTCTTTTGAATCAGTTCTGAGCTTAGTTTTTACCACCAGATGGCACTGTATGCTCTAAAAACACCCACACTCTGCCAATCCGCTTGTTAAGTGTGATGTCACACGAAGCAGCTTCCGGGTCCAAGCGCTCTATCAAACTGTATGGGGAGGCTTATCAAATGGTAATAATAAACGTTTACAAAGTGATGTAATACTTTCGAAATTCACGATCGCAATATATATATATATATATATATATATATATATATCCATGCCTTATATCCGATGACCAGAACCTGATTAATTTTTTATATATTGTAAAAATCTTGGTATTTGTGATACAGCAAGCCCAGAGACTGATGTGTACACCATGACTTTATATAAAATACACTTTAATGTGTGATAGGACCAAAAAGTGGTCATAAACAAATATGTTCTTAATTCAAATGAGTAGCGGCTTGGACCCGGAAACAGTATTCCATAAGTCACAGATACGTCACGACTTAACAAGCAGATACTTAAACATACCACTTGAAAGCAAAATAATCATTAATAAAGTTGATGATTTAATGAAAAGCTTTAAAGGGGACCTATTATGCAATAATCACATTTATAAGGGGTTTAAACACAGTTGTGTGGCAACAGTGTGTGAATAGAACCAGCCTCTAATGCTAAAAATGTCATTCTATTTTTTTATAGAAACACTTTGACTTAAATTCTGCCTTTGTACATGTCATCAGAGGGGGAAAGCCCCGCCCATTAGTGAGGATCTCTCCCTCATTAACATAGACAGCCCTGAATGAAAAGCAGCCATCTGCCATTAGAGTTTTGAATCTGCCGCTATGGTGACACAAAGGCATTTATAGCTTCACCCTCTTTTGAAAAGAGGGCTGGGAGCACAATCTCATTTGCATTTAAAGCAACAGTCTCAAAAACATCATCATTTGTTTTTATTATAAAGTAGCCTAGAGCGCCATCTGCTGTTAAAAAAGCTCATTGCAACGCATTTCAAAAATCTAAGAATCAATCCATGAATCACACAACATCAATTTATAGTCCCATCACAAGCACTTGCAATCAACACAAAAACTTTCACAAAAAGCAATTTTTGTGATGTGAATCAACCAAATGAGTATCAATTCTTAACAACAACAACAGCAAGTCTCTGAGTTTTACAATTTCTCTAAATTCAGGAAGTGGTTTACATAATATAATTCTTTAATGGTCAGTAAACCAAGTGTCTATTGTCATACTATGTGTTGCTGCTCAATGTTTTTGGAAGAGTTCACGCGGCAGATGTTCATCTTTATTAACAAGTCGAACACATCATTTGGTTTACATGAGAAACTCATTCTGGACTACACTCACCTTCATATTGCATAATGCATTTGGCTAAAATTATGTGGTAGAATAGCGGGGGGGGGGGGGGGGTTTGCTCGAAAATCCCTGTCTTGGAGCACAACCTAAAAATAAATCTCTCTCCAACAATAAATCCCATTTAAAAGAAAATGAGAGGAAGTAAATCCCATGGATATTGGGCTAGTATGGGAAATAAACCAGGTCACTGCTGCTCTCCTACACCTGTTATTCATTCTCCTCATCTTCCAGAAGCTGCTCACTCTCTCTATCCCAATGAAATATTAGAGAGGACAGGGAAACGGTGTCCTTGAGGGACAGATGGTCCCTGGGGGCCAGAAACAGGAAGTGTTTTTTTTTTTATTCCCACCGTTTCTTCACTTGACACCGAAAGCTAGTTAAGAATGAACTAGGGTCTGCTCTGTGCAGGTAATTAGCCTAATTAGATGGCAAAAAGCTCTCTGTGTAGAACTAGAGCAGCTGTTCACTCTGGATTTATCCATTTGATCCATGTGTTCTTCTGTGTATTTTGGAATATCTACATCTGATCTGTTACATTGTTGATACACATAAAACATACATTTATATCAACACATATAACAAACTAGGGTTGGCTCAATACCATTATTAGGTTTCGATGTGCAATCAAAAACCTAGTACATCAGTATTGATACCAAATCAATAACACAAGTAACAAATAACCATGTTTAAAAGAACACTGTATGAAAGAAAAATATAAACTATAACACAAAAAAGCACTTGTCGGTGACCAGTTTCCAGTTTTAATTTAACATGGTACAACAATCAAACTAAAGCGATAACAAAATATACATCGAAGTACATGCTTTAATATTGTGAGGTCAACTAATAAATGTTGACAAATATAATTCATGCTGAAGAAACAATCATTAGTATCAATGCAATAGTGATAATGCTTTACTAAAGACTAAAACAAATTTTACTTCTCTTATTATTAAAGCAAATAATATTTAGTTATTTGAAATTAAACAAGGATTATTTGCAATCTAATATATCAATAATACACCATCTTCTAAGCATAATTGGTTATATGTTACATGTCACATCGAAATAGTTTAGCTGAATGATGCATTTAACTTTCGAGTTCTTAACTTTTTCCCCATTTTAATTATTCTAGATTCAGTTTTGATGATTACATGTTGTATTCATAAACAAAAAGCTAGCATTTTTTGACAACTTCATATTAACCTTTTAAAATTAAAATTATATTTTGAAAACTTTACAACCTATAGCTACAAATTTTAGGTTTTATTCCTGGTAATATTAAAATGAAAATAAACGCACGATTATACTGTATAATAATAATAACAACAACAACAACGGCCTATATATTGGCCTTATCACTTATTCAAGTTAAACCAAACCTTTTTGACAGGTTGCCACTAATATTGCAGATTTTCTGTGTACACATTAAATGGTTATACGTTCTCTCAAAATAAAACGGTAAATGCTCACAAACAGACTCTTTGAATAATTCCAAAGATGTAGTTTGTGTTTATAGTGAGAAGACACACGAAACATATTTAAATAATCTCTTGCGATTTAACGTTCATAGACACTAGCTTCATCATTAAAAAATTCAATTTTTCTGACTGGATTCTGCAATATTTTTACTGCCTCTGTTTATAACTTTAAGGCATATTGACTGAGATTTATCAGTTTGTTCCTCTGTTCTCTTAGTCCTAACAGTCTTGGAATATCAAGTTGTTGTTTTTTTTTTTCAAGCTTCACATTGCTGTAGATTCTGATAACGTATACGCAATATACAAGCATTCTCCTGATTAAGCCTATCAACAACTCTTTTCAAATACACAAGTTTTATGTCAGAACTGCACTGTGAGAGCGGAGCATGAATTCATTCTCACAAATGACATCTTGTAGGAGTTAAACCAAGTTATTGCAAGCTGACTCACTGCAAACACCTTCCAGGCACTAAACGAAGCTAGAACAGGCCCAGCTGGAGTGTCAGTCTCTTATTTCCCTGACGCTCCGTCAGACTCGTGAGGGGAGGGTAACATGACTCGAGCTGCCAGGCTAAGTCAAGCACAGCCAGGCCCAGCTCACATCACCTGCCGAAGGGCCTGGGTGTGTGCGTGCTTGAGCGGGGCCATGAGCTGATCATGAACGAACCCTGCTACCTGTCAACGCACAGCCACGTGTAACAACTTGACGGCTGCTTTAAGACATCCTGTTCATGAGAACTTTAGGATCAGGCCAAACTCCACTTAGCTGAAAAACTGAGGTCAGGTACAGAGTCAGATGTATACATAAGCTGCGTTCGAAATTGCATACTACTTGAGTAGGTTAACAATGTCCTTTATAATCTACTGTAAATCCTTTACAGCAAAAATACTGTATTTATGTTTACAGCACCATTTATCTTGCTGTATTTATTTACAGTACTGTATATCTTTACTGTAAAATAGTCATTTTCACAATACAACTTTAAGATTCAGTTTAATACTGCATAACTATTACAGTTAAACACAGCTCATATTACAGTTAAATACTGTGTAATTTACAAAAATGCACTTCAAAATTTCGCTGAAAGTAGTAGGTCATCCGGGTACTTCTCGTCTAATGCGTTTCGAATACTATGAATTTGAACATACAGTACTAGACTCACATACTGTTTTCCGACCTATTGTATAGTAGGGAAGCATGCAACGCAGCTATAGTTTTTCTTTTTTACATGTGTGTTCATATGCATCTGTAGTAAACTTCATCTGACGACTCTGCAAACAATGCTGTGTAATTTATTATTATTTTTTAAGTGAATTAAACAGCCACTTTCTCATGTGCAAAGGGTAGCGAGCAGTGAACACTATGGCCGGAACACCAACCTGATTTTACCAAGTTGGACATGTTCCTGGATTAACATCCATGTTAATCCTGGAACAACATTCCCAATCAGCCAATCAGAATTATGGGATTCGTTTACCATTTATGTTTAGTTTAGGCTTACGGTTAGGTTTATGCACTTCTACATGACTGTTATTCAACTATTATTCCACTGTGATTTTGGTTATGGTTGGGTTTAGGGGTAGGGAATAGGTATGGATTACATTTTCGAACAAATATGATGTTGCAGGATCAACATAGATGTTAATCCAGGATCGCATCGTACTTAGCATCTGTACACGTACATATCCATCTGAACACGGTTCCTTCTTGGAGCCTTCATCTAATGAGCTGGCTATCTAAATCAGGGCTTTTAAACAAGAGAGACATGCAAAGCCAGGTTTGAGAACCGCTGTATTAGCCGCACATTCAAATGCACATCCTTTAAAAGTGAACTTCATTTTATGGCATGTGCAAACAAATTTTGTCATCAGACCAGTTTAACGTACCCACAAAAGTTTAGAATTATTTTTACACCACTTATTTTGGCCACAAGATCAACTGTCGGAAAATGAACAAACACACTACAGAAGTGTATGAGGAAAATAAAAGAAGCCTACCTGGCCAAAACCTTTTACAAATCCCCCATAACACTTGGAAAAAGCACAATTAAATGGAAATGAATGAGTCTTTTTAGCATGCTTCTGTCAACTACTGGTGTTCGACACCAGTTTGCACACATACAGTATGGGCATAATGTGCTGATGACAACATTTGAGTCACATGCTCTGTATACATATAACCATAGTACAGATGTTAAATAAAAAATAAAAAAAAATAAAAAAAAACAAACAAAAAAAAAAACTTAAATTGTTTAAATACAATGTAATTTTTCTTATAAACAGTGAATACAATTTTCATTGGTTGAGCAGAGTTCAAAGTAGCTAAAAACTGACTACAAAATGTATTAAATGTTATTAAGTTCATTAATATAAGTTGATTAAAAGTGTGGAAATGAAAAAATTATATAATAATTGAGAAATAAATGTATAATGATTAGAAATAATTTGATAAAATAACAATCAGCTATAAAAAAAAAGTGATTCATAATAAATACATTTGAATAGGTTATTAAATTATCAGCGTTTTTACAGAAACTTAAAAGTTATAGACAATATAAATAAAGCTGACAAAATGTAAAAAATAATGAACAAATGTGCAGCAGCAGCACAGTTAAATAATTATGCTTATAACAATAAATAATAACTAAACTACACAAGTTTTGTTGTGAACAATCATAACATAACGCCTATTTAATAAAGAAAACAAAGCAGAAGGGAAACCGGTCTATTGTCGACTGGTTAGAGTAGCGTACAGGAAGTCATGGTAACTCATCTCTTCCTGTTGGAAGAGACGGCGAGTGGGTTCAGGGCTGACCTGCTTCCTTCCTCCACGCCAACAAACAGATGCAGTTTTACACATCAGTGAATAAAACAACAGGAGACAATTAGATCTTCACAGTATGCCTGCTTAGACAAAGGAAAACACTTTATAGCACCATCAAATTTGCTTTTGGTTCAATTGGGGCTGGATCTCAGTAGCCAACATACCCAGTGGGTCGGTGGCCACTTGCTAATGGCATGACTGTGTGTGGAGGTTTGTTGGCCTGCACGTAAGCCAATGGCACACAGGGATCGCCATGAAGCCAGGCTAAATATAACTGCCATTGTTGTGGTCTGACAGAGTGACTTTGCTTGGACACAGCAGAAGAGATTTAGCAGTAATAAGTTAAAGTAAAATCTATTTATATAAGCTTTTCAGATTGAGGTTTTGGATTATTTCGGTCTTTTTAAAAATGCTATGCTTGAATATCATATAGGTTGACAGAAGAAGAGATTGAGAAGTACTCGGCTAAAGTAAAAATCTATTTCTCTGTAGGTTGATGTTTTTGGATTATTCCGATCTTTGCAAAAGGCGCAGCATGAAAATCAAATATGGGTTCGATATTCAAGCTGTTTTGCAGATAATTTGGTCAGATTCATGGACCAGAATTATATCATGACAAAACTATTAGCAGATGGAGAGATAAATATGACTTATGTTTTCCTGTTGACAGACAACACCACAAGGGGTATCGCTCCAAATATTACATCATTTTATACTTTAGGGTGATAAGTTGGTTATGAAAACTAACCCTGGTTTTAATACAGCAGTGTAAAAATGACCAATAATGTACGAGCAACGTTCTTGAGAACCTTATGTAGTAAAACTATGGTTTATCAGGAACATATCAGGAATGTTGGTGTTTATCTTGAGGAAAGGTTTATAATCTTTAAAATAACTAACATTTTGAACAACTAGTTCTCTCAACGTCCCATTGAAACGCGTTAAACCACAATGAGGAACTACAGAGCACTGTCGATTTTTGGAACGTTGGCGTTTAAAATTTAGAATTCACATTCGTCGTTCTAACAGATACAGAATATTTAAATTGTGTTTTCACCCACATGTACGTACAGAGCATTATTTATTATAGACAACACAAAGAACATTTTTGTCCATATGTTTTATCCTGCGTTCCATGGAACAAAATCAGCCAAACAGGTTTAGAACAGTTGACCTTTCATCCCATTTAAAGCGCATGACACCAATTATACATATTATTACGGCAAAGATCATAAACAAAGGCAATAAAACAAGCTGGGGCTTAATTCGAATCTTTTTTTTTTACAGAAAAGGACGTCAAATGACTATGTGTGAAACTTTAGTCAGCTGACAACAAAGAAAACATCCAGTCAGCCGTCACTCACCTTAAAATAACCTCCTTCATAGTGCGTGTTTGGGGGTCCGAAAATCGCGACTTCCCAGTTGTACAAGTCCGACTCGTCGACTAAAGTTATTTGGAAGCCTTCAACCGGCTCGTCCTGGAGACTTTTCAGCTCCAACATCAAAGCCTTTTGAGAACTCGCGACATGATGGTGTCCATGCTGAGCCATATTACGAAAACAAACGACCAGACATCCAAAATAACCCCGCAAACAACTTTCCTTCGCTTGTTTTTTTTTAATTTTACAACCGCCGCCTTCGTTGAGTCGCGAACAAACCAAACTAAAGCCACTCGATGCCAAAACTGCGCTCAACGACTGCCAGACCGCGCGGATTTGCGCTTCTCGTCGGGCATTTGAAGTCTCTCGCTAAGCACCTGCCGTCGATATTCAGCGTGCAGAATTAATCAGGCGTTCCGCTAGTAAATAAACAGGCAGTCCAGGGCCGCTTGTGGAGGATCTCTCCCTCCCCCATAGCCTCTCTATAGGACAGAGAGCCAGCAGATGTAGAGCCCGTCCCTCGTAATACGCCTCCCGCGACCAATAGCGAGCGTGTTGACCAGATTAACCCAACAAGCATAACTACTGAAGGGAAATAGTTTAAATGTGTGTCACCACTAGTCAAATACTAACAAAAACATGTTGACGCCTTGAGACAGTGGGGCAATTCAATACAAATGTCTTGTCAAGAAAATATAAAGGAAACCGTTTCGTTTGTGTAGGCCTGTAAAAATAAATGTAAAAAATGTCTGACGTTTCAAAAATTTTATTTGATTACCTGAAGAAACACTTGTGGCATCTGTCACATCCATAACGAAGCTTTTTCCTCATTAACGCAAAAACATAAAATAAAACCTGTTTGTGTTCTATAGAGAGCCAACTCTTATCCGCTGTGTAAAACAATTGCCAGAGAAATTGGTGGTTCATTCCACTGTGGAAAAAAAAAAAGCAGTGAATAAGCCGAAAGAAAGCAGGTTTAATTCCCAGAATTTCTACAAAAATTTAAGTTTTCACATCCATAACTTATTTATTTCCCTCATTTAAAATATAAAGCACGTTTTACAGATTGATATTTCTCTGTGGTTTTGGAAATAAATGAATCTTTCAATATTCTACTCAGTTTACAATTTACGTTCTCAGTGAATTTGTGTTGTACGTTTTTGCTGCAAATGTCACATCCCTAACGCTGGAATTCCTCAGCTGCCAGTACTATATATGGGGTAAATTGTCACAGCGTTACTTTATTTTGAGCCTTTTCATTATGAAAATATATGAAATATAAATAAACTATATATATATATATATATATATATATATAAAATAAGCCAAATATATAAACTGAATCCGAATGTATCATCATCCATCCCATATATCGAATATATCATCCATCCATTTGACTCACACTACAAGAACTGGATAATCCATAAAATAACTTCAAATGAATATTTAAGCAATAAGGTAAACAAGAAATCAATTAGTTTTTTACAATATGCATGTTTAAAATCATCTATTAACATTGAGCAATTTTTAGTGTGCTTCACACGTGAATGGGCTTGACAAACCACCTGTAGGACATGCTCTCTCCTCTCCATATGCACCAGACACTTTCTTATCAATTCTGTTTTTGGGAAAACATTGTGCATTTCTTAGTGCAGTAAGTGAGTGGGCTTGACAAACCATCTGAAGGACACTCTCCTCTTCATGTACTCAGAAAAAATATTTTTGTTTACCTTAAACTTGATCTTAAACGCATTTATATACTTGCTGATCTCTGATGATCTGAAATGCTTCTTTTATCCTCTCTTCCAAATTGCTTTGGACTAAATGTAAAATGTAAACATAAACAACAAATATTAACACTACTGAGATGGAAAATATTACAACCCAATGAAGAGAAGAAAGGATGTTATTTATAGACTTGTTCACACACGATTATAAACAGGAAACATCTGTATCTCTTCAAAGGCAAACATGGTCATACATCTATACATGTATGAATTTATTGATACACACAAAACTAGAGCATATTTCTCACCCAGGCAGGGATTTCAAGAACACTTCTCGCACATTATTGGTCATTCTTTGAGCTCATTTATTCATCTTAAAACATTATATTACATCATACAGTCGGAAAATACATATGAAGGAACTGGACAGTACCTTCAAACGAAGAGCAATGAGAGTATATTTAATGATAAAGCCAAATCCAGCAATATCTGCACTATAACTTGCCAGAGGGAAAACCTTTTTAGATTAGCTGGGCCACTTCACTTGAATCACATTTAACAGCTACGTATTCATGTCTATGCGGACCCCCTAAATCCCCCCAAACCCCCAATATTAATATATGTATTTTTTTCATATATATATATATATATATGAAAAAAATTAATATATATATAATAATAATAATAATAATTTAATGCAAAATGCTATTTTTTTTAAAAAACATTCCAATAAATTTTTTTAAGTTTATGTACTCAAAACAAATAAAAATACATCAAAAGGTGTAATATGGTGAAGCCAACTTTTACGTAAAAAAAAAAAAAAAAAAACGAATCTAGAAAATAATCGCGACAATCAAGGAATGATGAGGGAATTTTCTATGCAAGTGTTTGTGTATTAGTCAAAAAACAAAAAAAACAGAAAAAAGTAGGCAAAAGTTTACATTCCTACCCATGCATGTTATACATTTCAATGTGACTTGTAGCACAAAATCGAGAGTTTTGAATAATTACAGTTACTTTTCATCCAGGACTTGTAAACCACTATAGATGTTGTTATTCCACGTTCTTTTAACCTGCTATTCAAGTCACTTCTTGTTGATGAACTCGCTCTTTCGATGGCAAACACTTGCAAGCTACCCTCAGGATAACGTTTCGTGAGCTGATAAACCACTATTTATTGGTTGTGTCCTTACAACCGAGCGCTACAGCGTGCTGGATCACACAGTTAAAACACAGGAATTACTTACAGCATGTGCCTGAATTAGTCAGTATAAGTTCATTAATGTGGAAACAAGGCATTTGACAGTATATTAAAATAAAAACAAACAAACAAACAGAGAAAAGAGATTCATTGTAATCTGCAAATGTACAAGACGACAGTTTTAACAGCTGAAGAAGCATGATGATGTTGAAGAGGCGTTTGACAGACGTGATACAGACAGAGAAAGTGCACATTTCTGTTTTTTGGCTCCCTTTAACAGCATTATATTAAGACAAGACACACCAAAGATCTTTTTAATGTAATACTGTCCAGAAACAGGAGATACTGTCAGTGTGCTAAATCAATGTTTTGTTTCAGAATATGTTTAGCGATACCTGAAAATAATCATTTCAAACGTACTTCAGTTCATATGCATGCATGTATGTATATGCATGTGTGTGTATATATACACACACACATACACATATTATACACACACACGTACGTACTGAAGTTCAAACTGAAGTAGAAATTATTCTTAGAAAAAACAAGCAACCTAGCAATTTTATATTCATTCTAGTGGAGAAATGTCAAATGAAAGAGTTATTTTTTTCATTACGTCACTTCATTATCCTGAGCAAGGTTAAGTAGTGTGCAGTTTTGTGAATTATATCCTATTGTAGGTAGTGATGCAGGACACAAATAGCAGTGGAACATCATTTGATATGATGCGGGGCTGCAAATATAAACATGGCCTAGAAACAAACCCTGTGTACCAGTATCAACGAAATGGGCAACTAGATTTTGACGTTAGTTCGTGCTCAGAGGCAGTTAAGAGTGTTGGGATGAGACATGGTAATCTGGTTAACCTTCGAAAAAGATGCATAAAAGACAAAGATGCATATGCTGTGAACCCGGACAGACACGCCGTTTAATGCGGAGAAAGGCGCTGATGGAGTTTAGGACAGAAAAAAAAAGCAACAAACAACACAAAAGAAAAAAAAAACAAAGCACACAACTCAAGCATCGACAATGACCTAAAAAAATCCAGTTCTCAAGACAAAACGTCATGAACCGTTAAGACAATGGAAAGACAAGAATGAGTGGAGGAAGAGGATGAAGAGCGAGATCAGAAAAGCCAAATGCACGTCAAACAAAGGCAAGAGACGGGCTGGAAATGTGTGGTCTTAAAAGAAGAACAGCAGAACGACCGATCCAATAAATACAAAGGAACAGGTTGAGAGAGGAGGAACGCGAGTCTCAGCTCAGGCGCTGGGTTTTGAGGGGGGTCAGGGGGGTTTCGGGGTGCTGTGGGCCGCGGGTCACAGTCAGCATTTCGAGAAGGTCTGCTTGATCTCATCCAACACATTCCCCAGCAGCGATGGCTCGTCGCACTTGGCGTCGATGGAGACGGTCTGATCAGACTGGAAGACGGAGATAAATGAAACGAACATACAATTGTCAAATGTAGGCCTGAAAACGGTGATGGCAAATAATTTGTTTTCTTCTGGAATCAGAACCATAGGTATTTATAACCATAATAGTCATGTGACAATTCTATGGCTGTAAAGCTGTTTGAATTAGCAACTGACTTTCACAAACAAGAGTGTAAACAAGCAATGGCTTACTAATTAGCGTGGATTCTACAGGTTGTTTTGTTGCCGAAATAAGAATAAAAGTTGATAACTTTGAGATGGAGGGGTTTTAAGGCACCTTCTACTTCTATGAGGATTAAAGAAGTGTCATCCTACATCCCTTTGGAAAAAAATTGCATTTTGTTTGAAAAAGTGTTAAGATTTATTTGTTAAATACTGGGGCAGCTTTATTTCTTACTTGGGTATAACAGGACAGAATG
Organism: Danio jaintianensis; assembly: GCA_903798115.1. NCBI lineage: Eukaryota > Metazoa > Chordata > Actinopteri > Cypriniformes > Danionidae > Danio > Danio jaintianensis. The sequence goes on along the minus strand of CAIGQV010007757.1, from coordinate 9,237,999 downwards.
CTTAATTTTTCACCTATCATTCTCAGTTTACTTGTGGCACTATGGGTTGGAGGTTTGGGGCATGTATAGGGGAGTATATTTTGTGATGATAGATCTACTGTACTTTGTTGCATGTTTTTGCATTTAACTTGTAAAAACCCAATAAGCAATGTTCAAAAAAAAAAAAAAAAAAAAAAAAGAGACTATACACGTTCTTTGGTTGTGCTTATCTGCTATTACTGGACACATCAGTCATATGTGAGAGAACCTGTATTGGCCGATCTAAAAAATCTGCACTGTGATGCACAATACAAAATTAAATGATCAAATTTAGCATCAATTGGTTTATGGATCACCAAAAAAAGTTTATGACAAAATCAGACGGCTATTGCAGAAAGTGAATCAAGCATTACAGCTAACTGTAATTGTTGGGATTCATTCTAATATAACAATCTAATAATCTAACAACATTAATGTCAAATTACACAAACTCTTTAAAGTAGGGATGGACATTGTGGCTAATAACAATAACCAAAATATAAATTTTTATATAACTGATATATATGTGGAAGTTGATATTCAATATTTAACCCTTTTGTGCTGTTGGCGATATTTTCATCCTCTCTGGGGTGATTTTGAGTCTTAATTTGGCCACAACCTTCTCTGTGTTTCAGTAAATGTAATGGTTTTTGGTGACAGATCTTATTTTCACATATATTTTGGGAAAATGCTTTGAAAGTTTTCAAAAACTCAATACGCTCTGGGCAAATTTACTACCCTTTTATTATGTTGGCGGCTGTTTTTGCCCCATTGACTTCCATTATAACGACATGTTTTGATTGCAAAGCCATGACATCATATTATCATGCATTCTTGATTGTTGGTGGTTTTCCCTGTTGGGAAAAGGTAAAATGATCAGTTTTTACAGTTGATGTAAAAAGAGGACAAAGCTTAGTTTCTGGCTTTTATATGGAGTATAGTCTGTGTGTGAGAGTGTAAGAGGGATATACACAAAATAAGCAGCTCAGCTCTCAGAACATAGTAAACAGTTACTGCATTTATGCACACATACACTATAATTTGTTGTTTTACTCCATAGAACTCCATATAAAAGCCAGACTATTTTGTACAGACAGATCTAAAGGGTTAATGGTGGCAACTGATGATCAACGGTACAAATGACAAATTTTGTCTCTTCTTGACATGGAAAACCACCAACAATCAAGAATGCATGATTATATGCTGTCATGGCTTTGCAATAAAAAAATGTCATTATAATGGAAGTCAATGGGGCAAAAACAGCCCCTAAAATAACGAAAGGGTAGTCAATTTGAAGAGTACACAAGAGATATAGAGCAATAAATACAAATCTTTACAGGAGTTTGCCAGCTATTACATAATTGTCGGAAAAAAAACATAATTTACCGGTTAATCAGGCCAATAATGATAATTTTAAATATTGCACAATACCAATATGCTCGCAAATATATTGTGCATCACTTTAAAAGTACATGTACAAAACTCACACTTTTGACCAGCAAACAGACGTGGTGACCCTGGATGGACCTGCTGTACATGGAGGCGCAGGAGTCAATCCTCTCCACAACTGCAACAGCGAGAAGAGAAAGCAATTAATGGGATTTTTCCATATTTGTAGCACGATTAGAGGCATCTGTGTGAAGGCAGCGCACCAGAGAAGTGATGGTGGAAGCAGATCCTGGCCAGCAGGTGGTGGAAGGGCATGTTGGCCACCTCGAGCCGCAGAGAGCTGCCCTTCAGGTCACCCGACTCCAGCAGCTTTGCGTATGCGTCACTGAAAAACACAAGATCACATCGAATCACTTTGATCACAGGCTGATGAGACAGACCAAGTTTAAAAAGATCACAAACAGCCCTAATCCAATATATAACTAATAATAAAACAGTAACATATTAAATTATTAGTCATTATTAAAAAATATATAAAAAAAACATCTGAACATGCTACTCTGGCATAAAAGAAAAAAAACTAGTGTTTGAATAGAATAAATATTACTACTTAGTGTTAGTGTTGTTATTGTTATTAATATTATTAACACTAAACAACAGAGTAAACAAGAAATATTAATAAAAACTATTATATTTTACTTAAGGTAGAATACAATTGAACAGAGTGAATGTATGCAGCACTGTGAAAAATGCAGGGATCCACACAATTCATTCATGTTGTCCCAACACAAATCAATTAACTTAATGTAACAAATTTAAGTGGATTGAACTTAAAACAATTAAGTCGTCCCAATAAAATATCAACAATTGTGTTGTTTCAGCTAATTTTATTGAAGTACTTTGAACAAGCAAGTTTTTTGAGTGAGTGTGCAATATAAAAAAAAACATCAAATGTATTATTATTACTACTACTATTATTATTATTATTATTACTACTACTAAAACCACAAGTAATAAGTAAAATGTAAACAATGAAAATATGGTAATATTTTGCTGTTTCATAAAAGAACTGATAGTACTGAAAGTACAAAAGAAAATTAATATATAATACATTATTATAAGTAGTATTCTTAATACTACTACTATATAACAACAAGTAAACAATAAAGATATATTAACAAAGATTATTGGATTATTTCATTGTATAATAAAAACATAGATAGCACAACAAAGGAACGGCATGAAATTAAGTTGATATATACTAAATGCTATATATGTGCTCTATAAATGTGCTTTACGGTGTGTTTTAATATCGTTACTAATACCACTACAAAATAACAAATAATAACCAATGTAGTTATAATATAGTAATACATTAATATAATATAAACTATATATGTTATTACATTACATATTATTAAATATTATTGATACATGATCACATACATTATTATACAATATTATGGTGATATTCATTGTATAATAAAAAAGTACAACAGTAGAAAATAAACACTAAAAAAATATGAATATTATTACACACAGACACACTTAAACACTTTGTAGAAGCTCATCCTCACCTGTAGCAGGGAGTGGTGATCAGGTATGACGTGCATGTAAAGTGCAGTTTGAAGTCCAGTTTCTCATGAGTGGAGGATTCATCCGTCTGTTCCAGAAAAACAAGAAACACAAACGTCAAAACAACACTAACTCTCACACTGAAAGCGTATGCATATGTACGTCATTTTCTCACCTTAACTATAAATGTGAGGGTTCCCTTCAGTTTCTGCGGCATGACGATACTCTGTACCGAGAACACGAAACGGGCCTCATTTGACACCCCTGCCAAAACACGAGAAAACAAAATCAGCGGAACTGGAGTCAACAGCACTTGCAAATTAAATGTATTTCCCAAATTATGTTTAACAGAGCAAAGAATTTTTATAGTATTTCCTATAGTATTTTTTCTTCTGGAGAAAGTGTTATTTGTTTTATTTCGGCTAGGGTAAAAGCAGTTTTTATTTTTAAAAACATTTTAAGGTCAATATTATTAGCCTCCTTAAGCAATTTTTGTTTTTCCAATTGTCTACAGAACAAACTATCCTTATACAATGACTTGCCTAGTTAACCTAATTAACCTTGTTAAGCCTTTAAATGTCACTTTAAGCTGAATACTAGTATCTTGAAAAATATCTAGTAAAATATTATGTACTGTCATCATGGCAAAGATGAAAGAAATTAGTTATTAGAACTAGAAATGTGTTGAAACAATCTTTCCGTTAAACAGAAATTGAGGACAAAAATATAGAGGAGGCTAATAATTCAGGAGGGCTAATAATTTTGACTTCAACTGTACATTCATAGCTTCTATTGAGATATTAGTATTAATTAGTCGTTACCCTAAAAATACGATGTTTAGGTAATACAGCTTATAAATATGTATGAGTTACTACATCGCCAGCGAAAGTGTGCAACTCACTTCGTCCGGCAAGCAGAAGAGAACGTTTTTTGGGCTGCACTGATTATGTTGTTTTGAAAATGATGTAAAAATGAAGTTTATTTTTATAAGCTTAGTAAATTACATAATTTAAAAATGGTCAAAATTACTGCCTCAGTAGTTCTAGTGTTAAATGTGTGCAGCTCCCTGACATGCAGGACACTCATTCTGCCTGGATCTCAGAATTGTCCCTCCTTAAGACCCCAGTATACTTCAGATGAAGTTCTTTTTTTATGTTCTTCGTTTGAGGGCAAAAATAAATTTGAAAAGGTTGAGTGACAATATATTGTTTTCAAACCTCAGACACCCCGCGCTGCAGAGGCAGGGTTGTAAATACGTCATGCTACTCCTAAACAACAATGGCAGCTGTGAGAGAAGAACAGTTTCATGTAAGGCAAACAGCCTTCTCCAGCCCGCAGCATAACACAATGCTTTTTATTTGCCGCGGATAGATGCTGAATGGAACAATGTTTAAAACTTTATAAGACTATGCAGTTGTGTTCCTCATGTAGTGTGTGAAACCTTCCAAGTCTTTCTGAAATCTCAGAAGTCTGTCCACAAGTGATTGCACATCTATACCAGCTCTGGCTCAACCCTCCAGTTTGTTCTTGTTGCTAACTTGGTGATGTTGTGCTGGATGTTTTTCTCCTCACTGACTCTGAACCAATATGAAGCACCTCAAAGGCAGAGTTTCAGGACACACCCAACGATCGCGTAATAGTCACGGACCAATGGTAGCCCAAAGGTGTTTAGAAGCAAAACAAACTCCCCCATAAGGTTGCTTTGGTGAGCCATTTTGAACTGCTGAAACAAACTCAAATTGAATTTCGTTTTGGACGGATTTTGTTAGAAATTACGTCATTTCAGTTCTTTTTTCGATTTGAAGAATACTTTAATGCTATACTTATACTTTAATAACCAAGTACATCTTTTTTTATATTCATTTTTTCGGGGTTTTCACCTTTATTGGATAGGACAGTAGAGAGAATTGACAGGAAAGTGTGGGGAGCAGAGAGAGGGGAAGGATCGGCATAGGACCTTGAGGCGGGAATCGAACTCATGAGCACTGGAGTGCATGTGTCGATGCACTTTCCACTACGCCATTGGCACCGATTAAGTATATCTTTAATGAAGCCTTTAACTTTTAATTTTATTGCATTTATTGAAAACGGCAATAAATTTTTTTTGTGACAGTTTTGTCATTTAGAACGTTTTATGAATTTTTTTACAATTATTGTGTCGATGTCACTAAATATTGTTGTCAAAAATACATGACCAAAATGATATGATTGAAGACTGCTTTGACCTGGTGGCAGCTGGAAGGGGACGATGAGGCCGTCGTGAGGTCCTGCTCCATCCGGCCGCTGCAGTTTGGAGTTGAGCGAATCCAGCACATTGAACTCCATGGACTTGAGGAAGCTGTCGCTCTTGTTCTCAAAGATAACCGACACCACCACTTTACTCTCATCCTGATGGTTGCCCTGGATGTCACAGACCTGCAGAAGAGAAAAACACTTTCATGAGTCGGAAACGGATAAATAGGGCAATTTGTGGAGATCACAGCAACACCACACGGCTGACCGAGACCGGAAGGAAAAGACGGTGAAGAGGAAAACAGGGCAGAGAGAGTTTCATCAGCAGCAGTTTTACAAGTGTATTGAACAAGTAGAGTTTGAAGCCTGATCTGTTTCAGCACTCAACAGGTGTTAGTCACAGTAGATGCCATAGTGTGTAATCTGACATAAACAAACAAGACTGTGGGATGCAAATACAGTTCCTTCAATATGATGTGTAGATCTATATTTGATGGTTCCTCAAGCTGTGATCTAGCAGGTGAAAATGCAATTTTGTTTTATTGCGATACTATTCAGCTTCAACTGGTATACATCTTAAGAACATAATATAAATGTATAATAAAAACACAATATAAATCTACTACATTTATATTATAATAAATGTATAAAATATTTATAAATATATGAATTTAATTACACATACATATAATTCAATTACAGAATAAAACCATAAAAATATTACAATTATAATTATATAAAAATATACATGTATAGCAGATTAATTGACTATTATATATGTATATAAACAATTTACATGTAAACAAATCAGTGTGTAATTTATAAACAAAATTAAGTATATTTTAATAGTGGTGTACAAATGTATTACACAAATGAGCTCTATATAAACAAAACAATATAAAATTCTACCTTTCTAAATGACCCTTTACAAAAAGTTACATAAACACGTCTATTTAGGTGAAACATAACAAACTGACCTCTCAGCTTTGTTTTCATAGCGTATGTCTATATATATATATATATATATGGCTCTACTGTGACTAAAGTCTGCATCACAGCAAGTTAGTAGCACCAACAGTACTAGTGTTCCTGTGTTTACCTGATCGGCATCTTCTTTCATCTTAAAACACAGAGACACACAACAACAACAGCACATCATTCACAACCTACAGACCAGAATCACTTAAAGCAATGAGCCGCTTCAGCAAAAACAGCAGCAGCAGTCCTGTCTCAGGCTCAGTTCATCTTAATTACAGCCTCAGCTTCATGCTGGAGGCCGACACAAACATCAGAATCGTTCACATCCAAAACACTCACCATCTTGATGTAGGAGTTTTCAGCCAGCAGAGAGTAGTTGGACATGGGCTGAAATGAGATGGAGGTTGGATTAGTACAAGATCAAGTGGATTTAGACCACTAGTGTGATTTCATTTAAGGTCAGCGTGAACTGGAAGTTGCTGAGACTATTATTTCAGTATGTTGATGTACCTCCAACTGAAACCAAATATTAAGTAGGTCCTTTTATTAAGTAAGTCCTTTTGCTCATCATTCCCTCATAGCAAACTAACGGTAAGAGAGACGTGGTTAGCCACATTAATAACATGCAAAAGTACACTTGGTCAGAAAAACGTACCACCCCTTTTACACCAGTCTTTAGTGTTTTCCACCTTCGATTAGATTGATAAAGTTGAATCTTAACAGCAGGTGTATTATAGGGGGTCTTATATGGAAAATTACTGGCCTTGTGGGATTGTTTTGTTATTGAGACACTGACCGGCAGCGGCTCCTCGTCCTCCACGGTGCCGTTCTGCACTGAATCCTCAGCACCGGCGTCACTGTGATGGTGATGGTGGTGGTGACGCTTCTTCTTTTTCTTCTCCTTTTCCTCCTTTTCCTTCTTCTGCTTCTTCTTCTTGTGTTTAGATGATTTCTAAACAGGTAAGCCAAAAAATAAATCCCTTATTTAGCACACTGGGTCGCATTTTTACTAATAAGGTCTTGATCTAAACAGTTCCCAGATTAAATCACAACACAACATTAATTTTAAGTCCTAAATTATATGAAGAAAAAAAGACAAAGACAAAGAAACGTGTCATATGACCTGATCATCTCATGATGCATTACAAATTACTGCAAACTGGATAAACAATCTAAAACTGACTGGTAATATGTCAGTAAATTAGAATACTTATATTTTTTGAGTATTTTGCAATAAACAGTCATAGTGCCTTATGGGAATGGAAGATCACTAAATTGATTTCATGTTTATTTCTATAAAATACACTTAATTTTTTTTAAATAAAAGAAATATGAAGAGACAAATGTTTAATTAAAAAAATTAAATATCCATTAATATTTACTTATACTTGTAATTATGTCAAATGCAAATTCACACTCTGTTGTTTAAATTTAAAATTGCAATAATATCTGCATTTTTTCTGTATTTGTGTTTACATGAGTCTTAAATTAAACAAACAAATATTTATTTAATGTTTAAATTGAATATCTAATGTTTATTTTAAGAAAATATCCATTTCTATTTTTATTAATGCTTCGTCTAAAAAGCTAATATTTACTGTTTTAATATAATGTTCATTTTAAATACTTTTTAAAAATTATGTAATGTATACATTATAACAATTAAAAAGTGTGTGTGCGTGTATATATGAGAATATCTAACACACCCATAACATTTATTTTAAACATATAATATAATATTATTAAATTATTAATAAACATATTAATCATTTAATAATAGACTGAAAACACCACTATTGGTGGAACAAACAGCACTACATGTACAAAAAAGATACAGCCAAAGTGAAGCAGCATTACAGGACTCACAGTGTCGTCTGGCTCTGTGTCTTTGAGCTCCTCAGGCTCAGATTCTGGAGCAGCTGCAGAGCTCGAGTCAACAGCAGTAGCAGCAGCAGCAGACGAGGACACCGTCAATACCTGTGAACAAACACCCATCATTAAAACACACTGGCCAGAAGAAGACCATTCTGCTCTCCAAACCGTCCACAGAGACCCCAGAGTGACCGTCTACAGTACGAAGCATGCAGAATCAACAACATCACGACTGAGAAGACCAAAAGCTGATTTGATGGCGTTGGATTGTCACATTGGGACAAAAAAAAAAATTAAGGTGAAAAAAAACGGTAAACCTGCACCAAGAAAAGTGGTTTTGGACAGATAAAAAAAAAGTACTGTATTTTATTATTTGAAAAAGGCATTAGGAACTGTTTATGCTGGCTTGACAAACCCTTTTCTAGATATTTGAAACGGCTTTTAAGTTGAAATTTATGAGAAGGTAAGAAAAGAAGGTAAAGAAAGAAAGAAGGTAAAGAAAGAAAGAAAGAAAGAAGGTAAAGA
>CAIGQV010007757.1:9202307-9229400 GCA_903798115.1 Danio jaintianensis | reverse complement strand
GAAGGTAAAGAAACAAAGAAAGAAGGTAAAGAAACAAAGAAAGAAGGAAAGAAAGAAGGTAAAGAAAGAAAGAGGGTAAAGAAAGAAAGAAAGAAAGAAAGAAGGTAAAGAAAGAAAGAAAGAAAGAAAGAAAGAAGGAAAGAAAGAAGGTAAAGAAACAAAGAAAGAAGAAAAGAAAGAAAGAAAGAAACAAGGTAAAGAAAGAAAGAAAGAAAGAAGGTACAGAAAGAAAGAAAGAAGGTAAAGAAACAAAGAAAGAAGGTAAAGAAACAAAGAAAGAAGGTAAAGAAACAAAGAAAGAAAGAAAGAAAGAAAGAAAGAAAGAAAGAAAGGAGGTAAAGAAAGAAAAAGAAAGAAAAAAAGAAGGTAAAGAAAGAAAGAAAGAAAGAAGGTAAAGAAGGTAAAAAAAGAAAGAAAGAAAGAATAAAGGTAAAGAAAGAAAGAAGGTAAAGAAAGAAAGTAAGAAAGAAAGAAGTTAAAGAAAGAAAAAAAAAGAAAGAAAGAAGGTAAAGAAGGTAAAGAAAGAAAGAAAGAAAGAAAGAATAAAGGTAAAGAAAGAAAGAAGGTAAAGAAAGAAAGAAAGAAAGAAAGAAGGTAAAGAAAGAAAGAAAGAAAGAAAGAAAGAAAGGAGGTAAAGAAAGAGAGAAAGAAAGAAGGTAAAGAAAGAGAGAAAGAAAGAAGGTAAAGAAAAAAGGTAAAAAAAGAAAAAGAAAGTAAGAAAGAAAGAAAGAAAGGAGGTAAAGAAAGAAAGAGAAAGAAGGTAAAGAAAGAAAGAAGGTAAAGAAAGAAAGGAGGTAAAGAAAGAGAGAAAGAAAGAAGGTAAAGAAAGAAAGAAAGAAAGAAAGAAAGAAAGAAAGAAGGTAAAGAAAGAAAAAGAAAGAAGGAAAGAAGGTAAAGAAAGAAAAAGACACATTGTAAGCATGGTGCTAGCATGAATTAACATGTTCAAAGCACATTTCTAGTTTCATTTCTTAGCACATGGATATGTTGCTATTATGTTTCACATTGTAAAATGAATTTGCATGTTTCTAAAGAGGTTAAGGCATTGCTAACATTAATTAGCATTTGCAAACAACACACCAACATGTTTATGGCTAATGTTTTTTTTACATTAATCATGTTGTTAACAAGTTAACACTGTGCTAACATTTTGCTAACATTATAACAAACATCAGGGAACATGTATGACATTGTTTTAGCATGTTGCTAACATGATTTGGCATGTTTCTACCTTGGCTAACATTTTTAAACATACTTCTAGCATGATTACCACGTTATTAGCAAGACACAGCATTTTACACAAGCTTTAAAACACTAGAATTAGTATTTTTTTTAACGTTTTAACAGGCTTAGTACACTTCATGAACATATTGAACTATATTTAACACATTGCTAATCTAAATTAACATATTACATGGTGGCATGTTTCTGTCATGTTTAAAATTCTGCTAATTTGTTGCTAACACTGCTCACGATTAACGTAACTAACATTTTATGAAACTAACTATAACGCATTTCCAACATGCTTAAGCACACTGTTAGCATCTTGTAAAATGTTGCTAGCATGAATTGTAGCACGTTTTAAAATTGAATTAAGGTTAAGGATTGATAGTTATCATTGATTTAACATATCTTTTGATTTCTTAACATATTTCCAACATATTTTACAAAGGTGCTAGCATGTTTTAACATATTGCCAGCATGATCCAATGACATTTGCTTAATAAGGCTTTGTGCACATGAGCTGCTTGACTGGAACCGCAAGAACTGTCAATAATCTGTCTGTTTGCGATGATAAAGATTGTACAGGAGACATTTTTCACATCAATCATACACCTCTGCACGTGCACGCATGCATCCGGAGTGGAAAAACAAGCTAACGCAAACACACAGACATGTGCCAGACCTGGGAACACCAGCGAAAGAGAGAGACTGATTTAAAAAACAAGGCAAGACGACAGCAGGGGAGGACAGAGAGAGTGTGAGGGACCGGACCTGGGCCACGGGGGGAACAGGAGCGCTAGAGAGCCAGAAATCCAGATCCGAGGCCTACAACACAAGAGGCAGGGTGGGGGAAATGAGTCCAGCCCTGTTTGGCTCAAAACAAACGCTCTGACAACCTCAGAAAAACCAATAGGAGCACATATTCCATCACCGTGTCAATAAGTCAGATTGATTTTACATTATAAATGTGTTATTTCCTTCAAACTACATCACTATCAAATGAATTTATACTCTTGCATTAGGCAAATGTGAACATAAATATTCATATTTTCATAAACGAAAATAATTATGTCAATACAGCACTGCCTAGTGGTACAGGTTTGACTATACAGGGATTTTCATAATTAAATTGAAAATAAATAATAAATCTAATAACTTCCCATGTAAGGATGTGAAAAAAAAACACATTTCGTTTTCCACAATTTAAATAAAAGCCGAAGCAGATAATTTACTTCTAAGAACTACATACATTTAATATATTTTAGAGTTTTTCATGTCTTATTATTAGCATTTAATTTGTTTAAAATGCATTACTGACCTTTTTTCCCTATTTAATAAACACAGAGCTTTTTCCAAAAATAAATCTGACAAATATTAAAATAAACAATCAATACATTTTTCATGGTTAAGATGTCAAAAAGCATGAGAAAAATAATTATAATAGTTTCTTTATAGACCATTTCAATGTGGTGATGTCATTGGTCCATGAACATTTCCTGCTTGTTGTCAAACTATTTCACAACTGTAACAAGAGGCAATTCAATCATACCTTTATGTTAAAACAGCTATCATAACATTATTTATCAATATGTGGACCTTTTTGCATTCTTGGAAGCTATGGAAATTAAACTTGTAAAACAGGAAATATGTAAGGACCATTGTTATTGTTTACATCCGTCAAAATGGTCTATACAACACTTTAACTAAGTGCACAAATGGATACTTTGCTCCTAATAAATACACATTTCATGTTTTATTGTATTTCATATAATAATATTGTTTTGATGCATTAATTTATTTTTCTTATTTCATTATTGAAAAAAAATTCTGATTTCTGATTTCCTACCAAATATAGATCTAATTCTCTTTCATTTTAACCATCAAATCAATATCATTATTAATAATTTAATGAGTTAAATGCATGTGTAAGAAACATTTAAACTGATATATAAAAAGACTAATTAATGAATCAGTTCAAAATAGGATTAAATGAACAACAGTCTAATATTAAATATTAAACACCCCCAAATGGCAGGCAAGTTTGCCACTAAAAATAAATCTCTTTTGCTTCCTTTACTGTTAACTTAAACTGTATATAGTAAAATGATGTCCAAATTAAAGTTTCAACAAAGTAATGGAATATTTCAAAGCCGTATAAAAAAAGCAAACAGCAAATGTTAGTGACGAGGAGGGAAAAACCCTGGGTTCACACCAAACGCGGAGCACCACATCACTCACTCCAGTTTACTCACAGGATGTTTCTCCTAACTCCGATTTTTCAATTGAACTCAATTATTTGGTAGCAAATTTTCATGCTAGAAGTGACAATTTAGGCAAATACTGTACATGTGGCAAACGCGTCGAATATTCTGCATCGTTTTCAAAGCATGGTGATAATTTCCCTCTATTTGCGCATTTGTATTGACTCTGGATGTAATTTACTCACTTGAATACTTAATTCCGCGTTTGGAGTGAAGCCAGCATAAGACAAGCTTTTGAAACAATTAGTGCAAAACCAAATCATACATCAGCAGATGTGGGCGGAACTGCCACCTCTTTGGTCTCCTCTGATTGGACGACTTCCTCAGGAAGGGACTCAGGAAGCTCCTCCTCCACATCTTTGTGCTTCTTCTTTTTCTTCTTGTCCTCTTTGCTCCTCTACAAAACATCCAAACCACCAGAACATGAATATTAAGTAGATACATTTTTTTTAAGTAGATATTTTGGGGTGTTTCATAAAGTGCTTTTTTTTAATCTAATGTAAAGAAAATAATCAAAATGACACTTTTATGCATTTCTTTTGTTGCACTTTAACAATTTGTGTCTTTAGATTTCAATTACAGCACATATTTTTATCATACATAAATCATAAGTCATAAATCTCCACTTAACCACATCAAGCTTTTTTATTCAGTTCTGTTTTCTGAAGATTTTTACTGAAGGGTTTTTTCATAAATGATTTGCCTATAGATTTTATAGACTATGCATATACAATATTTTAAACTATAGAAATGGTGAATTTTTTTTGTCTGTTCACAGTATTTTCTGAATTATGGAGTGATAAAAGGAGATGCCCTCAGTAAAAACCTTTGTCTCTAACGTCAAAAACTTCAACGACTTTGTTCAGATTTGTGTGCAAGAAAATGAACACATATTTTTATGTCTCATTTGTATATTTAAAACTCAAATTGCTCTACTACAGGGATTTGGTTTATATTTCCAAACAATCTGACCTTTCTGTCCTTCTCCTTGTCTTTCTTCTTCTCCCTCTTGTCCTTGCTGCTCTTCTTCTTGGTCTCCTGTGGGACGGTGGCGTCGTCTCGGTCTTCCGCAGGGCTCTTCAACACCTCTGGGCGGTGGGTCCTCACTGGAAGCTTCTCGCTGTCTGCAAGCGGTCTGGAAAAAAAGAGAAAAATATATTAGATGGCTATAAAAAAATGTTAAAAAAAGAGACAAGGAAGCAAGAGCAGGTCACAAGGGAGCTTGGAGAGGCTACAGGTTATAAAAAAAACATACAGGTTAAAAGTCTAAAGGCCTGTTCACAACAAGTCTGATGGGACAAACTGCCACAAAATACAACAACAAACAAAAATTGTGTTGATGTTGATAATTTGTTGCAAAATAAAAACTATTGGAACCAAATTATTTTAAATTGAAAGTCTTTTTTTTTTTTTAAAGGAGAAACCGAAGTCAAAAGTAAACCAAATAAAATGAAACAAAACATACAAACTCACACAAATTAAACACTCGAAACCAAATGATTTAACCTGATGAACAAAAAGAACAATAATAATAATAAAAATAAATAAATCTAACAAACCTACAATGAATAAAAACCCAAAAAATATTTTAAATCTTTTCAAATATTTTAATCAATGTTAACGTTGAACGTTGTTTAACAAAGAAACCCATATTGAAACAAAATGATTTAAATCACGAAGCAGGTTTTTTTTATTTTATTTTTTTATAATGATATAAAACAAAACACCAAAAAATACAAACAAAACAAAAACAAATCTTGGGAAACTGATTTAAATGAATCTGAAAAATAAGTGCAAAAAACCTAGAGATCCACCCAAATTAAAATTCAGGTCTGAAACTGTAAATTCTCGATGAACTTAGTCGAAGACAAAAAAATACCATTTAAATCAAGTTCCTTTTAAAAAACACGAGACGATAAATTAACCATATTTTATTGAAAGGCATCATTTTAGAAGTGTTGCCACAACAGCTCAGTAGTGCAAGCAGCAGGAACAAGTACACTACATAGAAATGTCCTGTTGCTGCGTTTTGAGTGGACTTTTCCGACGAGCATGTGCAGTTCATGCATAAATAACAATATGTGTACATAGCGGAATATCTACACAGCGTAATATTTTGTACACTGACTGCAGGGTGCACGCAAGCTACTTGACTGTGCACTCCACTGCTCTTGCGCTTTGGTCACGGCAGCAACAAATTACACCATTGAAATGAATGGGTTTCATAGCGCAGTGCTTTCCGTGTCTGGTGTGAATGCTGCTTACACTGTACAGTCACTGGGCAGAGCGGTGAAGAATATCTTCTTCCAATCAAACAAAAATAATAATAATTTTTAAAAAAACATTAGTGGTGTGTGTAGTTGGTGGCAGAAATTCAGATTTACTGTGAAGAGGCCTTTAAAAGCAGTAAAATGTTCCTGTACAACAAAGCTGCAAACAGCTGAAGAGTTGAAAATCCTTGCTAATGAGTTTCAGGAGAAAAACCAGACAAGGCCAGAAAAGCCAGACAAGGCTGTCAACGCCGGCAGGTAATACACTTCTGCTCAAATATTTGGAAATAGTACTATTTATTATTTACTTTATTAAAAAAAGAAAGATACTTTAATACAGCCGATCTATTAAACTGATCAAAAGTGGCATGTATAACGTTATAAAAGTAATTATCCTATAACACTTTGGTATGAGAGTATGTAAATCCAAATAGATCACAGTTTAAATTAAACATTAAACATCTGTTTTTAACACTGATAATAAGATAAAGGATCATGAGACAATAAAAAAATTAATGATTTTCTATGTAAATATGTATGTAAATTGCAATAAGATTTCACATTATACACCAAACATTTTATAATATTAAAAATATTATACTGACTCCGAACTTTTGAACAGAAGTATACGAGTTCCAGCCAAAAACCCAACTCGCAGTTGATCATTCATGCATAGCATATTCTTCGCTACATATTTTGCGGTTCAGCAGCGACATACTGCGATTGCCAGGAAAACAGGAGGAACGGGTGTCGATAATTGGCCAGTTGATTCCACTGGGTCACATGACCACAGGAAGTACTCACCGTGATCCAGCACCAGAGAGCAGACTGTCAGGAGGGCAGTTGAGTGCGTGCATGGAAGAAAGAGATGGAGAAAAGCAGAAGAAGAAGAAGAAAAAGAAAGCAGCGTGTGTGAGTGAGTGGAGGAGATACGGGACAACTGGAGATCCCCAAATCAATCAATCAGCAGCCGCTAAAGGCCTTTCAATGGAAGACAGCGGCAGGAAGCATGAAATTAAAAACAATAACTGGAGGAAAAAAGGCCTTTCAATGGAAGACAGCGGCAGGAAGCATGAAATTGAAAACAATAACTGGCGTAGAAAAAAAGTTCAAACAAACTTTTTGACCATAGTAGACTTGAGAATAGGTTTATGTTTATTTTAACGTTTACTTTTTTTTTACTTTTGACAAAATAATGTTGTACAATAAAAAGATTGGATTATCCAACTTTATTTTAAAAGGTATGAACATTTAATTTTATTATAGAACTGTTCAAGGAACAAATGCGTCAGAATGATCTAATTATACACACCTACAAAAGGTATTATAGTTATTGTTTTTGGTCTGAACGAACATTAAGAATTTAACAGCTAGTGATGCCTCGAAATTTTTGTAAACAAAATATAAATATTAAAAATTGGGGTCGAATTTTCGTAAGAAATAGTCATTATTAAATGTAACAGCAAAATATAAACCTTAAATTCAGTGTCGGTAAAAACATCAAAACAGTAATAAAACTAAATTATTATTTCAATGCATCACTTCATGTAGAACAAATCAGAGACGACAATGTTGTACATACTTGTCCAGATCGATGTCCAGAGCTTTATGAGGGTCATTGGGATCTTTATCGTCATCATCACTCGGTAAGGCATTCTGGGAACAGAGAAACAGCAATATTATTGCACATGTTTTCGTCAAAAGCATTATAAATGCATTCAAAATCTGTACTGTTTGGATCTTGAGCATTGTTAATGTCTAAAACAGCCATAACGTTATATATTTTCAAATAAAACATGAATTTATCTGATCGGTATTATTAATAAATGAAACTGACAAAAGTTCAATGTTTCGAATTTACCTTACTTTTACTGCATTAACTATATTATTACTTTGTTTATCTTTTACATATAGTAATTTTAATGTAAGCATAAAATTCTAACATAACAAAAATATTACAAATAATTTTAAAAGTTAATAATACATTTTTCTTGTATAGACATTTCACTTTCAGAAACAAACTGGGAAAAAAATAATTCTTCACGTTTCAATGGGGTAAGATATTGTTTTGACGCCTTGTATTTAGTAGATAAATTACCAAGAAGTATTTTGTTTTTACAAATAAATTTTATCTATACAAACATTCATCCAAAATGACCCAGAAATTAAACGTTTAACAAATAATCTTAAAAACAATTGTAAATAATAATAATAATAATAATTTTTATTCTATAATGTTATATTTATTGCTAAATAAATAAAAGTAAACAAAGATATTTTGTGTTTTTGAAGCATTTGCATAGTTTTGTTTCCTTGCTAAAAACATATATATTTTTTGTACTATAACTCTTCCACATCAAAATGGAGCTGAGTGCATCATGTGAATCAATGATGCATCATTAAATGTGTAAAATAACAGCTGTCCACCTCTGGCATTTCCTCTGTGACTATGTCCACATGGTGAGCAGGTGTGATGTCCTCCTCACTCTCGGGCCCTGAATCGCCCTTCCTCTCCTTCCCTCGCTTCTCCCTCTTTTTCTTCTTCTCCTTCTTCTTCTTGTCTGCCTTCTCCTTCTGCCGGCGCTCCTCCTCCAGCTTCACATACTGGTCAGACATGGGCATCCCTGGAACAAACACAACACAATTATGATTATGTTGATTATTATTATTATTTGTTCCCTTTAGGCTGGATTTTTCACACGGTGAGGGCTGTACATTTGCTCACCTGGGACTTTGAGAGGCACACTAAGATCAATCTGCACCACTGGGATGTGTTCAACTCCTGGCGCATCATAAACCTGCAACATAATCAGATGTCATTATGTTATATTGCCCAAATAATTAATCTATAGCAAGCATGTTGCTAACATGTCTTTAACACACTGCTAATATGAATGTCGCTAACATTTCTAATGTTTTAACATGTTTCATAATGTTATGTTGCTAAATAATTAACCTACAGCTAGCATGTTGCTAACTTGTTGTCATTAACACACTGCTAATATGGATGTTACTAATGTTTCTAACATGTTGCATCATGTTATGTTGCTAAATAATTAACCTACAGCTAGCATGTTGCTAACATGCTGTCTTTAACACTGCCAATATTGAATGATTCTAACAGGTGTTAACATATAAGCACTCATCACAAGCAAGTACATTTTGTCCTGTCCCATTTTTATTATCCAACGTCATACCTTCTGCGATGATGGTGAGGCCTTGATGTAGAACGGGTTGTTGGCCTGCTCCTGCTTCCTTGCTTCCCTCCTCTGTTAAAAATCAGACAAACGCATGAAGACAACTGCACTTTAACATTTCCTGAAGGTCTCGAAGGCAGCGTCCACTCACCCTGGCCAGCTCTTTCTCATCCACCTCAGTGTGTCTCGATCTGGAATGCTTGGGCTCCTCTTTAGCGAACACCGCTTTAGGCTTCTCATCCTCTGATTCGCTCTCTGACGGAGGCTCATTGATCCAGGCATCCAAATCCAGACTGCAGGGGAAGACGAGAGTTGTAGAATCTTTCCCTTTAAATGCTGGTTCAGAGCCAGTGTTGCCAACTATTTTCAATGGAAAGTAGCTATGCTTCTTGCAAAGACACCCTCAAGACTGACTCACCCTTCTGGTACAGGCACTTTCTTCTGGGCCTTGGGGGCCACAGGGTTGAGCTCTCCGGCAAAGAGGGCCGTCACTTCCTCTGCCACCTCCACATTCTTCTGCTGCAGCTTCTGGATGTACTTCACCAGCTGGAGGATGCAGGATGCCTGCGGGAGAAAACATTGCAGTTAATGTTGCGCTAGCTATGTGATATGACTCATGAGATGACGTCATATGCCAGTAAGAATTGCAAATAAAGATGATCAACTCTGATTAGGAAGCCATATTATTGGATTCATGACAACGTTTATGAAGAGTGTTCTGAATGATTTCAATAGTGTTTGACATTTCCATGTTGCTAAGCTAAAAGTTGAAGATCCAGTAGACCAAAACATATTGTCAGAACTCCATTTTTCTTCTAAAGGCCAATCCACACTGCACAGACAAATGACAACAATTATCAAATGTTCACACTCCACTACCAGACACCAACAAACAGACTCTGACTAGGAAGGGCAAATGAATGACCAAATCCCAACAATCAAATTGTTACTTACCAAAGATCCTATAACTGCTCTTCTTTCTAGTTGGTCCAAAAACCTGACATTACGTCTTTTTTTAAAAGCACGTCCAGCACCTACTCGCATCGGTTTTGCCTCACTGTCATGGCAACAGTTTGTAGCCAGGTCAGATTCTGTCTGTGTTTGTTGCCGTTTGTTGGAAAAACCTTTCACACTGCTCAGACATTCCAACAAACACCGATTAAACATGTTCAGTCGGGTGAAAACAAACTCCGACAAACAGCAACACTAATCCAAAAACCTCCGCCAGACTTGTTTGTTGCCGTTTGTCTGTGCAGTATGAATTCTAGGGGTGTGAACCTACACTAGTCTCACGGTTCGGTTACGATTATCATGTCATTGATTCGGTTCAATTTGATATCTCGGTGCATCAACGATGCTTTCCATACATAATTATATATTTTTTCTTCACAAGACAAGAATTCTTGTATTAAAATGTATAAATATATTTAGATATTATTTGTAATACAATTTTGTCCTTTAATACAAGCAGTCAGATATATGAACTGTACCTTTAATATTTCAAACAAAACTCAAGTACACGCACAGAAGACAACATGAGCATTTATAGCAAATAAACAAATGTAAATATTATCCAGCTTGCTTTTTGAGCAATGTCGAGCGAGTTCTTTAACGCCCATGATTGGTCATTGTGTTCATGCGCTCAACAGAAAGGGCTGCGATTGGTTCAAAAAAAAAAAAAAAAAAAAACTGTCAGCGCTGTCACAAATGAGTGATGCGGTTACAGTTTATGCGCAGTTATCAAAGCTGATCCATGATGGATGCTGTGTAGAAAACTCGCTCGTGTCTGGATCCACAAGTATCGCTTTAACAGCCGAGAGGAGAGGAATACACAAGCAGTTCAAAGATACAAAAAAAAAAGAGAGAGATGGAGTGTTAGCTTTCGTTTTCTCCCTAGCAGTGAAATAGCGGTTCCTGGGTTCTGCTATACCTTCAGTGTCAGTGAAAGACTGTCTTAGCAAACTCACAAGCAGTGAATTGTACACAGTTGTCTGCTTTTTAAGTAGTTAGAGCATTTTAATTACTTGCAGTCGCCTCCCTCGCCATACTATTCTACCGCGACATAGCACATATGAGATAAATGACGTCAGTACGCAATAACCGGTTATGATCTATTACTGAACCAGTACCGAATTGTCCACGTCTGCATCGCGGTGCACCGAAGAAACAATTAATTTTGACACCCCTAATGAATTGGCCTTTAGAAACCATAAAATTAGTTGCAAAAGTCATCGTCTGAATACTGGGTTTTACTAGTATGTTGCAAGGCATTTGTAGCATGTTACTAACATGATTTAACTTATTGCTAGTACTTTTCTAGCATGTTTAACACACTGCTAGAATGTTATGTTTTTGACATGTTTTATTACATTGCTAACATGTTGCTACTCTGCTCAAAAATCAAATCAAATCAAATCAAAAGGCTATGAATCTGATGGGTAAAATCTAGTATTACACACATACGCTCTTTGAGGACACTAACCTGACAAGTCTTGATACAACATCTAAACAGAGACTTAGGTGTGGTACCAATAGTATAAGCTAAATAATTGACTCCAGCCCATTGAATTATTGAAAAAATAATTATGGCAACTCTGCAGCACCACTTCAGGAGTGCATTATTTTTGAGCAATTTCATGGCCCATCAACAAGACCACCTTCATGTCACTTCAGATGCCTAAAGCTCCACCAGGTCACTAGATGTTTAAACACAGCTTCTCCTCACCCTCTCTTGCACTTCTAGGTTGGCACTCTGGACAAACAGCGGCAGTCTGTCTATAAGCAGCTGGCTGGTCTCCTGAGCGGCCTGACTGTCCGTCTCCCCTTCATGCTTCTGCAGCACTGTTGCAAACAGTTTGGCAGCATTTTGGACATACACCGCCTGGATGTGACCGGGCAGAGTGGCCACCTTGGGTCTCAGCATGGCCTCTAGTGTCAGCATGGGGTCCTCCAGATGCCTGCGAGAAAAGGTTAAACATTAGCATGGCATTGTATGTTTGAATCTAAATCTTTTCTAGGGCATGTGCACGTACTCTGCAAACTCCCCACAGATCCATGCAGCGGCGTAGAGAACCTCGCAGATCCCGTTGCGCTGCGTGTTGCCAGTCAGCAGGTGTGCGTTGTCCAGCAGAGTGGCCATCTGAGCCACAGCGAAGGCTCGGATGGCTTTCACGCGAATGGCGACATCCAGCATCTGAGAGGCGATTAGATGGCCGTGCCTGGTGCCCTCAAGACGAGTCAGTTCTACCAGGATACTGATGTACCTGGATGACAGACAAGGCGGTTTTTCTGACTTCTGTGTGTAGTTAGTGCTACATACAACTGTAAAGGTAACTGTTGAATCTACGTTTATTGGTTGATTCAGTTAGAACTATTATTTGCATTTTAAAAGTCAAGACACAGTGGAAGGGCAGTGGAATAGAGAAAGAAACACAAGTCCTCAAGAGTATATTTAGGCCCTGTCCACATGAACACAAGTATTTTCAAAACCGTACTTTTTTCGATGCAGTTTCACTGTTTGTCCACACCAAAACAGAGTATTGGGAGATTGAAAACAAACATTTCTGGAATTTTCCAAAACTCCAGGTACTCCATTGTGTGGACACTACAATCGGAGTTTATGCCTTATGATGTCAGCGTGCAAGCTGTTTTCTCTTTTCTGATTGGCCAACACAACTGGGTTCAAACCAAACGCAGAAAACGCAAATTTCGCATGTTCGCGTCAAACGTGTCACATATTCCGCATTGTTTGACCACTGAACAGTATTCCGCCATTGACTTGTATGCAATTTACTTGTGAAAGTACTAAATATCCCATTTTGTGTGAACCCAGCATAAAAAGTGTCATTATCGCCGCCTGTTGGTTTATTCACTCATTTTCTTTTCGGCTTAGTCCCTTTATTAATCTAGGGTCGCCACAGCGGAATGAACCGCCAACTTATCCAGCATATGTTTTACGCAGCGGATGCCCTTCCTGCTGCAACCCATCACTGGGAAACATCCATACATACTTATTCACAAACATACACTACGGACAATTTAGCCTACCCAATTCACATATAGCGCATGTCTTTGGACTTGTGGGGGAAACCGGAGCCCCCGGAGGAAACCCACGCCAACACGGGGAGAACATGCAAACTCCACACAGAAATGCCAACTGACCCAGCCGAGGCTCGAACCCGCGACCTTCTTGCTGTGAGACGAACGTGCTACCCACTGCGCCACCGTGCAGCCCCTGTTGGTTCAGCGTATGCTTAACATTTTGCTTTCTCTTTTAAATGCAAATAAGCTGCTGCTTATTCCAAAAGAGGGAGGAGCCTTTACAGCATGGGCTTTAGTTACTCTAACAATACCAAACAAAACATCTGCATACATTATAAAGACTTGTCAGTTTAAACACCTGATATACAGTTTTCTGTATATCACACACAAAAAGTGCACAGACAAAAAGCTAAATATCTGACAGCATTGCTTTCACGAGTTTTGACAAAATGCACAAAATACACAAAAGTCTACATGGTTCGGATTATGTCTGTGATTATATACAGTTGGGGGAAAAAAAAAAAAAAAAAAAAAACAGCATGTGTATCAGTTTATTAGACCTGTGAAATGACACCTTCTGGGCATGGCGCAACTCAACCGAGCTTTGCCCAACTGTACATTCCCACAAGAAAAATCAGGACGACAACTGAGGGAGTCCAGAAACAGTGCTTACTGATAGAGAAAATAACTTGCTTTGGAGCAGACATTGTGCAGTACAACATAAAAATCTACAAAAAAGGGCCCATTCACACAGAACAGCTCTTTGTGTCTAAAACAAAAATGTGAGATGCATCATTTAGGAAGTTTTTTTTTTTTTTTTTAAAGGGCCACCTCCGCCATTTTACAAAAATATAAAAAGTTGACATGCCAACTTGCAATGCTTGTCCCGCCTCGGAGTTCTTCTGATTGGTCCAATACTTCGAAACTGACATTGATAAGGAGTGTTGCTTGTAAAAGTTGAAATTCTTTTAACTTCACATGGCATCTTAAATAAAAGTGTTAAATTAAAAGTGCGAGGGGTTCCAAAACACCTGAGACATGCATCCTTCAAGTGTGACCTTACTTTGAAAATCAATGGAAAAGTAGCATATTGGAATGGAAAACATGTTTTTTGTGAATGGCTCTTCAGTGTGTATTTGGTTTAGTCTCACCATTCGAAGTTGGTGATATACTGGTAGTTGCTCTGGCTGCAGATGTCGATGATCTTGGTGAGCAACTCATCTCTGTAAGTGGTGCCTTCAGCTTTGTCCACATGCAGCATGAGCTTCTTCACAATCTCCATTAGGTTCTTCTTCGAGACCTGGTTGCGCACATTTTCATAAACTCTTAATATACAAGCTCTTTACAGCATTACTCAGAGCAATGTAAACAAATGAATGTTCTACACACCATGCCGTAGAGCAGATCCAGGGCTCTCAAGCGGATGGACTCGTCTTTGTCATCCAAGCATTGCAGGATCAGGTCTTTGTGTGATTGCACAGACTTCGGGTGTGTCTTTAGGATCTTTGACATGGCCAGAAGACCCAAGTACTTCACTGTAAAACACCACAGTGCCTAAGTGACTTTTGAAATGAGGCAAGGCTAATTCTAGGTTTATTAAGACTATGAAAGTCGCGATGTGAATGGAGGTTGTGGTAGATATTTTGTTCTGTATTATAACATAAAAGTGAAATGTTCATCAGAAAAAAAAGAAGGGTGGGATTAATGTATAATTGATGAAGGCAGATGTAAATGTGAGCTTCTAGTTGATTCAAAAAAAGAAGTTTGGCTGGATTAAATGTCAGGCATTCATCACGTACGAGGTATGTCTAACGGCCAATTCACATTGCACCAACACCAATATTTAGAGCTAAAAGGTAAAGCTAAAAGTCTCAGTGGAATTCTTAAGGGAGTTAGCTGTTATCAATTTTTTTAGATGAATCTATGGGAGTTTGATACCATGGCTCCACTTCACGATCAATCTGGACAATCTGGTTTCACTTTTTTATATTAGTCATACGGGAAAACAATGTGATCATTTGCTAGCTTGTAAAGTGTTTTTTTAAGAATTAAATGAGTCCAATGGAGTTTGATACCATGGCTCCACTTCACGATCAATACTGCACAGAACTGCAAATGCACAGAACTGCAAATGCAAGATGTCATCAGCCATTTTTGGTCCATTCTGGCTTCGCTTTTTTTTTTTTTTTTAACATTAGCCATATGGGGGAAAACAGGTTTTTATTAGCTAGCTGTTACCAAGTGTCTTTTAAGAATTAAATGAGTCTGCGTACGTTTACCACGGCTCCACTTTATGATCACTACAGAAAAGACTCCAAGTGCAAGATGTCAGCCGCCATCTTTGGGAAATTTTGGCTTCACTTTTCTACAGTGGAATTTTTTTTGTCTATGTTCAGTGCCTGTTTTTATTATTTAAACAAATACATTCAGCACTTGTTGGCTGTATAATGATTATCCATGCTGGTTGCCGTTTTTCAGTGCAGTCTAAATGGACCTAAACGTGTAATAGAAAGATTGAAATGTAGCATTTGTATATAAATTACAAGAAAAACATTTTAAAAATAAAACATGCATTTAGGAATTGTTTATAATATTCTCAATAACGCAATTTAGACAATAAATAGGGTGAACCTCCATTCCATGTCAACTTTAGAGCATTTTACAAATGAAATCTAACCATTCTCTAATAGTTCATCATTATTGAAAAATCTGCATATGCACATGTAGTAAAGGAAGACAAAAAAACAAGACAATGGGAAAAGAAAACACAAAGGACAAACACACACAAGACACACCCCCACAAGAACACTAATGGACTTCCATTTTGTTTTACTCCGCCAGATATTTTAAAGGTCAATTGTATTACTAATTGTAACAGATTAAATGAATATTTAATACGAAGCCACTAATGTTTGAATGGCCCACATAATCAAATAAAACTAAATATAGATGCAGGATGACTGGAGCCACAGTTCTGCAATCTTGGGACTTTAGAACACTGGGCTTTTCCTGATGCCAATGTACAAATACACTGATCTATATAAATAAGACTTGACAGAACAGCGAATGCAAGCAAATATCAAGGCGACTCTGTGGTTTCTGAAAAACAAAACATGGCAGTCCGGGATTCGTAGAGCTACTCTATAGCCAGCTTCATTGGGGCACCGATAACTCGAACTCCTGACAGATAATTCAAGATCGTTTAATGTGCATGTCTTGAAATGGTATTGCTCTTTTGGAGGACACTTTTTCGAGAAGTTCCTCAAGCTATTAAAGCTACAAATTACGCTTGCCAATTCTCTGTTGTAGCACTGAGGTTGTCTTCGAGTTATCCGGGATGGAGGTCTACATGGACTGCATCTACAGGACCAGAAGGGGGACTCAGAAACATGCAGACAATGAGAGAATGACACACTGCAGGCATTGACAGAAGGCTCACAGTTCTGGTCCGAGTCTTCAATCAGGATTCGCAGCTTCTGCACACAGAGCTGTGGACAAGAGAGAGAAATGGAAAACAGAAGGAGACGAAAGGCATTACTACTAATGGATAAAGCCCTTTCACAGCATCTTACATCAATTTGTGACTAGATGGAAAATAGACCTCTTTAGAAGAACCAGTTTTTGTTTTTTGTTTTTTAAACCAATGATCCAGTTTGGCAACTTATCTTTAAAAGAAACTTGGCTGAATGCAGATTTCTACACTGAGGTGGTCAATATATAATAACATATAACTTGCATTTATTCAATAATTCATTTAGCTGATGTTGATATCAGACGTGGCTATTTGATTAAAATGGCTAAAATGAAATGTTTACATTTTATTTTCTAAATGTAAAAAATCTGAATATAATACATTTAAATAATATATATTTAATCAAATACTTTAATAAATTAAAGCATTAGCCAATGTCCAATGTTTTTGTCATTTAAAAAAATCTAATTAATTAACAGGAGTTTGCTAATTAGCTGATTATAGATAATAATGCTATATATTTGTGTTTCAGATGTGTCTGATATTTAAAATTCATTTGACAAAAAAAAATTCTAAATTGAGAAAAAAATAAAAGTAATTATTACATACAAGAATTGAAATGCAGAAAATCATATACATTGTACACATATAAAAGCAACAATGCAATGACCTGAATTATCATTGTAACGTTTAAAGAAAAAAACTACTCTTGACCCTACAAATATAGATGTATATAAAAAGGGCCTCAAAAAACATTACAGTAAAACTGCCAGTTACACTAAGTAATGTGCCAAAAGCCCACCTGTATGCTAGCACTGTGATTGGGCATCCCAGAAGATAGCGAGATCAGTACTGAGTAAAACAGGAGAGAGAACAGACATCAGTGCCAAAGTTCAAAAATATGAATACAACACCGGGTCACGGCACCAGAAATACTGACCTGCAATAACTGTGTTGACGCACTCATAGAGAAGCGACATGGCCGAGGTACTGAGAGAGTGAATGAAATAAAAGACATATATTATATTTAACCCTAATATTCCTGTCAGCGTTGGTGTTTTAGCATCACCATTACCTGTGGATGAGGTTTGTTAGGGGCTCAATCAGCTTCTTTCCCAAACGAGGCTCCAAAGGAGTGAGAGCACCAAACTGAAAGATGGACATATGATTAAAGAAATGGACAAAAGTGTTTAATTTAGCCAACTTTCATGAAAAAACAATGAGGTGGATCTAAGGTTGAAGTTAAAATCTGAGAGAAAGTGGATGCTGAGGGCCAGAATCTCTGCTTTAAAGCCTACTGGATCATATTTGATACATTTCTAAGGACTCTAAATTACATCAAACCTTGGTTTAAGAACCAGTTGTACACATATCACATATCTTTATTTAATGCCATGTCAGCAACAATGACTATTTTCATGGCAAAAACATTTCATTAATAGATATACAATTAAAAACCAGATAAATTAGATACAATTTTTAACATTCATTCATTTTCCTTCGGCTTAGTCCCTTATTTATCAGGGGTCGCCACAGGGAATGAACCGCCAACTATTCCAGCATATGTTCAAACACCCATACACACTTGCATTCACACACACACTCATACAAGGTCCAATTTAGTTTATTCAATTCACTTATAGCGCATGTCTTTGGACTGTGGGGGAAACGAGCAAACCCACGGAGACCCACGCAAACACGGGGAGAACATGCAAACTCCACACAGAAATGCCAGCTGGCCCAGCCAGGACTCAAACCAGCGACCTTCTTGCTGTGAGGCGACAGTGCTAACCACTGAGCCACCGTGCCACCTGATTTTTAACATTAACATCTTTCATAAAAAAAGCCTTCTGCAGTCAGTAAAAGCAGGACAGGCTTTACCTGTTGTACTGTATTATACTTTTAAACTGTACGTGTATTATACTTTACGTTAAATGGATTTGAATATTTTGTAGGTAACTGTTACACATAAACCATACAGCTAGGCTACTTTTGATCTACACATGTATGGCAATTGAGCTTGTTACAATTTTTGCTGCTGAAATTTATTTCAAACTTAAAATAAAAATGATTTTATATTTATTTTGCATACAATAACCCCCCAAAAAGACAATATTTAGACAACACAATGTCAATGTTTCAACTTCAGAAGGGTTAAGAGGTCATTATTTAATGGAATAACCCTGATTTTTGGATCACAATAAATGAAGTCATTTGTTACTCTGAACAACTGTCATTTTCTTCAGAGGGGGAAAAAGAAGTTTGACTTTTAGAGTAAAATGTTATCATACCTTTACATAATAAAATGAATCGAATTACATTCTACTCTCTGTAAAAACAGAATTTCATTAGTGGTCTCTTATTTTTTATACATATAATTACTTGAAAAGTACTGAAATGTTAGACTTTAGCTTGGACGAGCCATAAACGTCTGATGCATCAACAAGTACACAAATTCATTTCTGCTCAAAAGGTTGTTTCAGCAATTCATTATTTCATACGCCAAGATTTTATACTGCAAATCCCTCACACTTTTTAGTCTCTTATAGTGTTGTCACGATACTGAAATTCGATACCAATCGGTATTTTAAAAACATTTCCTGCTAACATTTAAGCGCTGTTGAGCTCATTCTGAAACACCGCTGATTTGCTATTGTATTCACGTGCTCAACAGAAATGACTGTGATTGGCCGTGAAGGTCATCAGTTCACCGAACTCACCACTGTTTAGTGAGTGTAACTACAGATACAGGGACACTGGAGCATTTTAAAGCCGCGAAGATCAGCTGGTCGGTTTATAAGCTGACATACGAGAGATCCGCTGATGAATCGACTGATCTTCACGGCTTTGAAACGCTCCAGTGTCCCTGTATCTGTGGTAACACTCCGTAAACAGTGGTGGGTCTGGTGAACTGATGACCTTCATGGCCAATCACAGTCATTTCTGTTGAGCACGTGAACACAATGGAAAATCAGCACTGTTTAAGAACGCGCTCAACAGCTCAACGTTTATAAAATTTCAGTACCGATTGGTATTGAATTCCAGTATCGTGACAACACTAGTCTCTTACCAGCTTAATGATCTTGATGAGAACCCAGTTGTTGGTGGAGGAGGTCATGAGTTTGAAGAACAGGGGTGCCAGCGACAAGTAGTTTTTAGGATTTCTTCTGGCCAGTTCACAGATGACATTCACAGCTGCTGACTGGACACCTGAGACACAAACAAACATTCAGATTGAAGGCTGAAATATTCAACAGGCCAAAACTGTGGATGTAGCATCTTTACCGGGATCAGGATCCTCCAGCTTTTCTTTGAGTCGAGGAAAAGCAGGACGCAGGGATTCTGGGTATTTCAGAAACACTTTATACATGATCAGCACGGCCTTCTTGCGAATGTACGGCTTGGTGTGCGACATCTGAGACGAATGAGGTGAGAATTAAGTCATTTATTTAGGATTTAATGTCAGCAACAATGGCTAAACTATTCAGAGCATAACCCAGATTTTCATGAGAACATTTCACTTCATATTATTTCATAATATATAAAATAATTGACCAAATTTGTCTTAGAAATAGTATATAAGATATACAGATATGCATATAAACAAAATGAAAAGAAACAATAGTAACAATTACATAAAATCTTTCAAAATAATGAATGATTTAAAAAAATATCTAATTATTACTCTGGGAGAAAACTTATTAAAATGACCAAGCATATATTTTCCGGCTAAAAATGTCATCTGGCATCATTTTAAAATAGACATTATTAAAAAAAGTTTGAATTATGATTACTACATAAAGCACAAACTGGTTTCTCCTCCTTCAAGAGAGAATGAATGTGTGGTGAACATCAATATTTGCTTAAGGTAAACACTCTGATTGGCCGTACCAAAGTCATGATGTCATTGGCGAGGTCACGAGCGAGGTCAGGGGTCACGAAGCAGGACAGGCCGGTCAGAGCCACACCAGTGTCATATTGGTTTGGACTGCTGAGATCCTGGGGGGAGAGATGATAAAAGTCTCCTATAGCAAACAGTGTGACTTATACAAATAGATGAATAATAAGTCTAAAACGCACCTTGCGGATCTGATTGGTCGTCAGCATGATGACATCAGTGCCCTCGTGAAAGCATTGGGACGCTGCAAGGTAGCCAATTCGCTGGAAATGAGAAAAGAGAGAGTCATTTGTTAAGTGAAGTTGTGAAGCAAAATTAATAGTATTTGGGTGACAACAATGTACTAAAAACTATATATATATATATATAAATAAACTTTTTTACATATTCCATGTATAGACGACAACATTTTCGCAGCTACTTTTGATCTCGAGTGCATGAAAAATGAAGTAAAAGTGCAACAAAAAGAAAAAGCTTAATAGAAAACAAAAAAGCAAACATTATACAAAAAAGCCTCTATAATAGGATATATATATATATATATGAAGTAAAATAATTTAACAAAAATGTACTACAGTAATGCTGATATTGACTATAAAAGACCAAATATTATTTTCTATAATAATTAGCAATTTTATTTGTATTAGTCGTATTAACATTATTAATAATAAATCACCCTCATATTTAAATGCACTTTTACCAAGGGTAAACTAGCAATATGGTTATCAAACTAGGCAAAGTCTTACGGATTTTACATTATGTCGTTTTAAAACTGCTTATGGTCGTCAGTTTTTTAAATATTCTGGAGCATTGCTATGGAATAATCTACCAGTGGATATTAAAAGTATTACTAATGTGGCTAGTATTAGTTTAAATTCTAAAAGTTGGATTTTAAGCAGAATATTATGTTGATGACTTTTACAGTACGTTTTAATGTTTTTTTTTGTTTGTTTGTGATTGTATTTGTATTTACTTTTAAAATATAGTGTCACAGTGTACCTGTTACGGGGAGTAGTATAATCTGTACTTCACGTCAAGAACCACAATGGAAATAAGTTTTGTTTGTAAAACTTTATTGTGTATATCCTTGATGAATTAAGTGTATTCATTTATTTTTTGTCAAATAAAATGAATATATGAATGAATTGTATCAGTTATTTGTTAATATTCTTTGGACCTAACCATCTCTGAACTTTTCTGACAGTGTGCTATTTCGAGTTCCTCAATTAATCTCTATTAATTTATTTGTTTAATAAAATTAATTAATTAATTAATGTTATAACCAATTTAAAATATATACAGAAAGCAAAAATACAAAAAAAAAAAAAGTTAAAATGTGTAAAAAAAGTAAAATAAATAAATAAATAAATAAATAAATAGAACAAAAATGACAATATAAAAATAAATCCCAATCAAAAAATATGCATTCTTATACTAGTACATAAATAGATCAAAAACACACACATACACACCTAAATATATAAAACATTAATTCTGAAGTCTCCTCTCACCTTGTAAGTGAATTTGGAGGAGCTCATGACCTCCACGATGTTGAAAGCAGCCCAGCTCACATCATAGCCGAGCATCTGCAACTGTTAGAAGCAGAACACGAAACAAATAAGTGACAGCTTGATGTCAAAAGAAAAAAGAAATCAGAATGAAATGACTTACGTAGGTGAGCTTGCAGACGGCGTTGGCTTTAACTGCGATGTTGTCCTGTTTGAGTTCTTGTTTGATCTCATCGATGCACGTAGAGATGTATTTGGCCTGCAGAGGGAACAGGAAGTATTGTTAGAAAGAGTGAGCCAAAAATACAGACAACGCTCTCCATAACAGCCCAACGCATCATTTAGTTCCTGTTGTCCGACGTATCAGTCAAATCACCGCCTGAGCTTAATGAGGAACGATGTGTGCCAATTAACACTTCAGCAGAGCGAGATTTGGTCTCACAATGAAAACATATTGATACACGCATTCGTCAAGACAATATTTTGCAGATGACGTCACAGTCTTCCATAATTAGCATTTATAAAAGATATAGGTTTCCATTATTTTATAGTAAACCAATATTTTTCCCTTAAAAAACACAAAGAGAAATTTAGCAGAATGTCCAAGCTGCTCCGTAATGAAAGTTTATGGCGATTTTTATTTACATCACTTACATTTATTATTCAATATGCATATACATTTATATGAACCATTTTTACCTTAAAACACAAAAAGAAATATTTAGCAGAATGTCCAAGCTGCTCCGTAATTAAAGTTTATGGAGATTTTTTTATTTACATCATTTGCATTTATTATTCAATATGCATTTAAATTCATATGAAATATTTTCCCCTTAAAAACCCCAAAAGAGATATTTAGCAGAATGTCCAAGCTGCTCCATAATGAAAGTTTATGGGGATTTTTATTTTTATTTATCATTTTATATGCATTTGAATTCATATGACTGTATGGGTTATTTTCCTTTTAAAATGTTGTGTATATGTTAATTTTTTTTGTATTTGATAGTTATGTCATTCATTCATTCATTCATTTTCCTTCGGCTTAGTCCCTTTACTCATCAGGGGTCGCCACAGTGGAATGAACCGCCAACTTATCCAGCATATGTTTTACACATCGGATGCCCTTCCATCTGCAACCCAGTACTGGGAAAAATAGTAATGTGTATTATTTGCAAATAAGAAAATCATTTAAAAAAAAAAAGAAAGTTTATGGGGATCAAAGACAGTGGTGACAAGAGAGATTTCAGATTATTAATAAAATAATAAAAACAACAAACATTCCATTTCTACAACTTTAAGCAAAATGCAAATATTTATATATAAAAATAAGAAACTTTTACAGCATAAATAAAAAAGTGAAAGTAAAAATAAATTAAAATGACAAGTCACAACATATGAACTAAAATGTTAATAAAATAAAGTAATTCAAAATATCAATACAAACTACAAGTATACTACAATTCATAAAAAAACATATTTATTGCCGTAGACGATAAATAGCACAACCCTAACTGAACGCTTCGTTATTTTTTTGACTTGTTTTCACATCAGATGATAAATATAACCCACAATCAAAGGTTCACTGTTGAAATCCAAAAATAAAAAAGCATAAATAAAAAAATACCCTTCCTCCATACTAGGTCAGTTTATCCAGTTATGTGTGTAGAATCAATGAATGACTAACAGAGCCAACAAACCGCAATATCTCATGGCTAGTCATTGAATGATTATGAAATGTAATTCATTGAAGGGATAGTTCACCAAAAAATTAATATTTACTTACCAATGACAAACCTTTGAGTTTTTTTCCCCTGTTCAACGCAAAAGAAGATATTCTGAAGAATGCTGGAATGTCAATTGACATCCATAGTAGGAAAGTAAATACTATGGAAGTCAACGGATACCCGTTTCCAACATGTCTTCTTTTGTGTTCAATAGAAGAAAGAAACTCAAACATAGTTGAGACAAGTGAAGGGTGAATGATAAGTAAATGATGGTAGGATTTAAATCATTGGGCCCTTTAAAAGTGTCTTCAACCAGCGCTTGGACTTACAGCACACATATTGGCCTTAGGGACACACAAAGTGCTGTTGTATGAGGCGAGTGTGTGGTCATGTGTCTTTAGTCATGAGACTAACAGGAGGAGAAACACTGAAGGGGCTACACTACAGAATCAAGCCCTCCTTTACTGACTGAACAACGCATCGTGGAGATGTGAGGTATATGAAGAAGAAGATATTCCAATCACATCTGTATAAAAACGTTTTGAATGCTGCATTGCAAGTCATATTGGTACTGAGAGATTGAAAACATAGAATAAAGGTTTTCCTATAAGGTCGTTGCAAAACATCTGAATTAGGTAGTTTACACAGGGTGAGAGTGAAAATATGGAGTAAATGAAGGATCTCCAGAAGAGTTACATTTTTATTAAAAGCTTGTGAATGATGCATTGTGGGTAATTTAAAAAGAGGCTGAAAATACAAGGTACACTGTATAAAAAAAATGTTGGGTTCCAAACAATCGATTTGAGTTGGGACAACATGAAGGAATCATTCATTCATTTTCCTTTGTCTCTTTATTCATCAGGGGCCGCCACAGCGGAATGAGCCGCCAACTTATCCAGCATGTTTTACACAGCGGATGCCCTTCCAACTGCAACCCATCACTGGGAAACATCCATACATCTCATTAACACACATACACAACGGCCAATTTAGTTTATTCAATTCACCTATAGTGCATGTCTTTGGACTGTGGGGGAAACCGGAGCACCCGGAGGAAACCCACGCGAACACGGGGAGAACATGCAAACTCCACACAGAAATGCCAACTGACCCAGCCGGGACTCGAACCAGCGACCTTCTTGCTGTGAGGCGATAGTGCTAATCACTGAGCCACCATGTCGCCATGAAGGAATCAAGTTAACTTATTAGCTTTTACAAATTTAAGTGGGTTGAAGATAAAACAATTAAGTTGTTCCCAAAAAACTGAAAGAATTGTGTTGTTTCAACTCATTTTAAATAAGTAGTTTGAACAAACAGCAAATGTCATTTTTGGAGTGTAAACAAAGGTTTCCATGATGATTTTCCTGCCACGTCTTTGCAAAACTCTTATGAATGTTGAATTATGGGTAGTTCCCACCTACAGGAACTGACAATATGGAGTAAATGATGGTTTCTTTGATTATTCACTGAAAAAAATGATTCAAAGATGATTCATTGGATTTACAACATTTTCTTAAGGTAAGTGTTTGAAAACTATTTATTTGGGCTGAATTTAAACAAATTAAGTTGAACATTACTAAATGTAATTTGTTTGTTTAAATTCAACCTATATAAATTAGGTGAAAATTAAACCACACTGAACTGAACTGAACTTAAACTCTAAAAAGTGAACGGACACCATTCCAATTCACTATAATCTTCTATGTGAAGCTGCTTTGACACAATCTACATTGTAAAAGCGCTATAGAAATAAAGATGAATTGAATTGAATAAATTGTTTGCAACAGTTTTGCGGAAATAATTTTTTTCAGAGTTGTGCCTTTATAATAATAAATTAAGTAAATGAAGAGATTCTCCACACAAATTGCCAGTTGCATTTAAACAAACCCCTGGTAAATGATGATTATTTGTGCTTTATGCATAGAGAGACTGCAAAACAAGGTTTTCTTGTCAGATAGTCAGAAAACTCGTGAATGATGAATTATGGGTAAGACTCCACTGAGGTTTTCCTGTGGAATCCTCATGTAGATATTATGATTCTCCAAATTGAGAAAAAATAAATAATGAGTTATTTTTTTTATTGTGCAAAATAGTCAAAACGTTCTTATGAATGATGCATTGTGTGTAATTTACACCCAATGATATTATATATAAAATATATTACACATTAGAAACTATTGGGTAAGATAAGGCTCACCAGAAGGTTTTCATGCAACATCTTAAAATGCTTGTGAATAGTGCATTTATTTTTATTTTGTTAGGAACAAAAATTCACAACTAAAATTGGGTAAAATAAGGTCCTTCAGATGGCTTTTCTGGACACAAATCTTTATGTGCTTCCAATGAAAAATGCATTGATGTTTTTCACCTCAAGCGAATTTTACACTCGAGCTGAATCATTTGAATTCGAGTAGACGATACCATTGAGGCAAAATTAGCCTCAATCGTGCTGCCTGCTGGAAATCTGTCTATATTTGCACATTTGCATTGACTCTGTATTTAAAAACTTAATTTTGCTATTGGATTGAACATGAACTTAGCAATAAAGCATTGTCGTCCTGAGGTAAGCGTATTTTACTTTCAGTTGTTTTTATTGAGAATAGTGGATTTGGTAAGAAAACCAGCAACATGAGCGTCTGTTTTCAGGAGTATTTCGAGCAAATGTGCCGACAGTTGAAGAATGTTCAACTCTTGAGTAAATAGCTGCGGTCCAGAAACACTCAAGTCCTCAAAGTTGAACTTTCTTTTTTTTTGAGGAGCGCTGGCATTTAAGCAGTATACAAACCCTTCGATGGACATGCGACATAAACACAGGTTCAGTTTTTAATGAATGATGCATTATGGGTCATTTCCATGAACTAATATTTTAACTGTAGTTAAATCCCTTATCCCTAAGGTTGTCCTTTCAAAATGGTCATGAATGATGCATTATGGGTAATTTCATCCCTATAAGCAACAAAACATAAGGGAACAGAAGGCTCTCCAGAAGACACTGTCGTCTCATTCAGCTCTAATGAATCATGCATTATGGGTAATTTCAGCCCATTGGCGTGACTGAAATATTTCTTAGTTAGCCAACAGTTGGAGTCGACCAGCTCAGCAAACCGTCAGTGAAGTATGAAGACGAACTCAATGTCCTTCTTAGGCAAACAAGAGATTGCAGTCTTCCTTTTCAAGTGCACTCAGAAGAGTGCAAACTATACAAACTCCTGTTCGATTTAAACCATCAAACGCACCCCTAAATGACTCAACTCCAATGTTAACTATATTATTAGTTACTAAATTAACCAAATTATTAAGTTCAAATGTCCAAAAGTAGCATTCAGGTAGGCAGCTCGCTAGTTTTGAGATGCAGCCAGAGCTTTGGATAAGTACACCCACCTCTCGTGGAAAACAAATATAGAGGTCTCACATGAAACCACAGGCCGAGCGCAAACAGACCAGTGAACGAACACACACACACACACACACACACACACACACACACACACACACACA
>CAIGQV010007757.1:9176111-9196951 GCA_903798115.1 Danio jaintianensis | reverse complement strand
TTTAATCCTTTTACGGATACTAAAAAAAAAAAAAAAAAGAGAGAGAAGCTTGGACCAAGTTACATAGCACTAGAAGCATGTTCATTTTAAGCATGATAAGCATGTTTTATGACATCCAAGAAAAAGAAACGGCATTAATCGGGTCAACCTAAGCAGATGTAAGTTGTCATAATCAGAGCACCGATCAACCAACAACAAACGGTCAATACGTCTACAGAATTTAGTTAAAAATCTATAGACAGGAGTTACTGAAATCCATACCAGACAGATCAGATGTAGATTTGTGCACTAATAATAATGACGATGATGATAATGATACTTCATGATTTCTTGCTGAATGGGAGTCGATGAACACAAAAGCAGATTTTTTTTTCTTTTTCCTTTTTCATATAAAACAAAAGGAAAAAAGTTTGACTCATAAAAAGCGGCTACATAATACAAGCACAGTCTCCAAATACATTTGGGCTTGGGTGTTTTTTTTTTTGTTTTGTTTTTTTGACGTCAGTGTGGTTCTGAAATAAAACGTTCCCCCTCGATCATCAGAATCCTCCGCATGGAACATTTAGATTAAGGCGCTTGTTTGCCTCATGACGCCTCGATTCAAAAGTGCTAATAAATGTTCATATCACGTTTTATGTACAACACGAAAAAAACCTCATGTAAGTCACAAAGATGGGCAGACAAAAAGTAACACAGATGAATGAAGGAAGCCAAGGTGTGTTTGTGAGCATAAAAGAGGCGAGCGCAGTTAGCTCTCAGACGACATCTGCTCGTCCTGCTCTCTGCTGTCCTCTTTTACATCTGCATCCGCTGTGGGATCCGCCTCTGTAGAGTCGTTTAGCTGATCTGCTGGCTCATCTGGATCAGGCCTGAAAGACAAACGAGCAGTTAATCAGCATGTGATGTAAATAACAACAGACTATAGAATACAGGAGACATGTGACTCGTACAGTTTTGAATGGAGAAAAGTGTAACAGTCAAGTCAGCAAATTAAGCCCTGCCTTCTATTTCAGGAGTCAATCATGGATCGATATAGACTGCCGATTCTCCGCGGGAGGGGCTCGGACCAGACATGAGTTTCTGCAGATTTTGTGTGATTCGAATGTTTAGGAATGAAACTAAAGAGACAGTTGTTTAATTTTATTGGTGATTCCTAGATGTAATTGAATCGTAAGCTTGGCAAGCAATTTTGGAGAATTTGAGGTTTCCCCATTCAAACAAAATGCCAGAGCATACTGCCTGAGAGGCGTTTCAAAGATGGCCGCTGAGTGAAATAACTTGCCTAGGAACACGTGTTATGAGCCCAGTATCTAGCTTTTTCTCACTTTGTTTACCTAAAATAGAGCTTCATTTTCATATTGTATACAATGCAGGAACAGCTCTTTTTTTCAGTGTCTGAAATGGTTCGTTCAAGGGTCATTTTTAAGCTCCTCCTACTCTGCTCTGATTGGTCAGACGGCCCTGTTTGTTGTGATTTTAAAAGCCTTTTGATTTTGGCCAATTTCTGAATTTCAGCTCTTCCGCAGTGATGCGAACGGCATTTAATGTACCAATTCAAGTCCTCGCCCTTTATTTAAAAAAAACTCTTGCGGAAAGTGGTTCAGTATTATTACATGCAGAACTGTGTTGTGCCTACGAAAACCAACCACACGTTCATTGCGTTGGGTCTTCATCTTCTGAGGCACAAGTAATTTATTTGTTATATTTGACTATTTTATATTTAGGTCTCGATGACTCATTGGATGGAAACATTATCCGAAAATGCTTATGCGATATTCCAGTTTCGTGTAAAGGTCTAATTTGCATCTTTTGATGCATACAAAGCTATTGATCAATATGGCAAGCAGCTGAAGTGCTGCATTAAACAAAATCAACACCTGGAGGTCGTAGGACTCTGTGGTCAAAACAGTGTTTTCATTGTGTGTCGAGTGTTTCATGATAACTGAGATTGAAAGTAGACATACAAGTTATGTGATTGAAAAGGAGCAGCAATCGCAACTTTTTAGTGCTACACATCTTCAAGGCTGAGAAGTGAACACAACAGGTAAACGCTGCTAACATTAGCTAGTCACTGTAATTCCTATTGTACTGGATTAAACCCTGCTCTGAAGTAGCAATTAAATCAGTTGCCCCAAATGGTGTTCCTAGAACTAAAATTGCTCCCATTTTATGTGGGGCAAATATGCCAAAAATGTAATACTTCTGCCAATAGTTCTATAAAGTATGAAAAAGTTCCTACGATGCCTTCACCTGATGCCATTTGGGGATTTGTTCTCATCCGGTTTGTCTTGGTCTGTGGGTTTGGAATTGCTTTCAGGTTCAGAAACATCTTTTCTCTCTCCTTCGGATTCTCCATTCACTGGTTTGGAATCGTCTGGGTAGAAGAAGACAAAAGTATATGCAGAAAGTTATTAACTTTTTATATGTTTTATTGCTTGAAATTATGCGTAAAAAAAAAAACACGTTTCACAGCGTTCACCTGTGTTTTGTGCGTCTTGCTCATTGCCTTCTTGATTCTTTTCATTGAGTTTTGGTTTACCAGTCTCAATCTTTCCAATGAACTGAAGCTTTAGTTTATTATAGACTGCGGTGGCCTTCTCCATGACTGCATTGCTGGCTTTGTACCGACGAATCTAGAAGATAATAAAAAAAAAAAAATTTTTAAGTGTGCTACATATAAGATGGGAACATTATTTAATAATTACTTCCAAATATTTATGAGTATCTTTTCTTCTGTTGAATGTATTTTGAAGACTGTTTGTAACCAATAGCCATTGACTTCTACAGTAGGAAAACATTACTGTGGAAGTCAATGGCTTCCGGATTCTTTCTTGAAAAACATTTGTGCTGGATCATCTACTTAATATTAATATTCAGCAATCATAATTTAAGGCCTAGTCATTTAGCTTCTTTTAAATTGTTATTGCCATAGGAACATTCTGACAGTTAGATTAACATTATTGAAAATCTACAACAGAAGAAATGAACTCTAGAAAACACCAATTAATTTGTAAGAGTTTGTACCTTTTTGAGGGTGGCAATAACGTCTGCATTCTTCTGTAAGATGTGAGTGGTCACTTGTACCGAGCTGAGCTCATCCAAGGCTTGTAAACACTTCTCAATGTCCTAAAGATTGAAAAGAAGCACAAGCCACAGAATGAGATCAAGGAAATGGCACATCAGGCCACTTTCACACTTCTAGAAATACATGGCCTAAAAATATAACAGTATTTTGTCCATTTATAGGTCACATGGGAACAGAAATTAGGACTTGTTGTTTGCCATTATTAATTAGAGTGTTATTATCGTTAACTAATGCGATTAAAAACATGCGTGTTAATCAAAACAGTTTAAATTAAATAAAAAATAATTAATGAAATACAGAAATGTTGTTTACCTTGTAAACATTTATGGTTTATGAAATAAATATAGCCTTGGAAATATTAACAATTTTAAACAAGTTAAAGGAAATGAATGAAAAATAAAACAAGTAATTAAGCCTAAATGTAAACATAAAATGCTTTAATAAAAATAACAAAAGCACATAACACCAAGTAAAAATTTATTACAGAAATTGTAATGGTATTTTTGCGTTTAAAATGACTATTGATTTTCCCAGTGATGGGTTGCAGCTGGAAGGGCATCCGCTGTGTAAAACATATGCTGGATAAGTTGGCGGTTCATTCCTCTGTGGCAACCATAGATTAATAAAGGGACTAAGCCGAAAAGAAAATGAATTAATGAATGACTATTGATGACAATGAACTTGGACATTTGCAGAAACAGTCCTACAAAAAGCAGCATGGTTGGGCTTGTGATGTCACAACTCACTGGGTTGTCAACTTTTAGTGCAAACTTGATGTCTGTATGGAGCTTCTGTAGTTTCTCTTCTGGCGAGGGCTCTAATGGTACACAGGGGCGATAGAAATGAGAGTTACAGTGCGATTACCATAAAAATGATTTAAAGAGACTGAACCGTAAGGAGAACAAGCTTCAAGTGACCTTTTTTCTTCTCCACTTTCTTCTCAGGTGGACGCACCGGCTTTCGTTTCGGCTTCTCGGGTTTAGGCCTTGTGGGAAACAGTTGGTATTGCAAATTAAAATTTAAATCCTCTTAATAGCTTCAAAAAGTTAGAATTTGAAAGTTTCAAATTGGATTTAGATTCAAAGTTTTTTCTCATTAATAAAAAGAATTGATTCAAAGAATTAAGAAGAATTTCTATTCAAAGAATTGAATAATTAAACTAGCAAAAAGTAGGATCAATACTGATGAATTCAATACTGGTGATATTCAAATGTGGTTTCTGAATTATTCAAATGTGCATTATTTGTCAGTGTTATTGTACAAGATTTTTAATTTAAGAATTTCTTAGTTGTTTTTCTTGAAAATTGAGTAAAATTGTGAAATAAAACCATGAACAAATTTAATTTAAGCACTTTCAGGGACCTGTGTTTGTTTTTAAGTACTTTCCAGGCCTTGAATCCATATGTCTGAAATTCAAGTACTTTCAAAAAGCGTGGGAACCCTGATTCTTTAATAGAATTAAACATTTACAAAGTAACATTATTTTTGGGTGAACCATTTCTTTAAAACTGGAAATAAAACATTTAATAAGATAAAGAAACAAATAAAAATAGAACAAAAGCCAAATATCAAGTATTACTAGTTAGCGTACATTCATAAATAATTCTGATGATTTTAGTTGCTGTACGAACACATACTTTGCTTTGTGCCTCTCCTCTGATCTCTGTGGCTTCTTCTCTTTGATCGGTCTCTCTTTTTTCTCCTTCACCTCGTTCTCTTTCTTTCGCCGCCCTTTTTGGCTTTCTTTTTTCTTTTTCAACTGAAATGAAACACCCAACATGTTAAGAAAAGACTCACAGGAATAGTTTTGTGGAAAGTACTTGCTGGTCTACTTGCCTCTGAGGGTGGTGGCGAGTCCGAGTCTGACGGTGCAGGGATGGGTGGAGGAGGAGGTTTCTTAGATTTTTTGAGAGGATGATCGTCCACTTCATCGTTTGAGGAGCTGCTACCGCTGCTGCTGCTTCCTTTCCTCGCCTTGGTCTCTTTGTCTCTTTTCCTTTTTTCTTCCTCCTCTTTCTCTCGCTCCCGGAGCCGACGAAGCTCTTCAGCCTCCTCTCTCTTCCTCCGCTCTTCCAGCTCCTTCCTCCGCTCCTCGTCTCTCTTCTTCCACTCACTGACGCGGTCTGTGTCGCTGTCACTTTGTGAAAAAAAAGCTTAAATGATAATCCATGCACTTCACTGAATAGTTGGATGTTCTTTGTAGATAATGTGAACATGTTAATCCAATTAAAGGGACAGTTCATCCAAAAATTTTAACTCTGTCATCATTTACTCACCCTAGACTTGTTCTAAACCAGTTTGAGGTTTTTTTTTGTTCTGTTGAACAAAAAAGAAGATATTTTAAAGAATGTTGGAAACCTGTTTTCAAAATATCCTCTTTTGTGTGTTTGGAACAAGTAAAGGGAGAGTAAATGATGACAGAATTAAAATTTTTGTGTGAACTGTCCCTTTAATTTGATTAACACGTTCACATTATCTACAAAGAACATCCAACTATTCAGTGAAGTGCATGGAAATGCATTTCTAATACTTTTTCAATACTTCAAATCATTTAGTAAAATTACACTCAAAAAAGCTTTTTCATTTTTTTTTTTTAACACAGAGTACATACAATGTGTTCTTTAAAAAAAAAGGCCAGGCTGAATGTTCTGAGCAAAAATTCATTTTGCGATAAAAATTTTTTTTTAATTGATGCTTGTTCAGACCAATAGTAACATGTGCATGCAGCCAATATGATTTATTTTCAAGAAAAGAGCAGTGTAACTTTCATTGCATTGTGAAAAAAAAAAAGAAAACAATCAAATTTGTGCTTTTGGTCACATGCCCGGAGATATGTAGCAGACAGTATTAATTTATTAACAACAGTAATAGAAGTCTTAAAGAAACAGTAGAAAATAAAAACGGCTTGTTTAAATGTAATAGTCAAACATAAACATAATTTGTTTAAAATTAAGCTGCAAAAATGGCTTATTTAAAACCTTTAGTAAATGACACATTGCATACTATATTAGCTCTTAGAAACAGTAGCCAATTAGATTTAATCTCCCATTTACACTTGACATTTAGGTGCATTTTCATCAATCTGATGACGTCCTGAGCTTGTCCAGAGGTCAATCCATGCATTTGCTTGGATTGCTTCTGTAGTGTAAACACTCAAATATGTTTGAACAGCCACAACAGGGTATATACAGGGATTAGAGAGTGAAATTTAATAACTTTTAAGACCTATTTTAGGATCTCATCGGCACTTTAGGTTTCAACCGGTAAAATTGGCGAAATATTAATTTACAGTATATTTACTAAATACTGATCGTCAGAAACATTATTCATATAATGAATATAAATGCTAATCCAGCAGGTGTTGCCTATAGAACAGCAGGAATAATGGTGTTGCCTTGCTTACTGCAGTAAACAAACAGTGTGACATTAAATCTAGCAGGTTTTTTACCGATTTCACAAACTACACAGCACCCCGATATTTTGCAGATTAAATTCAGGCACACTTTATCATAAAACTATACGTTTTTTAATCAAAAAAATAGTACAAAATTTAATCCCATGTAAAATAGCATTTAAGACTGTTTAATAGTTTTTAAGGGCCTTAAGTTTCCTTAATTGCAATTCCTAAATTGATTATTATCAACCCCAGGCAGACACCCTCCACAATAGATGATCTCTCCACTACTGACAGAACAGTTTATTATTGGACGTGTTGTTTGTGTGTCAATTGTACTTTTGTGTCACTTTGAGCGCTCTTGTGGGAGTGATGGAGAGTGTGATAAAATAGGAAAGGGCCTCGATAAAATCTGAACTGGTTAAAACCTGGTGGAAACGGTAATGCATCTTGGGTGACCACTTGCGATCAAAACCACGTTAATAGCAAGTGAAAACAGGAACATTTTTTTAAAAGTGCTAAAAAAAAAATCTAACTCACCTATCGCTATCCGATGATGAGGAAGGAGCTCGTTCTGGAGCCGGTTTGGGTTTCCTCGCCCGTGGCTTTGGTGGTGGTTTCTCCGCTTGGAAAATGACGCAAAAAGAAAAGCGTCCTTTAGCATTCTGATGTACCTGTCTAGGATTCCTGATATCCGAGTGCCGAGGACAACTGTCTCAGGTAAAGTTTCCATCCGCTGCTGCTATTCAGTGCAGTTACTCATGCATTAAAACTAATTATAATATGTTCTGGGTTCACGTTGCAAAGCGAACGGTCTCACCTTTCTTGCGTCCTTGTGGGGCTTTTCTTGTAGGGGGCGGAGGAGGAGGAGGCTCTGAATCAGAGTCGGATTTGGATCCAGACTGCGATTCGGATCCGGAAGCGGCTGGTCGTGGCTTCTCATCTTCTGAATCACTCCTGGTGGCCTTCTGATCTGACTGGGAGCCCGAGTCTGAATCAGAGCCAGAAGATGCCTTCTGAAATGATACAAAAACTGTTTAACATCAAGAAAAGTGTGTAATTAGAGAGCAAGCAAGGTAGTCATGGATTACATGTAGTCTGGATTACGTAATCAGATACTAAATATCAAGTATTTGTAATTAGAGTAAACAAATTTTTTTTAATAGTTACTTACTACATACACAATGGCAGTAAAAAAAAAAAAAAAACAATAAAAAAAACGAATTTTTCTTTTTTTTTTAATGTTCATATTTTGTCATAATACACATTTTTGCGATTATTCATATTCGCAATGTTGCTATTAATTGATGTTTTTCATTGAATTAAATATTGGATGTAGCTGTGATGTTTTTGTCTTTGTATGGTTGCCATTTCCTAATTTGACTGAATTGTAAGTAAATGTTTTACTACATCTTATGATATTATTCAGTGCTACTATCAGCAAAAACTGTTAGTATTTTTAAAGTATTAACTGTCCATCCATTTCACTTTAAAAAGAAGCTGTTAAAGCTCTTGTTGGTGACAAAGAACGAATATTTTCTTTATATCCATCAAAATAATACAAGATTATCCTACATCATTATATAGGTTAGCAGGAAAGTTATCTAAATGTAATCCAAAAGTAGTCAGATTACATCACCATAAATGTGTAATCTAAAAGATAATAAATCACCGATTATAAATCACTTTTTCATGTCATTTAAAAACTTCTCACCTTCCTCCTGCCTCTGCCAGCTGGCTTTTTGCCTCCTCGACCGCCTGACTCTTTCTGTGGTGTGAAGTCCTAGAGAACACATTAGTAACTCATTAATCCAATTTGAACATGCTTATTATTATCTGGACAGGGTACGAGTAAGGTAAACATGAGGTTTTGCAGCAAATTTCGCACAGAAATACCTGGTCACTGTTTTTGCCGGAGTCCGAGTCTGAGCTCGGTGACGGTTCTGGTTCTGAGGGAGATCCACTCTCCTCTCCATCTTGATCACTGGATGATGCTCGCGCTTTTTTCACTGGTGGCCGCTGTAAAGTTTTTATATATATAAAAAAATCTTTTTAAATCAATTATGAAAAAAACAAGATGAGCTAGAGGTTTCAAACTTCTAAAAACACACAAATGCACCATAAAGTAATTCATATGACTGACATGAGCAGCTTTTTCCATGTCTAAAGTTAACATTCTGGAAAAGTTCGATGGTATTTCTATTCTTAAGGTCTGTGTGAACCAGAAGTTACTGAGACTGTTATTTCAGTGTACTGGATTACAGCTGGAAGGGCATCTGCTGTGTAAAACATATGCTGGATAAGTTGGTGGTTCATTCCGCTGTGGCGACCCCTGATGACTAAAGGGACTAAGCCGAAGGAAAATGAATGAATGAATGTTGATGTACTTTAACTGAAAGGGAATACTGAATAGGAGCGGAGCACATCATTCCCTTGTTATAAACAAACAGTAAGGGCCAGGACACATTGGGCTTCAATTGGAAGCCACTGGGCTTCATAGATCAGCAT
Source organism: Danio jaintianensis (assembly GCA_903798115.1). Lineage (NCBI taxonomy): Eukaryota > Metazoa > Chordata > Actinopteri > Cypriniformes > Danionidae > Danio > Danio jaintianensis. The sequence continues at coordinate 9,187,964 of CAIGQV010007757.1, read as the reverse complement.
CGTCTCGGTTGGTTTGGTGTGTTTCACATGTCCCTCTCCTTGGGTTAACATTGGAGCTCGTTGGTCCGATTCAGCATGTCAAATTGGCGTCAACTTAAGAGAGCACTCTTACTGGTTAATCGGCAACAAATCAGAGCGTGAGTGTGACGTAGCAAGTAAACAATTCAAGTCAAGGAACACAAAGAGGCCGGTTGTAATTTCACTACATTTCTCGAATATTTGCAAACAATAAGGATTATTAGATTATCAGACATATTTGCAGAAGGGAATCCCTCCGTGGTGAGAGACAATTACTGTGACAATGGTACTGAATGCTGCTTTGTTTACGCTTTGCATGCACGCGTCAGACGTTCCGGTACTGCCCCCAGCGGTGCGGAAAGACACGTCCTCTCGAGCAGGCGCAGAACACATGCTCTTGAATAAGTCAGCTGCCATCAAGTTTGGTGTGAAGACATGAGCCAACGCGAGGCAACAACACAGTTGGGTTTCATCTTTGCTAGTTGTTTGCCGTCGGCTTGGAGTGTACCGGCCCTAAGAGGGGCATGGTTAAGAATATTGAGGCTAAAGACCGCCCCTCCATTGCAGAGGCAAATGATCAGACTTTGATTGAAAATTACCAAAACAAACCTTTTTCTTCAGTGGATTAAATTACATGGATTCATTATTCACTTTGAAGGCCCCAGTACTCTTTGTTTGAGGGCAAAAAGTAGTTTAATAAAGCTGAGAGTGAAGGTATAGTGTTTTTTTAACATTCCGAAACCCCCGTGCTACAATAGGCATAAGTTTAAAAGTGCTTATGCCTTATGCCTATTATGTAATGCATAATGTTCATGTTGGGACGTTTGGTGTTTTTTGATACCTTTGGAGCAGGAGCTTTCCGCTTCACAGCAGGCTTCTTTTGATCCTCACTCCCAGAGTCAGAATCATCACTTCCCGTTTCTGCTTTCCTTGGTACCACTGCTTCCTCGTCTTCCTCCGCATCACTTCCGGCAGCAGGTTGGTTGTCCTCGCTGTCCGACGATGATGCAGCCTAAACAATTACAAGAAAATGTGACAAATCAGAACAGCCCCTAAGAAACAATGGATGATTTTTGGAGGTAGAAATGATGACTTACTGCAGGTGTGTTATAGGAGGCATGAGGGTTGTTTTGGATTTCCCATAAGCCTTCGTTGAACCCTTTCCTTTTGTTGGGTTTACCATACCGTTCTTGATTTTTTTCATATGCAAAAAGGTCCTTGGGTGCAAGGAATGCTCTGAAGGGTAGTTAACATTTTAAAAGTTTAAATCAGAATTATGGTCATAAGTGACCCTAGTCATAAATGTCCATTTATAGAAATTGTGATTTATACATCAATTTCAAATTTGAAGGTTTAAAAATCTAAATATTGAGGAAAAACACCTTTAAAGTTGTTCAGATTAAGCACTTGGCAAAGTGTAACGCTAATAAAAAAATAAGTTTCATACATTTATTGTAGGAAATGTACAAAAACGTCTTAATGGAACAATGTTAACATACCGATGAATTTTTGACATGAAGGAAAAGGCAATGACCCATACAATATATGTTTGGCTATTGCCAAAAATATACTTGTGCAACAAAAGATTGTATTTGTGGTCCAGGCTCACATATTAATTAATATTAGTATTATGTTTTCATGACACTTTTCATCCAAACACACAAGATTTTAGTGTGTTTTGGTTGTTCAAATAAAAAACATTTGCATTTTTGTGGCCTGAAAAGTCTGTAGAGAAGTCTGTAATCTACAGTGGAATATTCAGTCACAACATTTTGATTACATTTGTGAGGTCAAAAAATAATTATTAAATCCACAAATTTTATGTTCACAATGAGATGCGTAACATACAGTTGGACAACATTTCGTGTTGTTTTTAAATCAAAAGATACAAACCTCAGTTTACACATCACTAAAAATCATTACAATATTATCATTGACTTTATTGTCTATGATAATATTGTAATGTTTTTACAACATTGTCCTGCACATTTTTACAATAATATACTGCACACCACAATGAAAAAAGAAAAGAAAACCAAATATGGACTGGGCATGGAAGTTATGCCTTAAAAAGGTTCCTACAGTACCACCTGTTGACTTGTGGGGTCAGATACATTACTCCATGCATGTTTTGCACAAACCACACTTTTAAAAACACTTCATTATTCAACATTAAGAAAAAAATAAAGAAAATATCAAAACGAGATCATTATTCATTATTAACAACCTAGTACACATTTTAAAACAAAATCCTTGTTTACGTACGTCTCATGAGTTCCGAAGAAGAAAATGGGGATCTTATTAGGAGGTGGTTTGACAGCCCCGTCTGCAACATCTTCAATCTGCAAGAAGAATTTTTTTTTTTTTTAAATATGGTGATTTGCATGTTCATCAGGACTTTGAAAGCTCATAGAAATAAAAATCCATCTACACATGAATATTCCACTGCACAGCGTGAATCACGTGTAGCAAGTATCTCCATGTGTAAACATTACAACTCAACCCCCCCTTCATTTACACTTTCCATATGATTAAATCAAAACAATGCAAAACTCTCATCTCCAAAGGAAGGACTTATTCCCATTCCCCACATTATGCGTCTAAAACCGATTTCCAACTAAAATAAACAGGACTTTGCGATCACGCGACCTTAGCTGCTCCTCCAGCAAACAAGTTAGCCAGCCTGCTAGCTTCATACATTCATTACTAAGCAGATACTGCAAAACAAACACATGACTAAAATCGCTTAGCTTCTAAATTAGCATAAACTGCAGGTTTATCTGCACAAATGCGGAGTAAATTCGTAAATTGGAGGGTAGAGCTGGTAGCGGAGGGTATGTTGGGGGTGTGTGCGCTCAATGCACCGCAAACCCTGCGCGAGCTCCCGCTGCTCTTACCCGGGCCGGCCAGTGAGGGTAACCCTTCATTTTAGCGAAGACAAGATCCCCGGGCCGGAAGTTGTGCGGCATCTTGTCGTCCCTCTATGCACCGCTCCTAGTTCTGCTCGTTTCTATCCGTCTGCGGTCCGTTTTTCAGGCCGACAGACAGCGAGACCCGATCTGATACAGTACGTGAGGAAAGGCGGTTGGTTTCTGCAGGCGGTTTCCGCCAATTCCATTTTTTGTCAGCGGAAGTCCCTCCCTCCGGAGAGAGCTGATTGGATGAACGAGCTATCGCTCTTTGCGTCCGCCAATAAGAATGCACAATGTGTACGCCGTTAAACTCTGCAATTTAATAGAATTATATTAAAATTCGCGCTGACCTGATTATGAAACGAGAGTGTTGAAACTTACATAAATATAAATCTGTATTTTATTGATTAAAACGTCTGTTAAATCTGGAACGTGACTGCACATCTTTGCAAGTTTTTGTTTGAATTTACAGAAAATAGGAAAGATTTAACGATTATTATTCAAATCTGGGACCTTTATAATTATTTTAGTAGTTTTGAGTAAGTAAAAGGAAGCATTTTTACAGTCGGTTGCCAGATAATGAAAATTTGAGCAAAAAAAAAAGGTTGTACGGGTTGAGGTGAGATAAAAGTGCTTAAAACTGTTTAACGTAAATATTAAAAACAAAACAAAAATATGACCACACTTCGTTCATTCATTCTGAAATATATGAATTTAAAAAAATGTTTGTTTTAAAGATTTCACAATGACATTTAATATTTTGAAGATGTACTTTCCTCTGTATAAAATAAAAATCGAAACCAAAATATGGTAATATTTCGTTCATCTGAAATATTACACATACTATTTTTTTCACGACAAGTTTGTTTCAGTCCTTATAAAGATATTTCGGCCAAACGTGCAAAGATATAAGTAGAAAGCAAATGTTGTTTTATATAATTTCATTTATTTGTTTTGAATCAACTGATTTATTTTTTTACATTTTGAGTGGGATAAATACATATAAATAGGTCTTAATGATATCATTTTTATGGAAGAAAGAAAGCCTATTTATTTCTACATATTTTATCTCTCATTTAATCATTGTCATTTGTCTTCCTTCCGCTTGCTGTCGCTAAAACTCCACATTTGCGTCACGACCTCTTCATGACCACATTTCCGGTTCAGAAACGGTCCTCTTCCCGTTGTAAACACATCGCTCGGGTGGTGGTGTGTCTGACAGTCATAAATAATTAAAAACAAGTTATCTTGCATTTTAAAACAGCACGTTAGCATACAGTTTATCGCTAAGAATGAAGAAGCTTTTCGACGACATCAAGAAAGACATCAAATTCAAGTCAGCAGGGCCAGGAAAGAAACTTGCAGATGAAACAAGGTAAAAACAAAACAAACATCAGATGTTTATGAGGTCTGTCATGAAAACTGCTCTCCATAACGTCAACATTCATATGATGAGGTTAAAATACCATTACAGACCTTCTCGCAATAGAAGTGAAAGCTATTTTACTAATATACTCTGTAAGGCAAAAGATATGCATGTTTACATATCTTTTAATGCCAACATTGACAACATGTAGAGCACAAGCTACGCGTTGATTTAGTTTTACCTTGCTATTTATTTATTTTTTTTGTGATCCAGAACACGGAATAGGGTCGAGCTGTGAGAGTTTATCCTTTTATAACGCTATAATTACTCATAGGCTAACAAGCTTAGTGTGTCAGTCACGTGGGAGTGACTTTAAGAGTGTTATTAGTCACAACAAGGGTTTTAACTAGAGAAATGAGTGAGATCTGTTGTTTTTGTGCAGCTCTAAACCTCAGGCCTCACAGGCTCCTCATGCAGCGTCCAGGCCTCACAGGCCAACAGCGGGCGCACAGATGGCAGGGGCTGCGGCCCTCGCCAGGATCGAGCAGCAGCACCGGCCCAAGGTGCACACGTCCCAGGATGCCATAAGAAATCAGGGTAAATTATTCATTTATTTTGTATTTTTTTCATTTTTTTCAAATTGATATTTACAAAAACAATGTTTTTGGAGGGGAGATTCTTTTAGTAATAAGGATTTATTATATAACGAAAGTCGTGACATGGCCAAGTATGGTGACCCATAATTGGAATTTGTGCTCTGCATTTAACCCAAGTGCACACACACAGCAATCAACACATTACATTAAATTGTACAGTTTTGTGTTGATTTGGCTTGTTGTGGATAAATATAACACTAAAACTGCAGGAGTTGTTAACAAGTCTCATTCTCAAAGTGTCAGTTAACCCAAAAATGAACATTCTGTTATTAATTACTCTTGTGTACCTTCGTTTGTCTTCAAAACATGAATCGTGATATTTTTTTGGTTAAATTTGAGAGCTCCCTCATCCTCCATAGACATCAACAGTCCTGACTCATTCAGAGTATACCGAAAAAAAAACTAAAAACATACTCTAAACCACAGATGTTTAAACTAGGGCTTGCGGGTCAAAGTTGGGCCCATGGTAACCTGAGACGCCGTCCCATGTGAGAAGAGAGGGAGAATGATGGGGATGGTTTAGAGATTGTCATTTGAAATGTAATGTAACCTTTTATTTGTTTGTTTTATTATGAAGCTACAAAAAGCTAATTGAAATTAAATGTTTCAATTTAAATGCTGTAATTTAGTTTCAAATGTACATACTGTCACCTGACGGATAGAAGACTTGCAGAGACTTTGGTGAGCAAATCAATGCAAAGGCAGATTCTGCTTTTATGTTTTCTATTTATTTGTAAATATTATGAAATGAATTATAAAATTACCTATGGCAACTTTAATGTAAAATAGTTTGGTATATTTATCTTCGGCCCACAGCTATCAATGAAATTTGGTTTTTGGCCCTTCATATGAAAAAGTTTGGGCACCCCTGCTCTAAACAGTGGTTCAGTTGGAATATTATGAAGCTACAAAATACGTTTGTCTACACGTAACACAAAAAAACTACTTTTTTCAGCAGTTTCTTCTCCTCAGGGTGCGCATTCATTTGTTGCGCTTGGTCGTTCCTCTGATTTATTGCCTCAGATGTGCCTGTGCTTTGTTTTAAACAGAGGAAGTTGCACTGAGGCATCCGGCGGTATACGTCAGTGCACAGAGCTTGTGAATATGCGCCCTATACTGACACTGAGGAGAAAAAACTGTTGAATATTGTCATTATTTTTGCTTTATGGATGCACAATATTTTGTTCCAGCATTACATTTGCGATTTGCACATAGTTCAGAATGCATTTGATTTGCAGATTAATTGCAAAATTTATCTATAATAGAATGAAGGTTTATCATTTATTTGTAATTTTTTTATAAGACCCGTCACTGTAAAAATGCTGAGTTCAAAGCATTAAAGTGCAAGAAACAATAAAGTTCGCAACTTAGAGATTGAATTAATTTGATTTATTCACTGAAGACTGTTTTAATTACATTTTATTATTCAATTTATGCACCTAAATACTGCTAGAATCCCCAGAAAATGTGTCAGCTTGCACACAAAAAAATATATATATTATGGTAAATGATATCACATTCCTGTTAGCTAATGGTTTGTTGTTGTGTTTCAGTGAAGCGAGAACTTGAAGCAGAGGCGGCTGCCGTAGTGGCCAGTCTGAAGAACACAGAGATCGAGGTAAGTCTGAGGGTTTTACTGGGTTTTGTTCTCCTTTCCCGTGTGTATACATTATTTTACATTGAACTAAACTTCAACTCTGAAAACTGGACTAAGGCAGTTTCAATTTACTAGAACTTCTATGTTAAGCTACTTTGACACAATCTACATTGTAAAAGTGCAATAGAAATAAATATGAATGAATTTAACTGAATTTTAAACATCAATTAAAATGGTTAATTAATTACTATACATCTATAGAATTGCATATTGTGTATTCGTATATAAATTAATAGTATACATGGAAAATGTTTTTATTACATTGAAAGGAATAGAAAATGTTTATGTATTTTTATTGATTGTTTTTTATTAACTTATTATTATTAATAATAACAATGTTTAAAAAAAATTTATTTACTTGTAAATAAAAACACTCCAAAATATTTACAACTTCCAAATGTTTAAATTTTCTTAAATCCTATTAGAAACATGAAAAAACAATTAATCATATTTTACATTTCGTTATATGTCAAACAATAATTCAATTCAAGTTTATTTGTATAGTTTAATGTGTTATTTGTATTGTATTATTTAAATGTATTATTTGTATTGCGCTTTTCATAGTAATTATTAACAAAAGTATTAATAAAAGTCTATTCACAATAAAAGTGAATAGAGACTGGAGCAAATGAATTGAAATATATTTTTAGTCTATCGTATTAATTTATAAACAAATAAATTATAGACCTGTACGGTTGCCCCTCGTCTGTGGAATATAATGTTTCATTTTAAAAACTTTGTGCTGACCAGCATTATATTTAAATATCAAAAATATGATTTGAAATGCGATACAGAGGCAGAGCTGTCAAACTCTGCAGTCTCTCTTTTGAAACCACATGTCATGTTTTGTGAGGAATAGACAGATTGACCTTTTTACAGATTGACGATTTATAAAATTTAAGTCAATGGTTACACTTTGAGAGTCAAACAAAACAAACAGGCAACACAAAATGATTAATATCGATTAATATCCTATTTATAATCAGTTAATCTCAGCATAACTTTTTTCTACTTTTTATACCTTCTTAAGGGCTCGGCTGTTCCACAGAGGGATCCATCGTCTTTCTCAGTGTCAGGAGTTTTCTTCACCTGTCCTCTTACCGGAAAAACCATCACAAAGGCTGAAAGAGAGTTGCACATCAAAGAAGCCATTCTGATAGTGAGGATATGGCAACCATAATCTTGAACAATTACACGTGGATTTCATTTATCTCAAGTACCTTTTTTTTTTTTTCTTCGCAGAGATTCTCCGAGGATGCAATAGAGGCCTCCATTATGATGATTCACACCTTTAACAAAGACAAAGAGAAAGTCAAAGCTGCCATCGACATCATTAGCAAGTACGGACTGTTTAATACTAACATATAGATATATAAATAAATAATAACCAATGATGAATTATGTTGTGAAACAGTGAGTGTGTTTATAACTTTATTGTTTATTACTTTGTGTTTATTTTATTACATTAATTTCTAATAATTAAATGGACCAGTGTTGATTATTACGCTTATACCACAGTTACACAGCTAAAGACACTGTTCAGATGTTGTGTTTCAAGACATTTCTCAAGATTTTGTCTTAAAACAGCTCCTGTGTGCAGTCCTAGTTTATTATATGCCTTTTTGTATGTTTTGAGTTGATTTTTGACAATTGTAGGCTGACTGACATCATTCAGCTTCGTGATATGCAATAGAAATAAATTATTATTGTGAAAAGTACTATACAAATAAACCTGAATTGAATATGGATCTGTAATTCAATCAAGAACTGACTGCAACTACTTTAGCCGTGCGTTTGCCTGGAAATAACTGCATGCCTCAGAATGTTCATCAGCCAATCAGAATCGAGCATTCAACAGGGCAGTAGTGTAATGATGCAATTATGTGCGAACAGGTATATCGAAAACATCTGTAAGAACCCAACTGAGGAAAAGTACAGGAAGATCAAAGTTGGCAACAAAGTGTTTCAGGTATGATCCTTTTCATTGTCTGAGAACTGAATTAGGTAAACAAGTGCACGCATGTTATTTGTTGCGGTTTGACTTGTGTTTACTAAAGGAGAAGGTCAGTGGGATTGAAGGAGCTCGAGAGTATCTGCAGGCTCTGGGCTTTGAAAGCAGCACGCTGCCGATTGATGGAGAAGGTAATAAAAATAACATTATATTTAAAGAACAATGTAATTACATGGTGTGCTGATGAATTAATCACATGTAAATATTGGCTGAGAAACTGACCTCCAAAAGAATATTTAAAATTATGTTAGATGAAGGTATATATATATATATATATATACACAGTTGAAGTCAAAATTATTAGCCCCCCTTTGACTTTTTTTTTTTCTTTTTTTAAATATTTCCCAAATGATGTTTAACAGAGCAAGGAAATTTTCACAGTATGTCTGATAATATTTTTTCTTCTGGAGAAAGTCTTATTTGTTTCATTTCGGCTAGAATAAAAGCGGTTTTTAATAAAAATTTAAAAAAACATTTTAAGGTCAAAATTATTAGCCCCTTTTAAGCTATATATATTTTTTGATAGTCTACAGAACAAACCATCGTTATACAATAAATTGCCTAATTACCCTATCCTGCCTAGTTAACCTAATTAACATAGTTAAGCCTTTAAATGTCACTTTAAGCTGTATAGAAGTGTCTTGAAAAATATCTAGTAAAATATTATGTACTGTTATCATGGCAAAGATAAAATAAATCAGTTACTGGAAATGAGTTATTAAAACTATTATGTTTAGAAATGTGTTGAAAAAATCTCTGTTAAAAAGAAATTGGGGAAAAAAAATAAACAGGGGCTAAAAATTCAAGGGGGCTTATAATTCTGACTTCAACTGTGTGTGTGTGTATATATATATATATATATATATATATATATATATATATATATATAGTCTTTGGAGACTGGAGGGACAGGTGGGGTGAAATATTTAAAAACATTAAAACACTTTTTTTTTAAATAAATAATCTAAATAATTCGTAAATAAATATGCCTAATTTAAAGTCTGCATGAACCAGGAGTCCCTATTTCACAATAGGAACGACTGTAAAAAATACTTTTCAATGGAAATGGCTTCTCAAACAATAAATAATGTAGGTCGGGGCTTGAATTTTGTTCATTGAGAATTGATTGAATTAAAATTGTTCAATTCCCACCTCGAGGTCCTATGCTGATTCTTCCTCTCTATCTGCTCCCCATACTTTCTACTGTCCTATTAAAGGCGAAAACCCTTAAAAAATATATTAAAAAATAATAAACAGTTTAGCGAATTACTGTTGTTTTTTTGTTGTTTTTTGTAATGTTTACAAAATGTTTCATTTTTTTTTTTTTACATTTTTTCTTGATTACTTTTTTGCAGTTAACTTTTCTGGACTTGACAAAGTCTGTCGTCAACCTAAATTAAAGGGATAGTTGAAGAAAAAAATATTATTCTATCCATTTCTGTTGAACACAAAAGAAGATATTTTCAAGAATGGAAAACAAATACTACGGAAGTCAATGACTAGTTTGCAACATTCTTCAAAATGTCTTTTCTCCTCAGAAAAAGGGAAAGGAAACTCATAAAGGTTTGGAACAAGTAGGTGGATGAGTAAACTTAGACTTTCCACATAACCATGTTCATTTTTTGCTGCTTCTCAGAAAGGACTGAGGATTTCCTGGTGTTGCCGGAGCAGGAGTCGGAGGCTCTTGAGCAGATGAAGACTCATATGGAGCGGCTGCAGAAGGGCGAAGCGGTTCGAGCCAAACTGGACCGTCAGCTGCAGGTCTTCAGGCCGTCCCAGAACGCCACACACTTTGAGCTGCCGCCAGACTTCTACAACCTCAGTGCAGAGGAGCTGAAGAAGGAACAACAGCTGAAGTAAAGGCGTAGAGAGTGTGTTGTACAAGCTGATGAAGTCCTGGCATGTTTTAATGAGCTTCTTTCTTCACAGAAGTGAAATAGTGGAAAGAAACGCAATGCTCCGAACAAAAGCCATGCGTGAGAAAGACGAGCAGAGAGAGAGAAGGAAGTACAACTACGCGCTTTTGAGAGTGAGGCTACCAGATGGAAATATACTCCAGGGTGGGTATCTTTGGATTGTTATTAAATTTACATATTACTAGCATGTCTGTCCAGTACTAATCCACCTATCCGAATAGTAGCAAACATACAAGTTACGCAATTTTCGTCATTAGAGGACGAGTATTGATGACACCGTGACTGAGTGTGGAATCATGGGAGTTGTCGTCTTCATTACATCCTATAATATGACTATATTTCTGTCAAAATTACTCACTATGCACTTATACACTCAACCATGTAGTGCACAAGTTTAGCTATCCAAAAAAGTTTTTTTTTTTTTTTTTAACTAACCAGGAATTCACACCCAGTCGTCATGTAGCGGTTGCCAAATAGTGAAATAAATGACCGAACCAAATATTGCCCGTCATGAGTACAATCACTTACATCAGAGAATTTTGTTTATACAATCAAAAAGTAAAATAATCCAACCTTAAAAGTCCCTTGAAGTGCTTTGATTCAATGTTTGACGTAATCCCAACTGAAACACGGAGAGGGTGGGACATAGTGTAGCGCCTCCCCTTTTTATAAAACAGCCAATTTGCTTTATCACCGCTCTGCCAGTGAGTGGTTGACCTCAAGCGCATCAAATGTTAAGCATCTTGAAGGAGGCGGGGCATGTCAGATACTAGAAAGCATTTGATTGATGATTTGATGAGAAACTGAAGTATGAGGTGACGTGAAAAAAAAGTTGATCCTTTTAGGAAGTGACAAACAAGTTTTTCATGTCTGTTTTATATCTTCTAAACGTGAATTTTGTCACAGTTTTGGAGCACACTAGCTTATAGATATCCTAAAAACTAACAATATTGATACTAATGTCTAAAAAACTATTTTAATTTCATGGGATCTTTAAGTACCAGCAGCTCCTCCCCTTCTGGTAAGTGAGCAAATCAGCAACCGTTAAGTGCATTAAGTGTTCAACTTTACACACGTATTTTTATTGGTTGAGAAAGTACATCATCTGGGTATTTATAGTGCACTGATTCTTTTGAGAATTTTCGTTGTGAGTGCGCTACTAACAGTAAAAAATGGCATAGAATAGTGTACAAGTATGCGATTTGGGACGCATCTTGTGTTTAATGCACCTTTACAATATATTCATTAATGGAAGCAAATAATGTGTCATTCACAGCTTAGCCAAACGTTCTTCCGCACATCATAATATCTATATTA
>CAIGQV010007757.1:9109543-9176011 GCA_903798115.1 Danio jaintianensis | reverse complement strand
TATATATATATATTGTAAGTTTTACAAAAAAAATGGTGTGAAAAGTTGTCATCAACACTGCAAAAACTATTTGGATTCTTTTATCTCGCAGGTACTTTCCTGGCATGGGAGCGTTTGTCAGCGCTGTACCAGTTTGTGCGTGATTCGCTGGAGACCGACTGGCAACCTTTTGAGCTGATGGCACCCGGAGGACAAAAACTAAAGGATGATGAAGAGACGCCCATCAATGAGTGCAACCTGGTAGGCCCAAATCCAAGAGCAGACACCAAACTGTTTTTCACACTCCTGTCAGTTTTGAGACTGACTTTTTTTCAGGCCAATATAAAGGGGGTGGGGAATCCAAAATACACGTTTCCTTTAGCATTTTCATCCATTTTTGAATGTGTCCTCCTGCACTTTAACATTTTATAGGAAATCAATCAACTGAGCAAATATGATGGGTTTTATTTTGCATCTTCCAGGCTCCAGCAGCTCTTCTGACCTTCTCCTGGGATGCTGCAGTGCAGGCCGACATCGCTGCTGCCGGAGGAAAGACTGCAGTTCTGCTAAAACAAGCTCTTCTAGAGAACATCAAGAGCCTCAGCTGAACATTAAGCCTCCACGTGTCACTGCTGACCCCCGCCTACATCTCTTGCTGCTCCCAGTGAGTCTCCCATCATCCACAATCCCACATGGTTTCACAGGACGGACCCGATTCATTGCGCATGTGGATTTATACGGTGCTAAACACACTTTGACTTTGTCCTGTCCCGTCATCTGATATGAGGAGCGTTAGCACCTTAAGGGCCAATTTCCAAGCATTCTGTCCTGTTGTAATGCATTCTTGCTTGAGTTAACATGACCAGTCATCATATTATTAAGGAAGATGCTTGATTTGTGATTGGAAACACGGATCTGTTGCACTTCTTAGCTACTACCGAGAGAGAAATGTTGATTGATGTAATGTAAAATCAGAAGCACTGTTTAAAGTTGAGCACTACCAAGTTTAGGTTGTCTTAATGTTTGGTTTTTCTGCTTAACGCATGAATGTTTAAACGCAAGCTTAATTACACACAGCTCTGGTCTTTAACAATGATCTACCTCCTGATGCTAATAAACATCTGCTCGTTTTAGCTGTCAACTTGTTAGTTTATTGTATAATTAAGCCCAATTATACTTTATGGAAGGCCAATGGGGCCAGAAGTCTTTAAACGAAAGTTCGACTGTTAGATTTTTTTTATTTTTGATAAATGAATAATTTTGAGTTATGAGGCACCAAATTTAAACGCATTGCTTTAGTTCACATACACAGGTTATTTTGGAGTAGCATAAATATTGGCAGTCCCAAGATAAAAATTTCTTCAGTACGCATAGACTGACGATTTGATGTCAGATGTACATATCAGTTAAACATGACATCAATATAGCATTGAATCAGCAGTTTTCATTGCCTGCTGTGCTGGACGTGTGCATGTAATCAACTATTACACGTTTCATTTAAAGACTTTTGGCCCCGACTACCTTTCATATTTTTTTTATGTGAGCTGCATGCAACCTAAATTGTATCTGTACAGAGTGTTTTCTAACTTCTTACGCTCTGTATGTTCACCTCGCACATGCGATTTTTGCACAAAGTTTGCCCATGATGCTCCTGTCCCACTGTGCTCATCTGAGGTTGAAATTGTGTTTCAGTCATCTGGGGTAGTTTGTAATTATAATTACAACATCAGGGGTGTACTCCAGAAAACAAGGCTAAGTTGCTGTCACATGTACTCTGAACAAAACAAATTAGCTTACTCTATGTAGACCAGTTCCAAAATCACACCTAGAAGTTCATCCAGCATGCTTCTGGTTGGCTTCTTTGATGTTAATACATTCATAACGAATATCAGATTAAGCTAAAAATAGATTCAGTTGATATTGTCCATTTCTGGGTATACTACAGTATTTTGTATGTTGTAAACTAAAATAATAGTTTAACCATTAACGGTGGAGGAATCCCACTAATAATTATGAATTTGATTGTATTTGTGCTTCACTCTTTCTGCTGACTTGAACGCACACGCAACTCATGTAAAATATGAAGTCATTTAATTGAGCTGAGAAAAAAACACCAGCGCAGGATGATGAAACTTTCTAGTGCACATGTTGAGCTAACAAATTAAGTATAGCGTTCATGTTAAAGCGTACATTTTAACAAAGAATTAAGCTATCGATTTAAAAAGCTGACACAGGCAAATGACTAGAATATCAGTAATGCTATGTGCTAAAAACCAGTGTATTATGAATAGTTCAATATCAGCCAGCTTGTACAGCGGCAAACAGGAAGTTGGAAATACATTTAAAAAGAAAAGGTGAACAATATTACAACTATATTATTGTAGAATGACTTTAATTGTTGCAGAAGACCATTGTCAGAAGCTTGTTCCTTTATTAAACCATGCTGTATTGTCAAAAATGAACAGTGCTTGTGCTTTACACTCACCGATTTGTAGACATCAAAACGTTGTTCTGTTGCTTTTGATGTGATGTATGAAATAAAATGCAATGAGAGGAACCAAACTGGCCTTCACTGTGCGAAAATAAAAATAGTTTCTTAACGGCAAATTAAAAGTTGTTCATTTTATTTTTATTTTTTTAAATAATGCTTTATTTAAACAAGCTTTGTAAGAAACCCATTACAACTGCAAACTACGGCGCAGTTTATTTGTAACAATTAAGAAAACACTTCGCCATAAGCTGCTGGTTCCCCTTCTACCCCCCATGCTGGACGGCCACCTACTATTTCAGCTTCTATATAATAACAAAAGTAGTATTTACACCGTATATAGCAGCATGGCGGGTGCTAGATCTATACAAAGCCTCTTGGAAAAGAAAACAAGGGGAAGGAGGACCTCTGGTGGGGGTAGAAGAATGAAATAAACAGAAGTGGAATATAAAAGTGCAATATATTTCAATTGTCGTTATTTCTGAAAGACATACACCAGTTCAAGTATTCTGAGAGGAGAAACAAAAAAATTATCTAAATTTAAAACCATGGTGCCGAGCATCAACCTCCTGATTGGTGTCGGAGCTGAGGAACGAATCAGCAGAGCCTTGACACGCTCTCAAAAAGTGGGAGCTCTCCTATGAAGAAGAGCGGTACACCAACTAACGGACCTCCACTTAAAGAAGAGGGAACATTGATTCATTCTGGGGACCTTTAATACTGTGAGATCCTTCGAATCGGGTGATCAGATTTTGAGCGTCTGGTTCATGTGCATGCAAACCCAATTGGAAGAGGTCAGGCAGTGGCAGGGGTGGGACACGGCAGGGCGAGAGCAGCAGTTTCGGATGCACTCGTGTCCATGGGCTTCGTTTCTCGATCTGTTTGTGGCAAGGATGTGTTGGCGTCCTGTTCAGAGGATCCTGTGAAAAAAAAAAAAAAAAAAATCTTTATTATTCTTAATATCTTAATAAAATTAACTGATTAATTGTTAACCTTAATGCAAGATGAGTTTATTTCAGTGGCACCTTTTTACCTGCAAGACAGGATGTGCAAAGGTCACACAAAAATACAGATGTGGAAAAAAATAATCTTTGAGAAATGCATTTTTTAAATGCATTGCTATTCTTTACAGAATAGATCCAGAGCTTAGTTTTTAACAGCAGATGGCGCTTTATAAACAACCGTACTCTTCTTGCATTTACTTTCTTACAAATACCACATGAACGTAAAATAATCAATAATAAAGTTAGGATTTTAAGCAAAGGTTTAAGCAAATTACAAGTGTTCACAGTGAGGGGTTTACATCAATTTTGTGACAAAAGCCAACGTACATGACTCAGTCGAAAGCACAAGTGCTCTTCTTTGTGAGCATTTAAGTGTACAGTTAAAATCTAGCCTAGAGCACCATCCACAGTTACAAAATAAGCTAGGAATAGATTCAAAAGAGATAGCGATGCATTTCGAAAACCTCAGAATTGATTTTGCAATGATTTTTTGCCACAGATCTAGCCAGATTCGATGTTTTTATGGGTAATAAAAGGCTAGTAGGACTGTAAAAAGAACCAGTGATTGATAATTTACGAGAAGCACTTAATGAATAAATGCAATGACTAATATACATGTCAACAGTGCTGTCTTAGATCTACACACGTCCATATGAGCAAATAGTTGTTTGGCTGTAAATTTGTTTTTCTTCCAAATCTGCATTGTACATACTAAGGAAAAACCTGGAGAATGAAATCAGGGCTTATTCATGAATGTGCATGAAGTGTTAAAGGTCTACACCACTTAGTAATCAGCCAAGTATATACGTTTAAGTTAGACAATATGCGAATCCACTTCATATAAGATATCAGATAATCTAATAATGCTGTCCAAAATGGACACAACCTCAAATGGTAAACCAATTTCCCGTTCTGTTTCTTCAAGCATAATAGTGAATGACTAAATAGAGAAATGCTTCATTTTTCCTTTGCATGTATTGTGCTCAAGCCGTATGCTCTTCATATTAATGCTAATGACATACATGCTTAAATCAACCATCAATAAAGTGTATTGATAAGAATTAAACAATCATTAAATAATTGTTAAATTCCCTAGCAACAAAGCATACTAACCAGATTGTTCTCCAATGATGATGCAATCATCGTCTTCATCATCCTCTGTATCTGCCTGGAAGCCATCAGTCTCCATGGCCTCAGTCTAAATACAGGTAATAAACAGCAGAGTTAGAAGAAGTGATGCAAACCGGTCAATCAGGAACAAATGAATAAATAAATAAAAGTCTTCACCTGTTCAGAGTCACCACATTTCTTCATATACTTGGTGATGGAGTGGCTGCTGGCGCTTTTCCTCTTGTTGGAGGGTGTAGTAGAGGAGTTTGTGGTGGGCGAGTTGCCCTGTGAGCCACTATGCTCATCGCGGGTGACATTTGCCCCAGAGGTGAGGTAGCTCCACTGGCAGGGAACAGGTAAAGCCTCCTGAGAATGACGGGCCAGGACATCTGCATGCACGTACCAGCAGCAGCGTTTAAATGAGGAGCGCTTTTCATACACAGCGTTCTCCTTTATGATACGCCTGACGTGGATCCTATAGGTAAACAAAAAGCCAATATCCTTAGCAATGTGTTGTGTAATGTTGTACAATAATAATTATAAATTTAGCATAAATTCTTGAAGCCTGTATTTTTTCCTAACCAACACCATTTCTGCAATGCTTTTAAACTAAAATTCATTTTACTTCACACATTCATTTCAAGTTCCACATTCAGATGAAAGCAATAATTTTCCTGTTACAATAAGTGTACATGTGTTTATTAGCAAAAGTGTGAATATTTTTCAAAAGCCTTTTTGACACTAATGTAACTTAATAGATACATTTTGTTTCAACAAGTGTTCTGTATTTGCACAAAATTATTATTTACTTACTGGAAGTATGCTGTTTTTAGGAATCCTTTTCTTCCAGTTCAAAACAGACCCAAATAATTTATGAAGGCTAAGAAACTTCATATTAGCCTGATAATAACAGTTAATTCAATGACAGTGTTTCCATGCTTTGGGCTGAGAAGTCACCCACTTCACACAAAAAAAGTAGCTACATTTATCAAAATGCATAGAGCAATAAATTGTTGCAGAAATAAGTGCAGAAGCACAAAAATTAACCTATTATTAACATATATTAATGTGGCTAATATTAATATAACCACATTTTCAAAATGAATCTTGCAGTGTTGCACAAATGAGTCTAAAGTAAATAATTTTTTGCACTTCTGGTTCCGTTTCAGTGTGGTTTTGGTTAAATTGTGTGTGTGGATAGAGATATTTTTACAAATTCTATGAAAATCAAATAAAGCAACGCACTTGTGATTTTCACATTTTTGGCAGTTGCTAACAAGAAAAAAAGCAGCCTATTCTACCTAGCAACCTATTCACCTGTCTTATGCTTAAAGCCTAATGCAAACTATATATCTCTTTAGACTTGAAAAGTTTTCAGAAGCTCGAGAGCGGTGTTAAATTCTTTTACTTTGAAGCCCAATTTATACTTCTGTCAAGTGCACGTGGATGGTTTGGCAGTGCCTTTGCATAGTCGCTTACCTTTTGCTGTAGCCTGATGCGAACCTTTCAATCACTTTTATTTAGTGTTTACTTTATGATTGAAGTTGTTGTATGTCCGTCGGTTCTCGACTCTCATGAAAGAGTGAGCTTGAGCTACTTGTACAATAAGTTAAGATTGCACGCATTTATGTAGTAAAGAAAACACCCACAAAGAAACTGAACCCAGAGGAACATAGAAACCCCACTGCCAGCTAGCGTTTCTGAAGGGTTATTCTCAGCGCAACACAAACAGAACGCAGAAGTATAAATGCACAGCTACGTGCAAGGTATGCGGCATGGGATACATCGATCACTTGACACAGAAGTATAAAACAGCCTTTAACTTCAGAACACTATATTTATGACTTAAAAGCAAATGTGTGCTAATTTTTAAAGATCATAATGAAATCTACTTTTATTGACCTTATTCTGACTTTGTTGAAGGAACTAGGATGATGCTGCCGTCTGCATGCCCTATGAAATGACATCACTACACAACTGTATAGAATCTGTTTTGCGTGCTGACTTTATTACTCAGGATCAGTATAACACTGTTAACTGATTTACCTGGGTGGAATGCTGTCTGTCATATTGAGAGGGCTTTCTGTGGGCGAGGATGTTTGCTGGCGACAAAACTCCAGGAACTCGTTGATTATCACCTTATTGCTATTCACATTCCCATGCAGCAATGGCAGCAGCATTGTAAGCACTGGAGAGAAATGAAAAACACAATAAAAGAATAATTTAACATGAGTGTTTTCAATTGTCATTATTCATTTTTTAGGTGTCAATTTTTACTGGTAATTTGCAATTCTAAGCTGGACAGCTAATAGTGTGAATGTCTTGCTTTGTAAACGAATGAAGGTCGTTTACAAAAATGGCCATCGTTGCTTGTTCTTGCATCACACTTGAATATTGTTTGTTAAGGTTCAAATAAACGAAACTGTCGAGCAACGAATAAGAAACTGTCCAGCAAATTAAGACACCAAAATAGACTTTAGATAAGAAATCTTCAGGTTTTACTGTATATTATCTCTGTTACCCAAGTCAAGCTCACATGTACTCACGTTTCTCGTTCCTCTGCTGGCGTGAGGCGTCTTGTTCAGGTGTCCAGGCCTCGTCTTTAGACAAAGGCTCCAGCATGCAGACAGCGTACGGTTGCAGGAGGTCAGGCAAAGGCTTTTTTCCTTCCCAAAAGCAGCCGCGCACAACAGCCTCCAACACCTTTACCTTCCCTTTAGACATCAACTCATTCTCCCATTCTCGAGCCTTCATCCTCTGACGCACCTTCTGCTTCTCTGGGTCTCCACCCTCCTGCAAGAGCAGACCGTTAGCATTGAGACATGCCCAAATGGGACATTTAAATATGGTTGATTTTTTTTTTAACTACCTCATCTTCAAGTGCTCCTTCCCCTTCTGAGAGATAACCGTGGGGTACAAAGAACCCATCATCATCGTCGTCATCATCTCCTCCTTCATCGTCATCATCCTGGAGCGAAAAGCCAGATTAACATCTCCATGTTCAAAAATGTAAACCACAGATAGTTTGTAGCAGTAGAGTGATGTCAGATCGCTCACCCCCTCACTGTGTGACAGAGACTCTCCCGGCTCCTCCTCCTCCCACTCTTCATCACTGTCCACCTCATAATCCAGCAGATCCTGATAAAGACACAAAAATCACTTGTTTATTTCATTTTAGGTTACTAGGCAAGCCCATTAAAAAACAAAACATTTATATCTTGTTTACCAAAGCATGTTAACAAAAACTTGAGCTACTAAGACAATATTATGATAGTTAAAATTGACATATAAAGTAATGATGAAACCAAAACTAAAATTTTAATAATTATGATTGGGTTAACTTGTGTAATATTTATGATTTATTAGAGAATTATTTTTTTTTTATTTGTGGAAATAAGCCTTCATAGGTTCCTTACTACAAACACACAATGTTTTAAGTTTTAGTTATTTGTCTTGCCATAAATAGGAGTTTGCTGTTATTTTACAGGCCATCCAAGATGTTGATCCAAGATTTTTGCCCCCAAAAAGTTGTCCATGGCAATTTATAAAATACAAAAAAGAAATAAAAACCTAGGCAAAATAAAGATAATACACATGGATTTTGACAATAAATTGATATCTTATGAAGCAAAATGATCGGCCTGTGCAAGAAACAATAAACCATTAAATAAAGTAAACCATTAAGGAAGGAGGACTTTTGGACAGTCAGACCAATGAGCTTACTTTACAAGCCAATGTTTAGCTTGGATTTCATACAAACTGTTTCTAAGCCAGATATAGTCATGGACAGTATCCATTAAGAACAAAAAAAGATTGTTGTTTTTGATATGACCTCTTAAGTAGCATAGATGTAACACACGCATATACAAAGAAATCCTAATACTGTTGCCATGACAACAGTATGGTTTAAGGAATGCGTCTTAAATTTTGCCATGTTTTTTTTTTACCTTGTCCAGCCTCAACGGGCAGCGTGGCGAGATGTGGGTGCTCTTTTTGCTCCAGGTGCCCCAATAAGCTGGACGATAGTTGTCATGAAAATGCAGGAGCTTCATGCGGCCATAACGACTGCGGTCTGGTACACCATCTGCCTTCTGGCTCTCAGTTATGACCACGCAGTCTCTAATAACACGGAACATAAACCAAAGAAAGTGTGAGCCTTTCAACATCCCTCTAACAAAAGCAGCTGACAGTGCTCTGCATGAGTACATATCAAATACAACAAAATCCAAGCAACAAGCTCAGTGTGGCTTTACCCTTGTGCACTATGCCTGGGTCTGGTGGGACCTGAACTGCGAGGTTTGTGCCCTGTCCAGTCCTTCAGTCCATTCAGAGTACTGTCAGGTTGGGCAAGATAGCGGTCCAAGTCCTCTAGCACGGAGTCTTCACACTGTACTCGAGTCAGCGGTGCCAGACACATGTGTGCTTTGATCTCAAAAGGAGCAAACTTCCCGCAGGCAGAAGCTAGAGTCTGAAACACACAACAATAGCGTAAAAAAAAAAAGATTTCTGTGTGGTTGCAAAATGCCTACATTTACACATTACACTGGCAAAATGGACAAAAATAACAAATACTATGGATGTCAATGACTACAGGTTTTTAACATTCTTCAACAGAACAAAAAAAAACTGGTTTAAAACAAGTCAAGGGTGAGTAAAGAACAAATTTCAGTTTTGGGTGAACAACCTCTTTAAGATGCATCTTCATTAATTTGATACGAGTGGTTGACTTCATATAAGGTATAAAAGGAAGCCAGGATGTTTTTAGCTTGTGTCCTTCTCAACACTTCCGGAGGTTGCTAAAATTGTGTTTGACTGAATTGTATTTACAGTTTATGTGCTTATGTGGGGTAAATGCTTATGTGACTCATACCTTTGGTGCCAACTGGGTCTTGGGCTTCTGTAGAAACCGTGTAATTTCAGCCTTCTCAGCTTTAATTCGCTAAAACAGATGCAAAAACACAATGAGGACCTGTACAGCTTGCCACACAGTCACATCCAAGATTCTCAGAAATGAAACACTCACATCTTTCTCTTCCTTCAACCGTTTTTCCTCTTCTTTCTTCCTTTTCTCTTCTAGTTTGGCCCTAAATAGTTTACAGCAGAGTTTAATACTCAAATCAGAGTAAACCCCATCACAGCTTCCATTGTGGTGAAGTACTGGGTCACTTACTCAATTTTCATCTGCCGTTGCTCTTCTTTAGCTTTTAATTTCTCCGCTTTTTCTTTCTCGTCCCTCTCCTTTTTCTCCCGCCGCTCCTTTTCATCTTTCTCCTTTTTCTCTTTCTTCTCCCTCTCCTTCTCCTCCTTCAGCTTGCGGGCCTCCTCTTTCTTCTTCTCCTTGGCAGCTTTGGCTTCCTGTTTCAGCCTTTCTTTCTCATCCCTCTGTCGCTGCTTCTCCTCCTGCTCTTGAACACTCTGAGGGACAGGAAGACAAAGGGCTATTCAGCTGAAGCACAAAATTCCACAATTACAAAACATAATCAATCAGTCTTTAACTCTTAACAATTGGATCAAATATTAGAGATGGGGGAAAAAAACACTTTAACCTTCAAAGTTCAAACTTCAGTCATGCACAGCAACATTGCTGGTTTTAGCTTTATTAAAACAGGCGTTGTACAGACAGATAATTTGAATAATCTTTTTCCATTCATTCATTCATTCAAATAAATGTAGGCCTATCTTTTGACATTACTGTTTCTAACAAATTATAATTCACAGCTAAAGGGATAGTTCACTTTTACTCACTCTTCATTGTCAAACTGTTTGAGTTGGGCTTTTTTTGTTGAACACAAATTAAGTTATTTTGAAAAATGCTGAAATCCTGTAATCATTGACTTCCATAGCAGAAAAAGCAAATACAATGGAAGTCAATGGTTACGGTTTTCTAACATCATTCAAAAAATCTTCTTTTGTGATCAACAGAAAAAGGAAACTCAAAGGTATGGAACCACTTGAAGGAGAGTAAATGATAAGCAAATTTACATTTTTGGGCAAACCATCCCTTTAAGCAAACTGAAGATAAAATGTAAAGAAAAATACTTCATTAATACACAATTAAAATTATTATTGTTAATTAAATGCCCAATTTTCAGCAATATTACAGATTTATATTTTTCTTTCTACTTATATTGCTTGAGAAACAACGTTTTTTTTTTTACCTTAAGGGATCGTCTCTTCACTTTATTGGCTGCATTTATCCGTGATGTCTGCAACAACAACAATAAAAGAGAGACTGATCAACAGATTGAACTTTTAAGCAGCAACAAGAAGCACTTCATAATTGAAGCGTTATATGATATGAGCATTAACTCGTATCTACTCACGGAGGCAGGGGTGGTTGGAGCGCTCTTGCTGGGCTCTGGTGAGCTCGCAATCACAGAGGCGGAGCTGGTGGACCCTGTGGACAGCACAGACTCATTCCCATGACTGACTTCAGCCTCCTGCTGCTCCTCTTCCTCTTCTTCTTCTTCTTCTTCTTCAGTGTCAGAGTCCTGAGTAATGTCCAAAAGCGGGAGGGCATCTACATCATCAGCTTCATCCTTTTCAGTCTCCTCCTCTGTCAGTGGTGTAGTCGGTTCTGTAGATTTTGTAGCACCTTCAGGAGTCTTTGTTTTTTCTTCGCTAAGAGGGCAGGTGGCAGCGACCGGAGGTGCCGGCTGCTGTTTGGCAGCATCGTTTGAGTCTTCGGTGAGGTCAATAGTGGCTTCAGCAGCTGAGCGGACTGGGGAACGCTTCCGCCGACTCATGAAGCAATCAAGAGGACCACGGCCATTCACTAGAGCCGGGCCATGGTGCGAGATGGAAGAGCTGTCCTGATCATTTTCTCCATCGGAAGTACTGGGTTCAGAACACTTGGGAGCAACGGGACCTTTGGTTCTTTTGGGTTCATTGCATTCCTTGGGTTCTGGGTTGAGCCTTTTGAAAGGCAGACGTGCTGAAGGGAGGTAACATTGTTAGATTAACACACCAAGTGACTTTTTAATCACATTTGCTGACTTTGCTAGAAAAAAACAAAACTGTATCATAGACAAAAATGTGACTTCAGTGATTCAACTGTAAACATTCAAAGCTCCAAGAACCCTTTTGTGCATCCAGAATTGGTAAAAGTAGTTTTTACAGTTTTTTTTGGCATACAAAGCTCCAAGAAAACTTTTGTATGATTACAATCGAACCACTGAATATGAGCTGCTTTTCCACCTTTTTTGCCGAACCT
This sequence comes from Danio jaintianensis, assembly GCA_903798115.1. Classification (NCBI taxonomy): domain Eukaryota; kingdom Metazoa; phylum Chordata; class Actinopteri; order Cypriniformes; family Danionidae; genus Danio; species Danio jaintianensis. The sequence continues at coordinate 9,164,217 of CAIGQV010007757.1, read as the reverse complement.
TTCTAAGAACAGTCAGGTACAGTTCCAGTTGTATTTCCATGTGAGCCTGGAATGATGCGGCATGAATACAAACCATTCTCAGGCCAGAATTCTAGGAATGGATAGACAACTGCGCTGAACCGTGCTAAAGTGGTAGAGCACATTCTCACACGAATGACGTCATCGCTCTGACGCCTGGCTGCCAGTTTCTCCATAGCCAGCCAGTAATGTAATGTAATGTATGCTGTTTACATTACACTTATGTTACCAAGGCAACAACTTCCGAAGTTGTATAACATTCCAAAAGGTTCCACTATCAGCACCACAGTAGAAACTGAAACTGCGCTGTCTGGCCCGGATCAGCATGGAATGGTTAAGCAAACAGAATCATTCAGCCAGATAGGGGAAAAGCAGCTATGGATTGTTTTGACAATGATTTTGGTTGCTTTATAAGATAATTGTCATTTCTGGATGAACCATCCCTTTAAAATGGAAGCAAACCAGGTCATTTACACAAGCAACTGTTACAAAATATAAACAGCTGTTAATAAAGCTTAATATGTAAATAACTTATAGATTACATCCTATATTTTAACTTGTGTTACGCTGATGCCAAAAGTACTTTTCTGTTGAAAACTTCTCCTCTTGTGTATTAAAGCTTAAAAATTTGATATATTGCTACTTTAACATAAAAATTCAATTAAAAAATGGTGACATGCACTTAGTTTTATAATCACTAATAATTTTCACTGATGGCCTACAGAATGGTTAGTGTGTGCATGTGTAATTAAGGTAAGACAATATTCTCGAGCACCATGCACTTTTATACAATCACTACCTACAATAAACTAACAATGAAATGACCTAATAGTCTTAGTCCTTAATGTATAACTAAACCATACAAAAGATATTTTGCAGCATGTCATAACATTAGCCTAAAATCTCAACACTAATGTTGTTTACCTTGAACAAGCTTCTTGTTGGTATTAGCTTTGCCCACACAATCCATGTCTGAAATGAACAAAAGGTATGTTGAAGTCAAATCATTAAACAAATAGAAATAAATCAAATGACATCAATTAGACCTGAACGCTGACAAATCGTTAAAATCAAAACTCGTCAGAAAACATAACGGTATTTGTTGTCAAAGCATGCCTCGTCACAACAAAGGTGATTGCTACGTCTACACGCTAACTAACGTTACTGACAGTCAGTCGAACCTGACCGGAATATTTTCTATTCGAGCATAACCAGTAAACCTTCATGTTTTAAGTGTCAAAAAGCTTCCAGAGAAAGTATACAGAGTTTCAAGGAGGCAATAGACGCAAACAGCATGTCTTATGTTTATTTTTAATCTCCCGCCATTCAGTGAATGATGGTTTGCAGGCCTGTGGCGACAGAGTTTGGCTACTGAACCTGAGCCATTAACTCCATACATTAATAGCGCTAGACTGAAGAACAAAGAACCTGACGGAGCTCAAAACAACACATGCGAGACATTTTTCGACAAAGACTCGAGAATAAAGGGAGAACAAACAAAATGCGAGATTAAATGCACATTTTGAACGTAAAAACTCAATTGTCAATAACAAATCTGAGCGAATAGCTCACTTGCTAACGTGCTAATTCAGACTATAAAACTTTCGACAACCACAAAAACTACTGGTAAACAAAACCTAAACAGCAATTTTATCATTTTCGGAGACAAACTGCCAGAAATAACAGACTTTTAGAATAACTGTGAGGTAAAATGTGCATTTTCCGTACTATTGTCCACTTAGATCATCCCTCGGCGTTGCTTTACGACATTATACTCGATATAATTAATCAGTAAATCATTTATTTCTCAATAAAAGACAGACCTCTGCGTGGAGTGGAGGCCAAAGGCTCTTCGGCCGCGAGCATCACGACCACCATCCGCGCGCCCTTCGGCTCCGTGCGCTCGCTCACACTGGAAATCTTACACGGAAACGGGGAGCGCGTTTTTGGACTCCGTACACAGCTTCTGACGGCCACACATCGACTCCACGACTTTTCCTGGGTAACGTTAACTTGTCAACCGCTAATTCGACGGGTTTCTGTAACTTTTAGAGTTTTAACTTGTTGTTTTTTTCGTGTGTGATCCTGCTCCCCGCGTTCCCGTCTCATCCCCGGCCAGACTCCCTCGCGCTCCCCGCTCAGAATTGGCGGGAGCTTGTCGCTGGCCTGGATCGAAAGCTGTGATTGGTCAGTGGCGCACCACGTCGTATCAACGAAGAGACACGTTATTGGCTGATGCTTATAGTCCCGCCTTGCAACACGCAGTTTTGAGTCGTGATTGGACAATGAGTGTGATTCTCGAATAGGATTGGCTTGAAGGAAATAATAAGTCAAAAAGTTATTCCGTGCAACTGCTTTGACTTGGTATTTTTTGCGGTAGAACATGGTAGTTTTGAGAAGCGAAGACCATTTTGACAATTATAAAGTCAATTTTTTCTCCAAAATAAAACATTTGACAGCAAATAATTCTTTGTTATTTGAACTAACAGTCCTTTAAAGACAGCTCAAAACAAACTAGCATATTGTATCTCAGTATCTGATACAAACTTTTGTTAAACAGTAACACGTTTCTGCCAAAAATAGCAGAAATGTGTCATATTACAGGGCAGGAAAATGGGTAAATTATCTAGTCTTCTTCTTCTTGTGATTTTTATGGCGGTTGGCAACCAGCTTTTTGGAGCATTACCGCCGCCATCTGGATTGGAGTGTGGATCAGGAGTTTACTAACCCATGTTTTTATTAAAGTAAAAATAATAATAATAATAATTATTCATAATAATAAACAAATTACCAAAAAGTAAATAAATAAAAAAATCTAAATCAATACCCTTTGCTTCTGCATATTACACCTATTTTATTATAGATAACTACTCTACTAATTACTAAATTCTATTAATTAACCCTGTGTCTTTTAAAAAGTTATATACATATCTAAAACACTCATGACCTGTGCTCAACTTTAACATGTTCTTTATGTTAGGTTCCACTGGATTTTCCTGTAGCTGTGTGAATAGTCTATTTCTTTCTGCGTGATATATTGGGCAGTGCATCAGTACATGTTCTATAGTCTCCTGGTTATTACATTCACACATCCCATCTGCATGTTTATTGATCTTGTGTAATGTACTATTGAGTGCTGTGTGATTAAATCTCATTCTTGTGAACGTGTCTTCTTCCTGTTTGCTTTTCCTGGTTTCCCTACCTCTTCCAACTTTGTTCTGTATGGTGTAATATTGACGTCCTGTACTCCCATTATTCCATATATGTTGCCATTTTCCCATTACTTTAGTTTTAACAATACTTTTGATTTCTGACTTGCTGTATTTGATGTCAATGTCTATCGTAGTTTGCTGTGCTGCTTGTTTTGCCAACTTGTCTGCCATCTCATTCCCACTGACCCCTATGTGTGCTGGTACCCACAAAAATGAAATGATGACTCCTGATTTTATGAGATTATTTCCCAACTGCACTATTTCCTAAATTATGTCCTGCCGTGAATTTTTTTTATTTACAAGTGCTGAGCTTGAATCAGATGCAATGACTGTTTTAATTGGTTTATTATCTTCAATCCACTTTAGAGCTGACTCAAAAAGCAAGATTAAAAATATTTAAGTCATGTAATTAAGTCAACAATTGGATAAATGATGAACATAACACAGACAAAAAAAAAAGTCATTTAACTTAATTTTATTTAGAAGAAGAAAAAAAAAAGTATAACAGAAATGAACACCCAATAACAGGAATGAATATCCAGACACTCTGTGGATGTTCAGCTTGCTTTGGTGATAACTGTGGGCTGTGTGGAGGGGTGACAAGGTGTTTGAGGGCTTCTTTACTGTCTTTGATGCTATGGTTTTTTGCGGCGTCTACACTTTACTCTCTGAGGTCATTGATCAATTTCTTCCTGCCTGACTCTAGGTCGTTCCTGTATCTTTCCGATTCATTCATTCATTCATCCATTCATTTTCTTTTTGGCTTAGTCCCTTTATTAATCAGGGGTCGCCACAGTGGAATGAACCGCCAACTTATTCAGCATGTGTTTTACGCAGCGGATTCCTTTCCAGCCGCAACCCAGCACTGGGAAACACCCATACACACTCTTTCACACTCATACACTACGGCCAATTTAGCTTATTCAATTCACCTGTATCGCATGTGTTTGGACTGTGGGGGAAACCGGAGCACCCGGAGGAACATGCAAACTCCACACAGAAATGCCAACTGACCCAGCCGGGGCTCGAACCAGCGACTTTCTTGCTGTGAGGCGATCGTGCTACCCACTGCGCCACCGTGATGCCCTCTTTCCGATTCCTTCTCTAAATATTTCTGTCTCTTCTCTGGGTCTGCATCATGTAATTTATGATAAAGTCGTTGCTTTTCTGCAGCACTTATAGGTGGATTGGCACTCTGCAAGTGTGGTAAATTGGTAAATATATAATGCATGTGATACACTCACCAGCCACTTTATTAGGTACACCTTACTAGTACCAGGTTGGAACCCCTTTTGCCCTCAGAACTGCCTTAATCCTTCGTGGCATAGATTCAACAAGGTTCTGGAAATATTCCTCAGAGGTTTTGGTCCATATTGACATGATAGCATCACGCAGTTGCTGCAGATTAGTCGGCTGCACATCCATGATGCGAATCTCCCGTTCCAGCACATCCCAAAGGTGCACTATTGGATTGACATCTGGTGACTGTGGAGGCCATTTGAGTACAGTGAACTCATTGTCATGTTCAGGAAACCAGTCTGAGATGATTCGCACTTTGGTTGGTACTATTGGACCCAAAGTGTGCTAAGAAAATATCCCCCACACCATTACACCACCACCACCAGCCTGAACCGTTGATACAAGGCAGGATGGATCCATGCTTTAATGTTGTTGACACTAAATTCTGACCATACCATCCGAATGTTGCAGCAGAAATCGAGACTCATCAGACCAGGCAACATTTCTCCAATCTTCTATTGTCCAATTTTGGTGAGCCTGTGTGAATTGTAGCCTCAGTTTCCTGTTCTTAGCTGACAGGAGTGGCACCCGGTGTGGTCTTCAGCTGCTGTAGCCCATCCGCCTCAAGGTTGGATGTGTTGTGCGTTCAGAGATGCTCTTCTGCAGACCTCGGTAGTAACGAGTGGTTATTTACTGTTTCCTTTCTATCAGCTGGAACCAGTCTGACCTCTGGCATCAACAAGGCATTTGCGCCCACAGAACTGCGCTCACTGGATATTTTCTCTTTTTCGGACCATTTTCTGTAAACCCTAGAGATGGTTGTGCGTGAAAATCCCAGTGGATCAGCAGTTTCTGAAATACTCAGACCAGCCCGTCTGGCACCAACAACCATGCCACGTTCAAAGTCACTTAAATCACCTTTCTTCCCCATTCTGATGCTCGGTTTGAACTGCAGCAGATCGTCTTGACTATGTCTACATGCCTAAATGCATTGAGTTGCTGCCATGTGATTGGCTGATTAGAAATTTGCGCTAACGAGCAGTTGGACAGGCGTACCTAATAAAGTGGCCGGTGAGCGTATATTTACAATATAAGTTATGGTAACTGAAACCTAAAAGATTCAGGTAAATCATCTTAAATTAACATTTTTTTGCATTATTATATATGCACCAGAGAGTGCAACTCACTCCTATTACTATTACTCAGTCCTGTTATGGCTTATATGAATAACAGGACTGAGGGTAACAGGACTGAGTTTTTAGCATATATTTGTCAAATACATGCTAAATAACCACATGGCACACATGCTAATAGCATGAGGATATGGAGCAAGTTTTAGTGATTTATCAAACATATGTATTTTTAAAATTAATAAACAACATCTAAAAATAATTTAAGTAACAGGACAGTATGTTGAGATTAACCATCTCTCACACAGTTGAAATATCATCAAATATATTGAAAAGAAACCGAGAAGACTTCCCTTTCGTCTCCCCATTGATCTGGATGATGCAACTTCCTGTTGAAAATAAGCCTTATGGAATGTTCCAAGTTAATCAGAGGGGTAAATGTGTTAGGGTAACAGTAATGAGTGAAAACCTGGGGACACGACAAAAATGTGTATTTTATCAAAAATGTTATGATTTTTTTTTTCCTTTTAAAAATGGGAAATCATTGATTGGATAAAAAACTGCGTGTAAATGCAAAAAACATAAATTTTGGAAGGATTTTAAACACAATGTATTCTGGCAAATTATAGAAGCAGGGAGAGGGGACATGCAACAACTGCTATTTTTTAGTGTTCTACATAATTTTTAAAAAATTATTTTAATTATATATTCTAAAATTTGCAGTTTGTTAAATTTGAAGACACTTTGATTATTACTAAAATGTATTTTAGAGTTCATTTTCATACATTTAATATTCTGGGGACATAGATGTTTCCCATTCGGTGGAATGTCCCTCATAAGCTTTCTCTATGTCTAAAAATACTGCTATAACTGATTCCCCGTTTACATGTGCTTTTTTAATATCATCCTCCAGCCTTAAAATTGGATCCATTGTCCCTCTGCCTCTCCTAAATCCACTTTGGTAATTTTCTAGCTTTCCTTTGGTTTCAACCCAGTAAACTAATCTATCATTAATCATTCTGTCATCAATCAATCATCAAGTGGAGGAGGAGCTGTGCAGGCGGTTGGCAGCGACTCCACTTGATGCCGCCATTCTCGAGTGAAAGAGTTTCCGAGTTTTTCTAAATTATCTAGTCACAAGCGCAGATACCACACCTTTGATAGTTTTGTGATGGGGCTTGTAGTCTTTACCACTTACAATTTCCGTCCGCTACGTGCAAAACGTGCCACCGTAGATCTACATTTCCCACAATGCACCAGAACGCTTCACCACGTGATTTCTAGAATTCAATGCGGACCCCACTTCCCCATCAAACTGTTAAGCGGTGCACAGGTATTGCATCTTTATTATTATGAGTTCGTGCTTTTTTGCATTGTTAAAGCATCGTTTATTCTCTTAAACCCATGGACTATAGTTTCCGCTTTGCGCAGTTATTATATAGTTTGACTGTTGTTTTTTTCACTGCAGTTGTGTTTGCTGCTGGTCTGTACTGTTTTCAAATAACAGTATTACCGTGAAATATCCTTCCTATAGAAATAATATAGTCATATGCAGCTAGTTATTTAGCATTTATGTTATTAAAAGAAAGCTGTTATGAACTTATGTGGTTCGCAGTGTTCAACATATAATTTAGGCAAACTGATTATATTTCAGCATGTATTATTATTATTTTCTCTTTGTTTTAATGACATTTGTGTTCGTTTTAGCATTAAAAACATCAGTCCATTAGTTCAGAGAGGGATAAGGATCTTCACCAGAAGGATCAACATTGTAAACTTTCTCAAAACTGAAATATGACAGGTGAGTCAAGTTTGGTTTTGTCATGTATTATCTATGAATCTCACCTTGTTCATGCTGTGGTCTAAAAGAAATCTTTTTCATTTTGTTGTCTGACAGATCGAACGAATAACTTCCCTCCTTTGCCAAAGTTTCTTCGCATAAAGCCATGTTTTTACCAAAATTTCGATGAGGAAATTCCTCAACCCCACCGCCAGCTTGTGCGTCGTGTCTACAATCTGTGGATGTGTGAGTAAATAAAAGTCTATTTTAAAGATATTCATTTCAGTTCTTACCAGAGTTTATATTTACCTGATGATTACTAATGGTTCCCACGAGTCACAGAATTTCTGGAATGTCATGGTATCAGACATTTTAGTTTGTCTCTTTTTATTGCGTTGTTTCAAGACTATTGTTATTCTTAGGCTATTTCTTAGCTCCATTTTATTTCTTTCATACTCCCCAACTGGCAGTCGGTGTTAACTAAGGCTAACCGTTCAGGATAATATAAATTTTAAGAGCTCTGGCTTCAAAGTGACCACTTCAAACTAAGACTGGATGCCAAAAAGTAGTTTGTAAAACTCCTATAAAGCTATCAAATACAGAAGTGAGAGCTCTTCACAGCCACGCAAACATTATGTACCTCAGAACTGTTTCAAAATCTGAGGTAAATTATCCTTTGTTGTTCTCATATTGGATATTTAAGTCATACACTATGATATTGAAGCTAAAAATCATTATAATATGCAAAGCACAACTTCGTCTTGTTTTTTTTTGTTCATTATAGGTCATGGAAATTCAGCTTATTATTCAGTTAAAGTCAGGGATATTTGGTTTAGAGTGGGAATACAGTATGTCATGAGTAGGCCTGTCACAATATCAGATTGCCATAAAGGATATTATTGTCATTTTTAAGACCATTTTATGCCACTCATTATATAATGGCAGAATGACAATATATCATCACAATGCAAGTACACTCTTCCAAAGAACACAGAATATTTTATTCTTAAGAGTATTTCATTGAATTATAGGCATTTTAACAGTTGAATAATTAGACATTGGAATCAGAATGTGAAAACTCATATCCTAAATAAATAATAATAAATGTTAACAAAAAAGTGCAAGGTAAAATGTAACAGAGGCTGCAATATCTGCTACTAGATCTATTTTCAGTTGTCAGACACCCACACGAAAATATACTATAGTACTTAATAGTAAATACTATAGTGTTTTTTTAACCATACTGACACCTCCAATAGAAATAGAGATAGAGAGGCTGCACAATCAGCTGAAATGTTGCTAGAATTGTTTTTTATGTATGGGTGATTGTATATTGCATCACCAAAAATGATTGAGGTCATGTCCATGTGTAGTGCGATAAGTCGATATGTTGATTATTGTGACAGGCCTAGTCATGAGAGAAAAATTGGATGACTTTAATATCTTTAAAACATGGTCGTTATGAGAAAATTCAGGACAAATTGTGTATGGTTTTGCAATGACACAATTTAAAAAGGTAAACGATAGCAGTATTTCAGTTCTTAGCTAAACTCTGCATTTAAACATTGACAACCATGAACACTTGGACAAATGGATATTTTGAGGTTTGCTGTCGAAGAATGAAATTTAAGGAAGAAAGTTGGAGATGCATTAAGGAAAACAGCTCAAAGATTTAATTAAATTGTAAAGTAATGCATTAGATTGTTACTTTAGGGTATGTTTACGCAACGCATTCTTGTTTTGGAATAGAGAAACGTATTGTTTCTGTGGAAAAAAGCAACATCATGCGCATTACGTAGATTACCTGTACACATGCTTTTAACTCTTTAATTTCACATTTGCTTTTGAAACTGACTATTAGAGTAAGGATTGTTACTAGAGCTTCAATATCACTTCCATTAAATGCCGATCAGTATGACTTTTTTGCTATTTCTTTGCAGAATTTAGTTAAACAAAAAACGACGGATTTATGCAGAAGGATTTCGAGAGTATAGGAGCTGAAAATGTAACACATAAAATAAAATCTTACCTTCAAGTTTTAAAGTGCAAATCCTGTGTGAAGCGATTATTTCTCTATATTTCCTGTTGGTTTTGCATATCTGTGTGATTATAAACGTCATTAACCGAAACCCTCCTACTCATTGATGAGAAATTAAAACAAGTATATTTTTAGAACAAAAAATTATAAATATCCTCATACATTTTACACAATGTAAACACTATTTGGAAAAAAAAAAAAGTACAATGCACATTACTGTAAAAAACACCTTATAAATGTGAAGTACAGATAATATTAATTAACAAAATAATGATCTTTTAAAATGGCATCATATGGCATTTTAAACAGGCCAAATAACTAACTGTGACCTATAAACACACTTTTTTAAAAGCCATGATCCAGTGTGGGTTATCAGAAGAGTTCATTAAAAATGCATACAGTGAATCTCATGGCTCATGAATCTGAATTTCATGGCTGATTTGTTGAAAATGTGGTTTGCATTTCTGGAGATTACTGTCTGTAATATATTCAGGTCTGGTTTGACAAGGAAGAGATTCATAAAAAAAATGCAAATGAGTTTTGTTTGTTACAGATGTATAACCTTCTAAAAAGGTTATGTGTTTTGTGTTTAGGACATTTTGGACTCGAGCTATTTTAGGTGTCAAAATACTTTTTATTAAAATAGTTTGTGATTATACCCATGTCAAGCATCTTTTTAGCTTTTACTCCATGTTTAACTTCTGGAACTGTGTTGACAAAAATGAATATGGATGTATGATTATAAAAATGTATCAGCTTTTCATCTGAAAGTTAATGCAATTGAAAATAATTAGTTTTGTTTGGGAACTTTACAGAGTTATATTGATATTGTTTTGATAGAAATATGATTGTTTTTATATACATTTAAATGTTAGGGCTACATTCTAGGAATACAAGTTAAAATTGGCAAAATTGTCATATACGTCCTCACTTTTCAAACTATGACATATTCAAAATAAATGTATATATTTCAAATATATCTTTTGAAATTTAATTGAATTTCATGATGATTTTTTTTTACGAATAAAAATGGTAAAAAGGCAGTAAATACAGTATGGTATACAGATGGGAACATTAAAAACTGACTTTTTTTTCATATTTATTTATTAATATATTAAATTTACAAGTTATAATTTCTCAAATATGAAATATTTAGATTTCACATTACATCTTGCTAACACTTAAGGATTGTACTGGAATTTACATTCATTTTTTGTAAACGGTTACAGAAAAGCTTGCTTATTCTTCGATTTTAATGGTCTTTTCCATCATCTTGAGATTAATTGGTGTAATAAGGTTGGATGATTCCCTGGCAGAGGATCAGCAAACTCTTAAATGACTTTATTAAATAAATAAATAAACAGTTAACACTAACGCCACCGGACTCGTTCCGCTCTTATGGTTCTCATGACAACATCACTGTAGCGCCAAAGTAAAGTTGTTATTATTGGGCAGTTATATCATGATTTTGATTAAATGCCTCTGAGATATCTACAGCCATGCTAATGCCTAATACTTCTGCTTTTCCAGTGTATTCCATGACATTATGTGTGAATGTGGTGGGCTGCATAGCCTGGTGGGCCGGCGGTGGTAATGCCACCAACTTTGGGTTTTCGCTTCTCTGGCTGCTGATTTTTAGTCCGTGCAGCTACACCTGCTGGTTCAGACCGCTTTATAAAGCATTCCGGTAAGCAGATCCTTGTTTCGAGGGGAAGAATATTAGCGTTTTCACTTCTGATTGAATGGGTTTTGTCTTTTCAGGGCTGATAGTTCCTTCAACTTCATGGCGTTCTTCTTTATTTTCTTCCTGCAATGTGTTCTTGCCTTCATCCAGAGTTTGGGAATATCCGGTTGGGGTGTTTGGTGAGCAGGATTTAATTATAATTAATCACATAAATTGTGGTAAGAACATATAAATGTCCATTAGTTTACACAGAAATATTTTTGTTGAATCAAATGAACTTTTCTAGTCATCTCAACTTACATCAACGTCAAACTGACAAAAATATCAAGTTAAACTTTGTAACTTAAATTTAGTTGTTGTACTTATTAAAATCAGTTAAAGTAATAAAAACATTTGTTGTCATGATTTTTGTCATATCATTTTTACAGTGTTAAGGTCAGTATAGCTGAAGATGCTTTTGTTATATTTAAGACCCAATCCAATTGATTATTTGAACGTAAATGATAATATTGTAACATTTATTAGCTCTGCGCTTCAAAATGTAGGCCATCTCCAAATTTGTTTAAATGCTGCATGATTTGGTTCATTATCTTGTATAAAAATGTATTCTTTTCACTATATTATATGTGAATCTTGTAAATAAGTTGTCACAGACCAGGAATATGTAACCCTATTTTATCAAAAACTCCAGAAAGAACTTATTCCAACATGATTATTGACAATTGAAATCAATTTAGAAATGTTCTGTCTCTATAATTGTTTTTTTTATATTTGTCATTTTAATACTTCCATTGATGTTAACTCAAATTGTTTTGTCTTTGCAGTGGTTGGATTGCCACAGTGATTTTTTTTGGCACAGATGTAGTCGCGGCTATATTTATGCTCATCTGCACTCTGCTCTTCACTGTAAATACACTTCTCATGGCATTCGTTCTCATCAAGGTATGAATTATAACTAACACACACACATATCTTAACTTGTATAAATAATTTTACGTTAAAAAATCAAATCACACCCAAAGGGCAAATTTACAGTTTACTCACTTTCAAGTGGTTCCAAAGTTCATTTTTTCGGTTGAACACAAAAGCAGTTATTTAGAAAAATGCTGGAAACCGGTAACCATTGACTTCCATAGAAGACAAAAAAAATACTATGAAACTTAGTGGCTACTGGAACATTTTTCAGAATATATTCTTTTATTATAACAGAAGAGAGAAACAAGTAAAGGTCAAATAAATTATGAAAAAATCATTTCATGTTTTAATAAGGTTCATCGACTGTATCGGGGCGGAGGTGGCAGTTTTCAGCGGGCACAGGAAGAATGGACCACCGGTGCGTGGAAAAACCCAACTTTGAGAGAAGCCGGATTCAATGGCAACTCTGAAACGGGCCCCAGCCTGCCCCAGTACCCAGCTGCTGTACCCAATTACCCAGAAAGCGGACCCTGGTGATACCACTTCTGACCTACAGATGGAGCCAAAGCAACACTGGTTGTCCTAATATTAAAGGAGCAGTTTGCAGAGAGAGGTTGCCCAACATTTGTGTGCCGAGAAAACACTTTGGCCAGATCACAGACTTGTGAATAGTAGTTTTTTAATATAGCAAAAAGGTCTAATGCTAATTATTCCTTATAAAATTCATGCATTTTGATCTAGCAAATCGATTTAAATGATGATTGGAAATGTCAAACCAGTGTTCTGGGTGCAAATGTCACAGAGAAGATTACATGACCAAGTCAAATAAGCAAACTGCTCCTTTAAAAATGTCAACACATACTATCCTCATACTGACAGAGAAATGGTCAGAATATCAAACTGTTACATTGATCATTCATTTTAAATCATCTGAGCCTTGATTTTTATTATTTTTAGGGTGTGTTCACACTTGTTGTTCAATTCTGCTGAACCAAAACTAAGAATCTTACATTTAGGTCCAATCGCAATTCTACTCCTCCATTTCGCACATTTACATGCATAGGGGAAAGTGCCAGATAGCCCTACAAATGATGAGTTTTCAGGACCACACAACAAACCAAGGGGTACGCAAAATTACCCCGAATACACCAGCAACATGGCTGCAAAAGCAAGCAAGGAAACCCACAAATGTAAATAAGGATTTTTTACTACGAAAGCAGCATCTGTGTTATTACATTCATAACGTTCATGTTAATGATCTTCAAAGAAACGTAAAAAATTCTAATTCCATTTCGCTAATGATAGTCTCCTTATAATGCAAAATATTCCACAAATTTTGGTTTCTGCCCAGAATAGTCATTTCGGTGCATCCCTATTAATAAGCAACAATGATCAGAAGAGAAAAAAGCAGGTATAATTGAGAATTTTGTCATTTTAATGGTTGCATCTAGTGACATCATGGCCTGTTTTTGCTTCTATTTGGTGTCTCTGTTAATTGCCAAGTTAATTTTGTTTGGTGCACCCCAAGGTTCTGATGGCGGCGTCCACACTAACAAAGCCAAGTGTGAACACACCCATAGTGACATTCCATTACTGACTTGTTTGCCAATGAAATTAGAATAACATCCAATTACATTTGGAAGATCATGTAGAAATCGATGGTTAATCTCACTGCATCACGCACAATCACATTACCGTTTTAGGGAAAGTGATTTCTAAGAGAGGAGAAAGCATGTCCAAGTGTTCTTTTCTAAATCATGGCAGCTTTTCGATTTCACCTCCAGAAATTTGGTCTTGAATCAGTTTTGCAATTACTTTCAATTTACAGTGCCGACTTTTAAAGTTCACAAGCATGTCTTTGTAAATGCACACGACACCCTCTCCCCCCTTTTTAGACACTGCAAATGTTTTTATTTGATATCTATGACTGGAATGTTTCCTTCACGTGTTGTGCCTGCTCTCGTTTCTGTTTAAAGCTTTTCACGTCTTCTCAATGAAGAGCGCCTTAATTCTTCATGCATATTATTAAGCATGTTTGAACTAATAACTTTCCCTCAAGTGCTACCACGCTACATGCTCCTTTTTTTACTATTGGCTTCTAATTGTTTTACTTTGCATTTCATTCTTATAATTGTCGTGCTTCGTATTGGAGCATTAATGTTTACACTTGAGGTTGGCAGGAGGAAAGACACTCAGATTCAATGTGACTTGATTTTTGGTTCTTTTTCTTCACAATATCCCTCCACACAGCCACAGGAGGGTGATTTTGCTGCATTCTACAACTGGCCTTGTTCAATTAAACCATTCCTTTTCATCATGGAGTTGCTTTTATTGCATTCGTCCTCTTGTCTTAATTACATAATGCCAGTATTGGGCTTCATAAGATCCTCCAATTATAGTCTACTTTGACCGTCAAATACTTTTAATTTAAAGGCTGGATTAGTTGTGAAAATGTTATAAAGGGGCTGTTTTCTGCACTGCAAAAGCTCTTTGAGATTCTTGAACTGATATGGTTAAATGGACGCCATATTTGATTGGTTTACAGAAGCTTCCAAATTTAGATATGGTAATATGCATTTGATTTTAACTAATCACATACCAAACGGGGCTATCTGACCAATCACAACAGAGTAGGAGGAGCTTAGAGAGACTGGATCCCTGAACAAACCATTTTAGGCACTAAAAACTGATTCTGCGAGATATATTACAGGACAATTTAGTATTTTATTACATTGGATGGATGTAAAACTATTGTAATAGACTCCAGAACAAAATGTGGAAACTTTAACATGGCATAACTGAGGTGCTTTAGGAAATAAACGTAGTGCAGACAGAGGTTCTGATTGGTGGGATGTATGATCTTCATTTACCTTAAAGGAGCACCAGTTGTTTTTAACATTCATATTTTCAAACCAGGATTTTCTTCTTGAATTTTACTTAAATGTGGCTAAAAAAAACATACCAGGCACTAAAAATATGATGCAAGATAGAGTTTAGTCTTTTGGTGTTTTTTTATATTGGATGGATGTAAAACTATTGTAATAGACGCCAGAACAAAATTAGGAACGTTTAACATGGCTTAACAGAGGCACTTTAGGAAATTCATGCTCAAGCACAACACCGGGTCAAGGCACCAATTAATACTCACCTGTTATAATTGTGTTGTAACACTCACTGAAAAGCGATGTGTCTGAGGTAATGAGAGGGTGAAGTATTACAAAGTTAGACTGTATCTAAGTGCAGACGCAGGTTCTACCTTTGGTAGGATGTATGATTTTCATTTACCTTAAAGGAGCACCAGTTGTTTTTAACATTCATATTTTCAAACCAGGATTTTTTTTCTTGAATTTTACTTAAATTTGGCCCAAAAATATAGAATTTTACATTTTTATTTTTATTAGTATTAATAAAAAAATAAAAAAATATAAAAATTATACAAAATGATTTAGTAAAAGAACATTAAATCTCAGACTCATCCGTAATGTACTTAAAAATATGAATGCCCGTTGTGGGATCCCCATTCCTGTGGAAGCCAGTTGCTTCAAGATTACTGTTCGTTGTGACACATAAGTTGACAATTTGATGTTTACCGTCCATGACATCATTTCCCGCAGGCATATATTCCAGAAGATTCCTGTGGCTTTTGATTGGTTGCCTTCCACAACACACAAATGGAGAGATGTGGCCCATGTACAAGTTCCAGATCAGCAGGCACGCCATCATAATGGACAACACCGCCAGCGCCACTTGCATCGCTATCCATTTACTCTCACTGCTCTGATTTTTAGAAAACGACGGCGGTTCTTCAGGTTTTATCAAACCTGATGATGTTGTGTAGATTTCATTAGGTATTCCCAACGTGGTCTTAATCTTATCTGTCACAACGACTGCTACTTCTTCACGCAAGTCATAAACGGCCAGTGTTTTGGTGTAGCGTCTCCCTTTCGCCTGCTCCACTGACATGCATGTGTAACGTCCAGCGTCAGTGGAGGAGGCGTTAGGGATAAGGATTGCGTCATTATAAATGGTATACTTCCTGTTTGAGTAAGCCAGTGGCTTTCCAGCTAAATTCCAGCTCACTTGGGCCAGGTTAGAGTCTGGTCGACACAGCAACCTGATGTTGTTTCCCAGTACCAGCGTGCAGATCTTTGGTTCAATGAGAGCTGGTGAAGAAGAAGAAAACATGGTTAATAAACAGGGTTTCTGCAGGTTTCATCAAGTCAAATTTAAGACCTTTTTAAGTCCATTATGTATGAAATTTCAGACTTAAACAGGGATAAATGCTAAGGATTTATTTGAATGGAAAAAGTCTTACTTGCCCATCAAAAAAATAAATAAATAATCTTAACCACATTTTAAATAATGTGTCAAAACAAGACCCATTTAAAATGATTTAAGAACCACAAGATATTTTTTCAGTGAATTGAATACTTTATAAGGCTTTATAGACATTTTAAGACTTTAGGCTCCCACGGACACCCTGATAAACATCGGAATTTGAGGTTTACTTAAAAATAATAATAATAAAAAGATACATACCTGATATTGGGCATTGAGTGGCATCTCCATCTTTTAGACTTTGTATCAGGTTACTAAAATGCAAAATACCTGATGTTAGATAGCGAGTGTAAATTTTGTTTATATACAGTCTAGAAGATTTTAGACATGCAAAAAAGTGACTTTTTTTTTTGCAATATACAATGGAGATCAAAACGAGAATGGTCTACAGTTTACTACGTTTCAAGATTTCAAGTTCACTATTTAATCCTCATTATTAGAGCACTTTTTAAACCATGTCATAAATTACATATTTTCTAAAGCACACTATTATAAAAACGTAAATAAATCTCAAAGAGGACAATAAAAAAAGTGTTTATAAATCTGAAATGTGACAATGTAATTAATGTCAAGCAAAGCACCACACATTTGTATTTGTGTCAATTCATAGAGACTAATAAATCTACAATCTAATGAAATTTCATCATTTTGAAATTTAAATATCACAGAATATTGATTTGGTCATTCTTTGTGGAAAAGAACAGCATGAACATTCTGTTAAATATCTATTTTTCTTTTGTTCCAGGGATAAAGAAAGCCATACCATGTTTAGAATGACCTTGAATTACAGAAATTATACTTTCTGTAGGATTCTAGGATTTTATTTTGATATAGGATGAGTGTCTTACCTTTTTGCATCCTCAGTTGATGCAAGTAATCTAGAGCAGCATTGAGCTGGGACGTCCCAGGCACAGTATGGGTCTCTGGCCAGCACACAGTCCAGACAGGAAGAATAACGACTGCAGTTACTGACGGGCATCTGGACGACCCCGGACGCAGAGCCTGCATACAACTGGACCAAACAAGACAACTTATTCATGATGGACTTTTGCAAAGAAACATTCCTCAACTTTATAATCACTGACAATTACAGTCAATTACAAAATGAATAGTTTGTAACTACAATTACAAAACTAATAAAGTTATAATGTGAAAACTACTTAACATTCTATTAATACTTTGTCTTTTTTATCAATCGAATCGATTTTAATCAAATGAATATGAGTGTTGTTAATAACACAAGAAACTTTTTCAGACCCTTTCCTGAAAATAATGATTCATACATGACAGTTCTTTTATTAAATAATTAAACATTTTGTAATTAGTATTTTTAATTTTTGTCCTTTATAAAATACAGCATTAGCCCAAAAATATCTTTCATATGCAAGAAAAATGGACATTATAACAGAATTATATCTAAACAAATCAGCATCAAATCACATTGTTCACATTAGAAGTGAGTTAAACTAAAATAAATTAAAATATAATTGAATTGATAAATATAATATAGCGTAATGTAATATAACGTAATATAATAAGTGAATTATACCCAAATTAGTCAGAACTGAATGTGAATCTGAATATAATACAATGAAAAATTTATAAAATAACAAATAAATAAATAAATCAAATAAATAATAACAATTACAATAGACATTAAATAAAATAATTTTGAAAAATTATAAAATAAATAATTAATAGAATAAATAATAAAAATTACAATTCAAGATAAAATAAAATATATATATTTTTATAACGACGCGGTGGCGCAGTGGGTAGCACGTTCGCCTCACAGCAAGAAGGTCGCTGGTTCGAGCCTCGGCTGGGTCAGTTGGCGTTTCTGTGTGGAGTTTGCATGTTCTCCCCGTGTTCGCGTGGGTTTCCTCCGGGTGCTCCGGTTTCCCCCACAAGTCCAAAGACATGCGGTATAGGTGAATTGGGTAAGCTAAAATTGTCCGTAGTGTATGTGTGTGAGTGAGTGTGTATGAATGTTTCCCAGTGATGGGTTGCGGCTGGAAGGGCATCCGCTGCGTAAAAACATATGCTGGATAAGTTGGCGGTTCATCCCGCTGTGGCGACCCCAGATTAATAAAGGGACTAAGTCGAAAGGAAAATGAATGAATGAATTATTATTTACACATATATACACACACACATACATACATACATATATACACACACACACATACATACATATATACACACACACACATACATATATACACACACACACGAACATCAGAACAGAATTATACTCAAATTATTCATAATTAAAGGTGATTCTGAATGCAAATATGTGGGAATCTGATAATAGTCCAATCAGCAAATATATATATATATATATATATGTATATATATATATATATATATATATGTATATATATATATATGTATATATAACACACATAGCAAAAAGGTTCCTAAAGGGTGGTACGGTACTTTTGACAGTTTAAATGGAAATAAGTTTGCTCCATACTGTACTGTACTGTACCACTCAATCACAACCAAATGTGAATCTTAACACACAACATGAACATAAGAATTTAATTACAGCCAAATGAATGTGAATGAGAATATAATCAAATTAGCAAGTCTACAGTGAACCCCAGTTTTGAGTACCTGATTCTGATGAAGTCGGAGGACGTCAATAGCCTCGGCACTCTCAAACAGTTTAACCTCTTCAATGATGTGTATTTCTCCATCGTAATTCACTGCTTTCTGCACATAACCGTTTGCTGATGAAAAAACAACAACAATTGACCTGAATTACAAAAAACACCAGATCCAGCTTTTCAACACTATCAACATAAAAACAACACATTCAATAGGCTGCAATTGAAACAGATCAGTCGAAGGTGCAATTAACATTCCTGTGTATCTGACTGTTTACACACCCTTTAACCGACTCTGCCCTAGAGGCTTATGGGAACTCACCTGTGGCCACAAACATCACGGGATAGGACTGTCCGTCTGTTGCTGTTACCACGTCTACAACGAGACGCGTCAACAGCGGTCCTCTTTTAAGCAGAAGAGGTTTGCCCGTTATTGGACGAATGGCGTCATCCATTAGAGGACGATCTCGGATGAACTGGAGGGTTTTATCAGGGAGATTCAGCGAACTTTTTATACCTGAAGTCCTCGCTGCGTTGTTGATACACTGCGAAGATGAACATTTGCGGGATGAAATATTATATATTGGTTTTTTTTATACTGATTTAATAATAATAATAATAATAACAACAACAACAATACATTTTATTTATGATGCGCTTTTCTTAAACTCAAAGTGCTACAAGATATACAAAATGTAGTAACAAGCAAAAACAAATTAAAAAAAATAAATTTAAAAAACAAATAAAAATCGCAGTAACAATTTTATCGTCAGAAGCCATAGGTATTCATATTGTGTTGTCTGTATCGGTTCTTTTCACATCATCTAAATACTATACTTTACTATATAACTGCAGGTTAACTATGTTTATATATAATAACTATAACTGTTAAAAGCTATTAGTAATTAGTTACTAGTTAATTAGTTAAAGTTAATTAATTATTATTAGTTATTATTACTTAACTTTTGTGATTTTGACTGTAATTCACAAACAATACAATCAATATGAAACAATAATTATTGTGTAAAGCCGTTACACAAATAGACTTGAAACGAATTGAGCTCTTGGTTTTAAAGTTGCTGTTGACGATGGTTTCAGCTAAAAATAGTCTTCTTTTGAACAACAACAAATAAGGGTGAAAAAAAGTTTGCTATTATTACATTATTTAAATATTTGTAAAAGAAGGCTGTTCTGTTTAGTAAAAGCATTTATTTGATCAAAAATACAGCACAAACTTTAAAATATTATTACAATTTTATAATTTTTCCTTACTAAATGTAGTTCAAAATTTAATTTATTTCTATGATTCAAAGCTACATTTTTAAGCATCATTACTACAGCCTTTTGTGACACATAATCCTTCAGAAATCAATATATTATGCTGATTTGCTGTTCTATTAATGTCTAATAATGTTGAATATTTACTTTGTGTGGTTACTAGTTTTGTGGAAACTGTGATATGTGTTACTTTCAAAATAACAAATTCTTTGAAACGAACAAAAAAAAAATTGTATATAATAACAGTCTTTACTGTGTTTTTCTGCCCTAGAGGCCTTTGTAATTTAATGTGTCCTTGAAAAATAAAGAAAAATACATTTTAATGGTACCTTTGAATGGTTCTATCATCACAGATTATTCAAAAAAAAGAAACACTGATAATTCATTCATTCATTTTCTTTTCGGCTTTGTCCCTTTATTAATCAGGGGTCGCCACAGCGGAATGAACCGCCAACTTATCCAGCATATGTTTTATGCAGAGGATGCCCTTCCAGCTGCAACCCATCACTGGGAAAAACGCTGATAATAATAAAATAAAAGTTTTCATTTTCAAATAATCAAATGCTTTCTGAACAATCATGCAATCCTGAACTGGAACAATAATAACAATAACAATACCGATAATAATAATAATAATAATAATAATAATAATAATAATAATAATAATAAAATGGTTTATAAAATGTTAATGAAAAAAAAACATTTAAAATTTAAACTACATTCAATGAGAAAACAGATAATTTTATAGTTATAATATTTCACAAATATACATTTTTAAACATTTATTAGCAGGCTTAGAGCAGGCTTAAAATAAAATAAAATAAAATAATAAAAAAAATAAATCTGTGAATTTCTTCAATGTCCACTCACAGCTCCTGGTCGAGGAACAGGAAGGTCTCCGCTGTATGTCACCCACTTCACATCAGACATTTCCACCGCCACCTCGGTCTTAAATTTGCCACGTGAAAACACGTTGCTGATATCAGTCACATTATACGCACATACAGCTGACGACTGATCCGTTGAGCTTCTGCAAACACACATCAATATCATCATCATCATCATCATCATTTATGGCCTATAAATGACATTGACTAATCTGAAGGTAAGAGCCAGACCATCCCTTCATTATCAGTCCTTCCCTTCAGCATATCTTAATGACATGTGTCTCATAGCCTTTACCTCATGATCATAAACTGCAATCATTTCACAGTGAGATTTATTGATGCATAGCAAACTGAAGTCAATATTTATACATTTTATTATGATTTTTTAAAAACTTTATTCAGTTTTTTTACATAATCTTTAACACCAACAAAACTCATTTAAGTCAGTTTTTAGTATTTAAGTCAGTTTTTCAGTATGTGGTTTGAAGTGAGATTGAAAAGAGTTTTGTAAATATGCTGCAGAGTGAATGCTCAGAGGGGATTAAAACTTTTTTTTTTTTTTTTAAATCACACAAAAATACACTATTTTAATTGTGATATTATTATTGAAATATCTGAATAAAATTCTGTATTATTTTCATTGTAATTTTGAAGTTTTAGTAATTATATATTTGTCATTTTATTATGCGTACCTACAGTCTTTAATACATTTTTTTAGTTTTAGCTTTTGCACTAAATCAAATGAAAATTTCTATATATAAATGAAAATGACCAGTGTGTTGGCAAATAGGTGAATTAAACAATATTTTGTTTTATTTCAGTTAATGTTAATTTACTTTTATTTTAAGTTTATTTTTCAAGGGTTTATTTTATTTTTTAACACTAATAACCCTGAACCAAATAAATTAATTTATAACTCAAATTTTTCTGTGGAATTTAACAAATTCACATGATCATGAATTAGATTTCCATTAAGTGGACTGGTCAAATATAATAATAATAATAATAATAATAATAATTTTAGTAGATTAAAAAAAAGAATCTAACAAACAATAAAACAACAACAAAAAAGGTTGGATGAACACTAATAAAATGCTCGTAAAAACTGCTCTTAAGTGAGCCTCATGTTTTTAAAATACTTTAATAAAATAAAAAGACATGCATAAACTTCAAACCACACATTTATTGAATCAATTTCTTGAAAATAAAAAAAGCGAGCAAATCATATACACTGCATCTAAAATAATGTTTTATTCATTCTGAAATTCCTGAGGCATCTAAATGAAAGTGTGTTTGAGTGGTTTTTATTTATTTATTTTTTTAACATTTTTTATTTGTAGCTTTTGTATTATGTTTCCCCTGTTGCAGCATCTTCCTATTATTACTAGCACTAGCCTCCAGAGAAGTGACCATTTTTTTACTCTTAAACACACTGAATTGAATTAAATTAGCATATTTGTATAGGGATAGAAACAGCAGCTAGTGTGATAAAAATCGCTATACAGTAATTACGAAGTAACTCAACAGATAAGCATGTTCATTAATAGAACAGTAATTGAAATGTGAAAAAATGTCACTTACGACTGAGAGGTGAATACAGCATAAAAGACACTTTTCTGCCATTTCTGGTGGCGGACATGGAAGACGTCCTGTATGACATAGGGCAGGCTGGGCTCAGGGACAGAGCAGTCCAGACGAGCCTTCAAGAATGAGGTCCACTTCCTCTGGAGGGTCCGCAGACCACCCATATCACCCTGCAGAAGAGGAGAAAACGACACGCTTTAACGTGATTCTGACAAAACAAAACTGTAACAATATAAAGAACACAGTAAACAAATACAATTCTTTTACACAATATCCACATTGGATAAACAAGAAAGAAGAGAAAGAGAGACAAAAAAAAAAAAAAAAAAATACAACACAATAAAAAAATAATAATAATCAGGTTGCATGAAAGATCATCATATTTTTTCAAAAAGGAATCACATTTCCTATTATCAATTAATCTAAAGTTAATAACATTCTTTTTCCCATAATAAGTCCATAAGAGTCTTTTTAAGAAACCTGTTTGTGAAAATAAATTTTCCCAGCAAGTATAAGAAAATTCACAGTAGCTTTTAACCATTTGCTTTAGTTTTCAAAATAACAATGGTGCAAATTACAACTCATATTAACCTTGGAAAATCAATATGAACTTAAATAATTCCAAAAGAGTGGTGATATATTGCCTGAAAAAAAAAAAGACAAATTTTTTTACCTTGCAGACTCTGGCCACACGCGACACCACAAGCTTGTTATAAAAGTCGTACTCGACGGCGTTTTCACTAAAGAACATGTAAACTTTGTCATCGTCACCTTCAGGACTGTCCTCACTTTCCGGCACCGCATCCATGTAGACAAAGTTTGGCTCTTGAGTGGGTACAGAAACGGGAGGGTTTTGACAAACTGTATTTCATACAAGTTAGTTTACCTTCTCTGATACATGCTGTGATATATACAACAGGGGAATAAAAGTACTGAACACGTCACCATTTATCTCAGAAAACATATTTCTAAAGGTGCTGTTGATTTGAAATTTTCTTTGGTTGTTGGTAACAACCAAAGAAATCCATATTTGCAAAGAAAACAAAACTAATTAGTTTACAAATAAAGTTATGTGCAATAAAATGAAATGACGCAGGGAAATAGTATTGAACACACGAAGAAAGAGAGGTGTAGAAAGACAGTGAAAGCCCAGACAGCAGCTGAAATCTCTCAGTAGTTCTTCAGCAACCCTCTGCCCTTCATCAGTGTAAATTAATATTAGCTGCCTCAGTCCAACATCTACATTACCAGGATGATGAAGATGAAAACATTTCAGCAATGATCCAAAACACAGCCAAGGAAACTCTCAAATGGTTTCAGAGAAAGAAAATCAAGCTGTAGAATGGCCCAGCCAATCACCTGACTTGAATCCAATAGAAAATACAAAATAAAGAACAGATTTGGTAGACAAGACCCACAGAACCATCAATTTATCTATTTACACTGTTGAAGTCTGTGAAAAACTCACACCTGAGCAATCCATGGGACTTCATTCTCCATATAAGAGGCGTCTTTTATATAATGTATTAAATACATTTCAGTAGTTCAGTATTTTCTCCTTGTGTCATTTCATTGTTTTTACCCATAGCTATTTTTTCAGTTTTCTTTTATTTTTCTGTTTGTATTGTTTGGGTTTTTATCAAAATCTGATTCAATTCCATGTCAACAGCTCCTTTAGAAATATTATTCCCAGGAAAAAACATGACATGTTCAATATTTATTTCCCCCACTGTAAAATCAGTTAAAGGATAGCCTGTCAACAGTTTTCTGGATCAGCAAACATCTCATAACATCTGACGTACCATTGAGCCAAGAGCTCTTAAACACAGTCCGCAACGTAATAGGAGAAGTACGAAGAATGACCGGCTCTGAACCCAGAAAGTTTAAGGAGGTGGCAGAATACAGGTCTTGATCTGAAACACGAAGCCATAATTCAATTATTAAATAAAATAAAACATAAAG
Organism: Danio jaintianensis; assembly: GCA_903798115.1. Taxonomy (NCBI): domain Eukaryota; kingdom Metazoa; phylum Chordata; class Actinopteri; order Cypriniformes; family Danionidae; genus Danio; species Danio jaintianensis. Next base: position 9,139,540 of record CAIGQV010007757.1, on the reverse strand, counting down.
CCATCAAATGATTGATGTTCTAAATGACTCACAATGACATTTTCTGGTATATAAACTACTTTAGTAGGCATCTTCTGTAAATCATGATGACTATGTAGGGTATGAAAAGATAAATAAACAGGACACATTCTAATGTATAAGGGGATTTACTAAATATTATGCTTTATTTATTATATACATAAAAAAGCTGGATGTTTGACATACATACCAACCATGACGGAAGAGGACCTCTGGAAGGGATCAAAAGGGCATTTCCCCCTCCCGTCCTCCTGCCTTCCCTCCAGTTTCAGCTGCCCATTATCATACGTCTGATCAGAAAACAAAACAAAACAAAACAGTACAATACGATCACTCGATGGATCACATGACCTCATTCCTCTCAACAGGAAAAAAGGTGATGGATTACAAAATACAAACAGCAAGTACAAAGGTACAAAAGCCAAATTAATGTTGTGTCCTTACCCTCAATTTTTTTATCAGATCAAATGAAAGAAAAAAATATTTTTAATTTTTAAACATATTCTTTTATATATTTTTATAAAACATAATGAAGAAAGAAAGGATAAGGACTTCAAATAAAGCATTGCATATATTAAGAAAACAAAAAATAAGAGAACACTGAAAAATTTATTATTAGGATTTTATTATTTTATATTATTAGAATTTATTATGAATTTGTTTTATCTATAAAAGTGTGGCAGCATTTCATACAAATTTCAAATAAAAGGATTTTGTCCTTTAAAGATTTTTTTTCTGCAATGTTAAATGTTTTCAATACTTTCTGTCTAGAATAACAAATGTTTTTATTTGTTATGATTAAAAATACACAAGTTATTCTGCTAAATATTCTTTCTTGAAGTTAAAACCTTAGTATTCTGTTCCTTAAAAATTTATATAAAGATGTCTGAAAACATGGCACCTTTTTAGATATTTTATGCAACAACAACAACATCAACAAAAAAAATGCTCGAAATGTGCTTATATCTATTTTAAATTTAGAACAAACGTCATCAGTAGTGAGTGAGTTTTTGAGTTTATTGCCATATCAGCTTCTCTGGCTATGTCATGGCCAAAAAAAAAAAAAAAAAAAAAAAAAAAAAAACAGATCAAGTTTACCACATTTTATATACATCACTTACCTATAATTCTAAAAATATTTTAACAAAAAAGTCATCAACAGCAATAAATATTAAGTTAGATAAAAAAAAATAATAATAATAATAATAAAATAAAATATATATATACACAAGATAAAAATCTAAAACAGTTTAAGGTTTACTTCTAATGTCATCAGTAGTTTACAGGATTAAAAATCAATTGTGCTGTGCAAAGATTAATCGCGATTAAGCGCATCCAAAACAAAAGTTTGCATTGACATAAGACGTGTGTATGACATATATTTATTATGCATATGTAACAGAAACAAAACTATTTTGTTATATAGATATTTACATTTATATATAATTAGTATCAATCACATATAATTTATATCTAAATACAAATAAACATTTTCTCAAATATATGCATGTGTGCGTGTATTCATATGTACACAATAATTATACACTTAAATTATATCAAAATAAACTTTTATTTTGGATGCGATTAATATTTTCCCAGCATAAAAAAAATTGTTTTTAAACTAAATTATAAATCATGATAGATGGATAGATAGATGGATAAATAACCACATCATCACTTACTATATAATCACAGGTGGGGCTAAAGGCATATGTTCCACAAATGTACATCACGCTGTCATTCATCTGATGCAGCATCCGTACATAGTTATGACAGTCGATCTGAAAAGCCAATTGATCAGATGTCATTATACAGAAAAACACTGACGCGACTGTATTCATGAGCTTTTACTTACGTCAGGATGTTTTCCTTTAGAGGTGCACTCCTTTTGTTTCTCCTCAGTAACTTTCCAAAGCACCTGAAGGGTGGAGAGAAATCAATACAGACTCTGTTAGACATTGCTGTTTCTAGAAAGAAGAATCGTTGCATGTTATTGTTGAGAGATAAAAGAAAGGAAGTCAAAGCGCCACCTTGGACCTGGAGATGGAGATGTCATTGATGTCAAGGGCGAAAACGGCTTCTCTCGCCCCCAAAACCAGCAAACCCAGATCCTCCCTGATCAGCATGGTGGAGTAATTCCAGACGCCTTGCTCTTTAAATGTGATCGCATGGTTATCTGAGGACAAACACAAAGCAATTACACAGTAAAATTCTGGGTTCCACACAATTTCTTAATGTTGTCCCAACACAAATCGATTAAGCTAACTTAATTGTTTTTACTAATTGAACAACGAATGATTAAGTTGTCACAAACAAAACCTCATTAATTGTGTTGATTCAGCTCATTTTAAATAAGTAATTTGAACAAGCAGGAAGAATCACTTTTTGAGTGTATTATATAATGAATAAAGATAAATTTTCTGTTCATCAGTGAACAATTATGGCTGAAAATGAAGTGAACATCAATGTGTACTACAATGCAACAATAGAAAATGTTGATTTTCAAGAGAGAATGGAGTAAAAGAAGTTTGAAGACAACACAGCTGATGATAAATGCAGACTTTCATAATAAGAAAAGTTTTAATGGCAATTTCTCTCTCTCTCAGTTCGATATGTGTTATGGTTTTCAGGTATTATTAGGCATGGGACGATAATCGGTTTCAAGGTTTACCATGTTTTAGAAAACTCTGAGTTTTAAAACTGCTAAAATGTTCTGTTATACCGTTTCTATGTAAGTTTATGTAAATGTAATCTATGTATCTATGCAATTCTACTTTTTACGACTATTTTATTTAGGTTTTTTTTTGTGAAACAGTATCTCCACATCAAAAGCTTCTGGTCAGCCCACGATTCAGCAAACATCTGAAAAAAACAGTTCGCTTATACACCAACATACAAGCATGCTATGGACCTGAACAGTGCAGTGGCTTACTTTATATCCAAAGAAAAGAAAGACATCCAAAGATGCCTTCTTAAGTTGTAAAGAAATCTGTGTTTTTGATACTAATGAAGACAGCAGAAGTCAGTGATTTATTGTAATTCTTTAGCCTAACATGTTTACTGTTCCAAAATATTTGAAATGTTTCTTAAAATAAAATATATTTTAGAGCAGTACTGTGATATTTTTATACAAGGTTATCATACTGTAAGAATCGTTTCAGGTATATGATTCAGTTTACATTGTAAAACTCGCAAACCGAACAATGCACACACTTACCTTCATACTGAATGGTTTTTCGGGCGGTAATATCCAGACTGCTCGATCCAGCAAAGACAAACGTCAATACGGCATGAAGAACAATGAAAAACAACAGAGGAGACATGGCTCTGTTCCTCACTGAGCCAAAAAAATGTGTACTTCAGTAAAGAAAATTAGCTTTTAGGTCATGTTTTTCCAGTAGGCTGGGTTATGTAGGCGTCCATATCCAATATACATGTTTACTGCTTGAGTATTTTGGTGGGAAAAAGTGGAAGTCCATGATGCTGGAGGCTGAAAGACGGCAAATAAAATCTATGGATGAAAAAAATGAATAGAAATGTTATAAACTCATATTTTTGAATTCTGACATTTTATGAAGGTCAAATAAACACTAATTGGATTCAACCGAAGTTCACCAAAAATCTGACTTAAATAAAAGAAAAAGGTCATAACAATAAACCCTTAACATAACAAAAATAACCTGAATCAATGCATTTTTTAACTATTTATCCTTTTTTTGCTTTAAAAAGCCAGTATAAAACACTACTGCTGCAACCTTTTAATTTAAACTCTTTCATTACATTTTTACTATTTTCAAACAGCATGCCGCTATAATGGCAAGACCACATATTTTATTTGTGCTAAAATATCATGCTTGAACTGACAAATATTTAGTCCTTCAACAGAGTGTACTTTTCCATCTGCCAAATGTAAATACCCAAAGGCAGTATTTGAAACTTGCCATATCAAAATATTTGTATTATTATAATAACACTTTATTTTATTATTATTACATTTATTCATTCATTATTACTTCTTTCTTTTATTGTTTTTATTTAGATTCAGATTATATTTTATTTAATTTATATACAGTATTTATTCATTTATTTAAAATCATTCTTTTCTTTTTTTTCGGTTTCCTGATACTGCATTTTTCAGTTTTTTAATTTTCTGAAACTCATATTAATGGTTAAAGAGTAATAATAAAAGTCAAATTACTTGAAATATCTTGAAACATTGATTGATTTAGCATAACAATTTAAAAAATATATACATTTCAACATTTTCCTTTTTTTTTTTTTTTTACAAATTTATTCCAGAAACACAAAAGAAACGTAATTATTCCTTAAAAATAAAGTTTTATTATTATTATCATCAATACTCTTTCGACAAAAACCAAGAGTAGCAATACTTTGCAGGCATGTGTAACAAAACAATTAAACTTTAGAAATTAACATGTTATTTTGACTAATTATCTTTTTATTTAAGAAAAAAACAAAACTTCAAATCACATTTTCTCATTTTTCTTTGAAATTTGGACGAAATTTCATCAGACACTTACACAATAAAACAGAGAAACCCCTAATTTTCCCCTAATACCTAAACCCAGAGAAACCCCTAATTTTCAAGTGGTCTCTACTCATTTTTTCCACAGCTGCATTTTCTATAATACGGGTCAAATTGATTCGCAAGGGTTAAACTGAGATCAGTTTCAAAGACATGCGTTTATTTGATCCTTCTTCCCAAACACGAGGATTCACCTGAAGGCCTGTTCCTGCATGGTGTTCATTGAAGCATGGCATAAACTAGAGTGCGACAACAGAAAACTAAATCCTTCACTTCAGCTCATCCCTCAGTAAACATCTCGACTCAAAGCTGCTTTACCTAAACAGCCCTCGCTAAACTGGATTTCACATCAGGAACTCAGCACTGACTCACTGATATTGCTGACAGATCACAAAAAGAATAATAATCTGCTGAAACAAGAAACACTGCTCCGTCTCCAACTAACATTTGGCTGGATGTGAGTTTAGGCTTAAGGAAAGACACTGAAGGTGAACAGGATGTGAACATTTTTTATTATCACCATACTTTGACAGTTGATTGATTACATTTAGAATTACAGACATTTTTCTCTAATGCTGTGTAAACGATGCATTAATTAATTAAATGTGCTATTTCTAGCACAAAAATATGAGCAGTACATTACTTCAGGTTCAAAAATTTGTATCTATATATAGATTTTTTTGACATATCAAAGTTTTTTTTTAAAAGGCGATTTTGTGAATCTCTTTTGAATACCTCTATAATCCAAACATAAAATACATTGCTAAAATTACTTGCAGACTTAATTGTTGTATATAATCAGGCAGATTATGTATGAACATATCACTCTTTTAAAACCTACAAGTTTGGTGTTTGTAAGTGATGCTGAAGTCAAGATTCATTATTCAATGTAGGATAAAAAATACCTAATTTTTCTGGAAACAGCGTTTATGTATAAATATGTATTGTAATTGAAACAAATACACATTAGCTGGGTTTAATGTGCATTTGGAAGTATCGCATGAGAAACGAGTGATCAAAAATCTCTTAATTCGCAAAACAGCTTTTATGCTGGCTTCAGGTTGTTTTAGACTTGTGCAAAAAAGGGTTCATTATTATTAACTATTATAAACTCTGACGTAGCAAACATTACACCCACGTGCCTAATCAGCTGTCTCCATTATGCTTGCCTTGTTTACGGTTGGTTACTATAGGTTACCAATACTGCAATAAGCTGCTCTAACAACTTAAAACGCACCTAATTCACATTTGGGCTTATTATACAAATATAATTTTTGTTAACTTTAAAAAGATTTACTTTAGATATTTATTTACTTTTTTTTCCACATTTTGAGTTTCATCCTAAAACTTGTATGCACTATTGTGATTTGCATGACAGATCCACCTGACGATAAGGACCGTCAGTCAGCTGCTGTGCATATGATTACTGTTATATTATTTATTTATTTACTTATTGTTTAGTGTTATTATTTACTGAAACCACAGAGCCAATGCTACGAAATTTTGTTCTGTCTACACCCGTACATTTGAATGGCAATAAAGTTTGTCAAAATCAAAAAATTCACTTCAAGTAAGGATGGAAACCGTCTACAGATAAAGTGTGACAAAAAAAAAAAAACACGTTAAAAGTGCATTTTGGATGTTTTCTTTACATTAGACTGAAAAAAGACCAAGAAAAACCACAAAGCCCAAAACCTGAAAACGGACAGGTGAAAAAAAAAAAGAAGTGTTTGGTCTTTAGTAGTGTCTGGTCTTAAAAAGCGAGGCAAGCTCAGGCTTGTGTGGATTGGGGTGCAAGGAATGAGGATACCTGAAATTGTTGATGCTCGAGGGTGAAAACACACAGTTTGTGTGCTTGCGTGAGGCTGTGTCATATAATTCACAGCCTTTGACATGTTTGAAATGTTTACATTCTGACGAGACGCTCCTGACAGCACGCTCCACTGACAGTTTAACTGAACACTGAAACTTTAAGATCAAGAAATAATAGCCTGTAAATGTCAAATATATCAGTTTTTTAAAGAAAATTCTTTTTTCAATCTTTTTTTCCAATACTGCCTCATCAAAACAGTTACACAGCTTGGTTAAATATATAATAAATTACATATATAAAAAAATTATGTTTTAAAATAATAAAGTAAATAAATATAAATTAATTAATTAACCAAATAATCATTATCTATAATTATTAATACCATTTTAGTAATAGAAAATATTAAAATACTGTTATTAACACACGTAAATTACAATAATAACATAAAATGATTAAAAACAATAAATCAAATACTTAACCCTCTACTTATTTTATTTTATTAAAAAAATCATTTATGCAATTATCTGTAGAGCTAACTGCATAACTGTCTTGATTTTATTTTTCATTGGCACTAACAACATGCATAGGCAAAAAAACAATACAGCCAACCAGAAACAGGAAGTGATATCAGTCATATGTCATCAAAAGACCCTCATCATGACACATTGCTGCCATTAAAAACATTAACGCTAATCACTATCCACTCAGCGTTAATATCTCTAGTGTGTCATACACTCATTTCAGAAAAAAATAAAAACCTCTACAACCGGTAGTTCCAGCTTCAGGTATAAATAGAGGCTTTTTAACTCGAACTGCAAGATAATGTTTCCTGAGTATTGGAACAGTTCAGGTTAAACGAACACTAAATATGTGATTTATTAACCCGCAGCTTTTCCAATGACACTTCATGTGTCACTCACATTGCGCAACACTTTTACGTTGGAACAAAAAAACACACCCACCCAGTTTATGGGGTTAGGCTTTTGTTCGTTCAGTTCGCTAAAACAAATAACTGTGAATGTTCAATGTGGCGCTCATAAGCTAAAGGTTAAAGCTCTTTGGTAAACAATAACAACAAAGAAATGCTATTGTGCTTGTGACTAAAGGCTTTGTTTTGCACACAAGGCACTAAAATATTGTATTTAGCCTAAAAGAATGGGATGCATCACTTGATGGGTTAAACAGATGGGTGTGAAAACAGCAACATTCCCTACTAGCGTTCAGGCAAGTCGGAGCAGGACTGGAGGAGCTGTTGAGGTTATCTTAGCGTTTTATTATGAGCGATGTCACTTACAGTGGCCCCCAAAAAAGTATTCGAGATATTATGTCACACTTACAATTTGTGAATTTTGTTGTGTCAGCAATTTAAATATGACAGAGATGCTAATCTGGTGAGGTTCAGATGATGTCTGTAGGTAGTAAAAAAAAAAAAGAAGCTACTTAAAAGGATAGTTTACCCATCATCAATCATTTACTCATCCTTTAAACCTGTTTGAGTTTCTTTCTCCTGTCGAACACAAAGGAAGATAAACTGAAGAATGTTGGAAAAAAACAGCCACTGACTACTATAGTATTATTTTGTTGCTACAATGCACGTCAATAGCTTTTTGTTTACCAACATCATCCATTAATTCATTTTTCTTCGGCTTAGTCCCTTTATTCATCAGGGGTCGCCACAGCGGAATGAACCACCAACTTATCCAGCATATGTTTTACATAGCGGATGCCCTTCCAGCTGCAACCCAGTACTAGGAAACACCCATACACTCTCACATTCACACACACACACTCATACACTACTGCCAATTCAGTTTATTCAATTCACCTATAGAGCATGTCTTTGGACTGTGGGGGAAACCCACGTGAACACAGGGAGAACATGCAAACTCCACACAGAAATGCCAACTGGTCCAGCCGGGACTCAAACCAGCAACCTTCTTGCCGTGAGGCGACAGTGCTAACCACTATGCCAGTGTAGCCCCGTTTACCAACATTGTTCAGAATATCTTCCTGTTGTGTTCAATAAAAGAACAAAATGAAAAAAAAAATGATGAGGATATTAAATTTAAGGCCAACTATCCTTTTAAGAGGAAGTAAACAAAAAGCGAACAGGATATTTTTCTTTATTTCCTATAAATGTACATTTAAAGAGAGCGCACAAGCAACATTTTAAACGTCATGCTGATTTTCATTACTTTTCATGGTTTGAATAACTGTCATATCGAACGCTACAATATGAAATATCTTTCACTTGATGCTCATCAAACTGTCATTGGTATTTTTTGTTTACTTTCCAGTGCAAATGTCTAAAGATTCTTAAAACAAAAATGGATTTCTGACAACCTTCATGATACATTTGTTCTGGTTTATAAGAATAAACTCACTTCATTTGGACAAATTTGAAAGACAACAAGACATATTTTCTTTATCTTGCATCTTAAGTAAACGTAACTTGATTTAAGAATGTTTTAATATTTGTGGTAAACAGAAATTCTGAGGAGGAGTTTAGCTTTAAATTCTGAAAGGGTAAATGAGGATTTTTTTTTTTAATTCACAATAAAACAAATCCTGTCATTTTTTTACAGATTAGCAGGGATGAGTTTCATAAAGAGTTCACATTTGACACCAACAAAATTAACATTTTTCGTCCTCATTTTGATTTTTTTTTTTTTTCATCGTTCAAAAATCTTCAAATATCTCCTTCAAATATGTGCTAAAATGAATGAAATATCGAATATATTATACGCGAGAAAATAAGGGAGCCGTTTTAAATGTGGAAACATTGTATATGGTGTACTGTACATTAAATGTCTATTTGGTTATCATTCCTCATTTTCACAGCTCGTTCCTCTTCCTCACATTTATATTTACATTTAGTAAGTAAACTGATATCAAACTAAAGCATGGATTCACCATAAACCCTGAACACACAAGCTAATACACCTTTTGAATGACTAGCACCTAACAAAGTCTTTCATTCCTCAAAATAACGTTAAGGTTAAACAAATATTATCACTCGACTAAAAAATATCTGAATCAACTCACCTGAGATGTCAGAAACGCTCTTGAACAAATGTCCCTCGTGAAACTGTATTCTGTCAGCGTGTCGCATCGAGCGTCAACTGCTGCTACGTAAATGATTGTAGTGCGTGCGCGTAACCCAACACACACCTGAATGAGAGCGTGTGACGTCACGTCCTACCCATGAATCACCTGTCAGCTACATAATGGTTGTAAAATATCATTTGTGGTATTGAAGGTGTACTTTCTTTCTTTCTCTTGTCTTTAAACATTGTTTAATTTGACATCTTTTAAATGTTTTTATCATTTCCTTTTTTCTTATACTGATACTGGGATCATATACAACTGAATAGCCTATATGAATATATGATAATATGACTTTTTGAATGTCTATAAATGTTCAATTAACATCAAGAAGTGGTGAATTTAAAAGTAGCCAGAATGAACTGCGTAAGTACACGATGAAATAATTATTACAAATTAAACAGTTTAAACATTATTCACAATACATACCTACTGCCACATGCATTCTTTATTATGAAATGTACTTGTTTGTTCACACAGAGTTCACCGTTTGAACGTTAATTTTCCTGTAAATCATTTTCAAAATCTGAGGTAAATTAGGCTATTCATTGTACGATATCAAACTATTTTCATATTGTGAAATACTCAATTGTCTATGGTTATTTTTAAGCTATCAATCATTAATGTGTTTTTTTTATTGAGTTATTTAATGGTTATTATTAATTACAATAATTGTTTAATGTTTATTAAATGAAACATTTAATAGCGGTCCTAAAACAGTCGCAATATTTCTTTTAAAACCCTACAAAAAAACTTACTGTATCAATGGACTTGCGTTTTTGTCTCTTGATAGGACACATGGACATGAATATTCAAGAGTGATTCTTTAAAAAGCCCTCAAAACTAATTTATTTGACAGTTATTCTAGCACTTACTAATACTAATGTGGACTAATATCTAGAGACTGCTATAGTTTTAGTACTCATTGTTGCATACATACATTCATTCATTCATTTTCCTTCGGGCTTAGTCTCTATTTCAAAGGTCGCCACATGCAGCGGAACCACCAACTATTCCAGCATGTTTTACGCAGCGGATGCCCTTCCAGCTGCTACCCAGTACTGGGAAACACCCATACACACTCATTCACACACACACACACACACACACACACTATGGCCAATTTAGTTTATTCAGTTCACTTATACTGCCTGTCTTTGGCAATAGTATCTGGATGCAGCCTTGATGATGCAAGCTAGAGACTGCATATCTCAGTGATGTCAGGCACAATGCACTTAATGGAGCAAGTGATGTCACTGTGAGGGGTAGGGTTAGGTGAGCACATTAAAAAGCATTGGATGCAGCTCAGATTGCGTCTTTGTACTGTGGAGGAAACGATCGCGAACACAGGGAAAACATGCAAACTCCACACAGAAATGCCAACTTGCCCAGGCGGGCCTCGAACCAGTGACCTTTTTGCTGTGAGGTGAGTGTTAACCACCGTTGTTGCATACATTCCTAAAATAAGAATTCAATAATGATAAACAATAATCAGCAGGCTGCACATGAGGCCATGCGAAATTTATTGAATGCAATTGAAATTGAACATGTTACTTGAACAATATGACAGCACAGCGCCTGAAAGAAAAGAAAATAAGAGAGAGCGAGAGACGTGCTGGAGAGATCAGAAAACACACACTGTACAGTTTTCTATCGCGCTCATTTGCAATTAAGTAACCCTCGTTTGATGCTAGAAATGTCCAAAAGAGATCTGTTTCCAGTAGTACCTTTTCTAATGGATGTAAGATATCAGCTACTGTGTTTTCAGGCCTGTGCGGATTATTTCCTGGTCCAAACACTGATACATTAACACTAAGTAAATGTTTGTATGGGAGAAGAGGTGAGTAAGTTAATGTTGCAGGAGGCAAGCACCAAAAATCTTTTTTTTTGTTTGTTTGTTTGTTTGTAGTTGTTTTCTACTGAAATAAAGGACACAAAAGAAAGGCAACAGGTTTCTGTCAGGCAACAAAAGCCTCTACCCGTATAAAACCACATTCTGCCTTAAGATGATTAAAGTTGTGGCCAAATTTGCACCATTAAAATCGAAATTTGGAATTGTCGAATATTTTCCCAAGTATATTTCGCAGGTATAGAAAAATGTTGTTTACCAAGCTGCTTGGTATAAGCCATTTAATACTTTGGTACTCTGTTTTACACTGTTTTTTTGGCCCAAAATTGTCACCAAAATATCACATTAGCCAATTTTCACAATTTTTTCAAAATGACACATTAACGAAAGTTGTCACACATTAAGGGCGAATGCTAACAGTTTAATATTCAAAATGTCTTAAATTGTCACATAAGCTCTAGGCGCACGAAATGTGGCATGATTGAGCTCTTAAGCCAAAATATTTTTATTATTAATATTATTTAAAATAATTTACCAATCAAACTATTTAGCCCTCAGTCGCAATCCATGGAAATGGCTCCAACAATCCGGGAAAAATATACCATTTGGCAAACTGCTTTTAATACTTCTTTGTGATCCGAAACTGGTAAATACTGTTCTCGAGATCAGTCAACAACACAGCCTTACATAAGAGTACAAAAGTATTCTGAACATGATTAATACTCCAGCACATGATCTTGGAGTCATCCATGGACACATATCATAACAATTCAGTCCAGCATAATCAACACATTTAGTTTTTAAACTAATGTAACAAAACAGTTTTCTTACCACTCGTCTTATTTAAGACCTTTTATGAAAGATAAATACTGATTAAATAGATCATTATGCTGAACATTTCCTTTAGTCGGTCAAAAAAACCAAAACAATATACATATATATAAAAGCACATACACATATTGGAACGAAATCAAATGAAACGAATTCACAATCCTGCTGTGAATTAATGCCATTAGATAATATTGAAACCCATTGAACGTGGGTTCGGCCTGCCAACAATACCACTCACTGCACATTAGCACACTGGTTAACGTATACTAGATATGACAGGAACCTTCAGGATCACAAGCTACAAGCTATGTGAGAAACTTTCCATAAGCAGCCGTACAATCATATCAGGACAGTTGTTAAAAACTAAATAAAATAAAAACATAAAAAAATGAAGCAACATAAGGCCACACGTTAACATATGTGCGAGATTTCTGTACAAACTAAGAACATTCAGTGCGTTAATTAAATTAACAGGTCACACATGACAAGCTTTCATTATTTTCCTTACTCTTTTGGCACGTTTAAATAAAAACACACAGATTTGGGAGTTTGATCCCGTAGAGTTTTACATTCCAGTTGTGCATAATTTTTTTTCGCAAACGTGTGTGTGTGTCCGAACGGCAACTGATGGAAGAGTGTAAAAAGTGTCGCAGGATTTGAATATGTACAAACAAGTGCATTGAGATTGTGTACGTCCCATGCTGAGAAACACTAGGACTTGACAGCCACTACTTTCTTGGGCGTTCCTGGTTTTTTGGTCTGCCACAGGTGGCTGTGGATGGTTATGGCGTCGACGTTTGCCGACATGGTCTTGGCTGGAATTTGGCTGAACTGCTTCCTGTCTGAGTTGTACTTGTAGAGGCCGTCGATCATCTTGCGCGAGATGGTTTTAGGACCAATGCCGGCCAACTTGTTGATCTCTTCTGTTTCGGGGCAGTACATGTAGAGAGAGCGAAACTGGCAGCCGGAATCCCGAAACAGGATCAGGAAGTTGTTGGCCCCTGATTTCTCCATTTCCTTGAGAAAACAAATATGATCAAATGTAACACTTTTAATTACACAGAAATGTATGCACAAAAACAGTATGCTTACCTCCAAAATCTTGTTTTTCTGTCCCTCATTGACTTTGCCAGCCAAACAGCAATGTGCCAAAGCATTCTGAATTATATGCTTGTTGGACTTTGCACTGGGCTCTTTGTATAATTTAGGACCTGCAGGAAAAAAAATAGAGGAGGTGTAATAAAATATAAAGCTATCGTATCATCTGAGACTGCTGTTCACCCTCCAATCCTCTAAAGGTAACCCACAAAGTTGATTTAATTTAATTATTTTGTATTCCGGTGTAATTATGGTAAAAAGTTTGGTCATAAAGCCCGGTTCACACCTGGTATTAAGGCATTTCATGGTCTTAACACTCCAGTGGTCGAATGCATTCAAACAAGCACACAAGACCACCTACTGTCTATCTACTGACCTAATTCTTAGACATCATGGGATGTGTTGCTGAAGCGCGTTAGCAGGATTTAAACTTTACCATCTGAAATCATAAGCTTAATTTTAAATTGATTAAATATAAAAAAAGTTTTCCTATCAGTCCTGATTCTAATACAAAAGGGGCTTTCACACGTAGTTATAGGAACTCAGTTATAGGAACTACATTTCGTAAATGCAAACAGTTCCTAAAGTGCAAAAATACCAAACAGCAGGTACTTCCACCAGTAAACTAAAGGTTATTGCACACTGAATTCGAAATTTTCGTACATTAAAAAATATGTTTGACCTCACGTTGTGTCAATCATATTGGTTTGTTTTGTTTTTCGCATGTGAAAAAGCACTTTGAGATGGGTTTTTTGACAGTTCAGAGCGACCGTACAAGCAAAAAGCTAAATACAGAATGCCGTTACTTGAGCTACAGATAACTTTATGACAAACACAGTGCATAATATAAGACAGAATGTGACAGACAGTTGAGAACCCATATATGCTGAATTCAGTGACTGGCACACCTCTCCCCTGCTGCTGTTTGGGGTGTGTGTCCTTACATTTGACATACTGCCCATAGATATTATAATAGAAAGCTAGACGCCTCATAGTCTGCTGCGGTCCATTGCTCCAATTATAATGTCTAGGCCTATAGTACTGCCAGTCTTAGTTCAGGATTTTGTTTACGTGCTTAAACGTAGAGAGTATTGCTCAGAACTAACATACAGGCATTGTCCTCCCTCTGGTGGATTGGAGGTGGAACTGCAGCATTCAAATACAGTTAGATTTTTTTGTTACCAGTGTATTCAGTGTTGGATGTCAGGGAGGATGTGGTTGAACCGTTCTCCCAGTCTTTCTCTCCGTTACGGCTGCGGGTGGGTGACAGGCATCCGTCTGCTGAGTCAGGCCTACTGGGATGGCATGATAAACTCAGTCAAACTTTGACAAGGAACAATGATGATATATTTAACAACTCCTGCTCTCATGCAAAATCAGGCAGTGAGGACTTGGTGACTGAATTAAAATTCTTAATCATAAATGTGTGTTTTAGATAAGGCATTTATATGTAATTGTAATCAGCGTCAGATGAATCACCAAAAATAGTATTAATATGACATATTTAAAGCACCAAAATAAATTATGGCATTTAATAATTTGTATTTTTTAAAAGCTTCCGACAAAAGCGTGAAGTGCAGATCTTTATTGTAGTTTTTGTTTCAGTGCCATTCAGTGCCAGTTAGTGAATTTAAATATCTGCTAGTTTAATAATGACAAAATAAAACCAAAAAAGCAGTGATGGGTGAACTATAGTAGCCATCTTTATTGCTCAAAGATGGGGATCATTCCTCGTGTTGCTGCCAAACTCAAAGCAAAATAGGATGTTCTTCTTGAACAGAAGATTGAAGCACAAAGAGTCTTATCCAACTACGACTGACCTTCTATTTCTCACACGAGGAGAGTTCAAAAAGAAGAAAAGACTGCCAGATGCTAAGCTATTGCTTCTAAGAAGCAAGAACATTCAAGAATATGAAGGAAAAAAATACAGAACATTCAAGGATACGAGGTTAGTATTGTACAGTAAAGATACAGAAATATATACAATTGCTGGGAAACAGGAAAAAATAAATATTCTTTTCTTCTAACAGCTTTAACTGGCTCTTACCTGGGTGTTTTCTTATCTGAGTTGACGCTGTCATTATCTCCAAGAGAAGCCAGAGACAGGCTGGAAACTGAAAAAACACGAGGTCGTGAACCTGGATTCAAAACATAAAAAGGGACAGGATCCACAGTTACACAAGAAACAGCAAGCCCACTGAACTTTGTGTTACCCTCATAACAGTACAGCTCTCTGCAGTTATCAAGCTAACGTCTTTAATGTCTTGTAAACATATTTAAAAGTGTTTATATATGAAGTACTACAACTCAAAACAAGTGTAACTTTAATATTTTGTACAGCTGGTTGTGTTAAAAAGGAGGAATTTGAGCCAGATTGAATGAATTAGTTCAACTGCTTTGTTAGATTAGTTAGACAATGTGTAAACTAGTAAAAATAGAACAGATATTTTGTGCAAGTAAAGATCAAGTTCTAGTTAGTAGGAAATGCAGACGGATGCAGTGACCTGGAAAAGGAAAGGCTGAGAGTAGCACAAAGCATGCAGTACTGGGCTTTGCCAGTAGGGGGTCACCCATTACCTGCCGTGGCCCTTACAGGAGTCCTAGGGGACTCCATCACATCCCTATGAATGGATTTGGGCCGTGGTTTCCTTTGCTTTGCTCCCGTAGGCCGCGGTTTGACAATCGTGTCCATGTCCTCCATAAGCTTCAGTTGTTTCCTCCTCAGGTATTCCTGCTTGATAAATTCTCGCCGAGCTTTTTCTTCTTCTTTCTTCAGGCGTTCTTCCTCTGCTTTCAACCTGTGGAGAGAAACATACATTATATGAGTTCAGAACAAAGGGGGAGGAGTTTAAACTCTTTGATTGACAGCTGAGCCGGCTGTTACCTAGCCCCCTCTTTCTTCTGCTCATGCTCTGCCTCCAGCTGCTGTTTTCTCTGTTGGCTTTCCCGTTCTCTTCTCAGCCTTTTCTCCAGAAGTGCTGCTCGCTTCATGGCCATGCTGTCCTCTTCCTTCATATCATCCTGACAACATAAACACATTATAAGAAATTATATCAATCAATCAATCATCTCTGTTGATGTGTCATTGATGATGATGTGACTAGTCTTGATGAGCTAAATAAGCTACACAGCTCAGAGTCCCTGCAGATAGCTAGCATCATAAATGATTTCTTTGCCTCAGTTTTTGGTTGACCTGGATAAAACAGCTGCATTTTCCAGCAAACTGTCCCAAGGTAACCTCCTTCTATGACTGCACACTCTAAGAAACATTTCAGATTTTATTATTAGCTAAACTTAACTTGCATTCAAATTACTAAGAATAATAATACTGACACTTGAGTTCACATTCACCACTAAGTAGTCACAACTTGTGTTTAGTCTGAAGATTTATCTACAGGATTCCTCTCTACCTTAAAGAAGAATCCACAGCACGCTTTCTGATCATCATCCTGATTTTCCCCAGAGGCCTCCTTCTCCACTTCCTCTTCTGATGCCTGTCTTTCCAGCGGTTTCAGAACAGACAGTGGGACCTCAATTAGATTTTTATTGGTTTGATGGGCAATGTCAAATGGCTCTGTGGGAGTGACAATAACGGTCTCCATTACAATCTGCGACAAAACCTCAGAAACGGTAGATTCCACTGCAGGCTTAATGTCAGTTTTTGGCTTCTTCAGCTTTTCCCTTTTTTCTGTTTGCTTAATGTCCTTCATGCTCTCCTCTTCCTCATCTTCTGGCTTCTTAACATGCAGGTCAGTGTCTTCAGTTACAGCCTGTTGGGTTTCTTTGGTTGGGGAAGTGATAGTATCAGAAGAACATTCAATTGACAACGCCTCAAGGCCTTGTTCAATGTCTTTGTCAGCGGTTGAAAGTGGTTTCTTCTGGTTTCCCATATAAGAAAATGAGCAGGACATGGGCTGAGATGGGGAGAATCTTCTTAGGCGTGGTATGCTATCCACTGACTGTGGGACGGTCAAAACTCTACTAAAGGGAGCAATCTTTAGCTCACTGGGTCTTGGTGTTCTTGGTGTCTTGGAATGGAAAGAGGCAGACTTCCTCTTTAGATTAGTAGGGGAATGGTGTGTGGCTCTAGGAGAATCTGCAGGTGACGGAGAACCAGAAGAGCGCGCCCCACTCCCTCTGAGCTCTCGTACCTGCTTTTGAGGTGAAGGCTGATGTGGTGACACAACCCAAGCTTGTTGCTCCCGCATCTGCATGATTACCTCCTGCTGTTGGGCCAATCGCTGCATCTCAGTCTGCAAGAAGCTTAGTGAAGCATTGAGCTTCTCAATGGAACGTGTGTATTCCATCAGGTCTGCCTCAGATGTGCCGTCCTCACCAGCAGACTTCAGTGGAGACTTGACAGGCTGGGGTGTCCCCACTGGTGTTTTGTTTTCCTCTGAGGTAGGAGTGTCCTCCTGAGATGGTGATGCACCATCTACTCCTTTCCTCTTGACAACTGTGAGGAAAGCACTACGCCCCATCTTCTGACGGTGTCGGGTAAAGGCTGCCTCCACTTTCTTCTTCTGGGCCTCAATAGCTCGACGCTTCTCTTCAAGTCTCATGCGCAGCTGCACCATTTCTGCAGCCATGGCCTGAGCTGGGTCCTTGGACGGTTGATGCGCAGGGCTGATCTCAGGAGAAGGGGCCCAAGAGACAGAGTGAGGAATTGCAAGATCTGACCCATCTGGTGTTGTGCCTTGGGAAGGAGCACCTTTGGTTTCTGTGTTCGGATTGAGTTTACGGAATTTCTGCTCAGCAAAGCTGGTCAATTTAATCCCAGGTGTAAAAGCGGGGGTTGGAATACTTCCTGCAGGGGACTTGGCACTAAGGCTGCTGGGACATGGGCTTGTAGAGCCCTGGCTACGAGAAGCTCTCGCCTCAAAGTCTTGATCCATGTCAAACTCCATGCTGACAGTACAATCCCTTAAGGATGAGTCCTCGTCGAGTGTCTCTTGGATGTCCTCTGTCCGCACATGGATGCCAGTGTCTACTTCAGTGGTGGATATGCTAGCAACCCCCTTGGATGATTCTGATACTGAATTAAGCTGACTATCCTTTGCTTTGGGGTTCAATTTACTTTTACTCTGGAGGTGAAGAAAGAAGCCTTCACTGACCACATGGGCCCTGGGGCTCTGTGATTTTTTCTCTGAGTTGTGGATAATCTCAAGGGCCTCTTCAATGCTAGGTGGCCCTGAGCCATTTAGACGGCTGTTATGATTTTCTGACAGGGTGTCAGGACAGCCTTCCTCCTCAATGCCCATGTTCTTGCCATTGACAGGCTGAAAGGACAGGTTTCTCTTTATGCCTCTGGTTCCGTGGGGCATCTTGAAACCAAACCCTTCAGTGCTGACTGACCGAGTCATCCCTCGGCCAGTAGGTGTTTGGTTGTTACTGTCTTCATCAAATGGGATTTCAAAGGACACTCCCTGAGCAGGAGATCTTAAGAAATAAGACATGATGGTATTTAATGGCATGTAATTTAAAAGTCTGTGCATTTAAGTGGTAATAAGGAGATGCACTTCAACTTACTTCTTCTCTTTGGGCCAAGTACCCATAAAGCTCTCCACAAATGACATTGAGGTTGATCTCTTGATCTCACCTGTACAGCACACATACATAAGCATTTATAGCACTGGACATATTTCAGTTTGGTACTTTTGTTGTCAACAAATGATATTTTAGAACTTTGGACTCACTTGAGCCTGAAGTCTGTGGTTGAGGTCGAAGGGGGAGACTTAAACATAAAAAAAATATTAATATCAATACAATGCTAACACAAAATTGATACAATTTGACATTTAAACTAAATAAAGCATAAGGGGGAAGTTTCGTAAGTGATTTTTGATCTACCTTGGTCTATCTGGACTGGGGGGTCTTTCCATGAAACTTCTCTTTGTGACTTTAGAGATGGGCACAGGTGGCAGATCTTTCAGTGAAGGAGCTGGTGCTATAAATCACAATACACAAGTGTCAATATGCAAATATAAAGACCACAATTATTTCTGGTGGAAAACATTTTATTGTAAGTATAGATTACCTTCAGTGTCCAACACCTGAGGCTGAACGAATGGCGGCTTAACAACCTCGAACCACCAGAAGAGCTCAGCCATAAACACAAGATAGTTATTCTGGTAAAAAAACAAACAAAACAAAACAGTAAAGTTAGTATCTCATCTAAAATAAACACATGCAAGGAAGGTTGCCAATAGGTGCAATATTCCTCCTCTCCCACAAGATGTCTCTGCAATCCTCTACATGCTAGTAGTGCATGAACAGACACCTCCGGGGGGGACAAAAGTGTCTTTTTCCATCATATTTTAATTGTATGGCTTATATAGGGGATGCTAAGGAATTTTATAATGTACAGTACATAAAAGATTTTTATGCTTTTGGTGCTACGACCAACATCTTGTGCCTTTTTATACTGAGACTGCAATTTCCATGTGACCTTGAATTCATGGAGCATACCTGACATGATGAAAAATGCCTCTGATACGCTATTTCCACTCAGCAGAAATTGCGTCTAGCAGTTTAAAGGCACAGGGTAACAGCAGCAATTATCAGAGGCCACTCCCAGAAGACATTACCTCAGCATTTTAATTGACTTTCAACAACGAGTCCTTGCGCTCTTTATAGGAGAGTGCAGATCCCACTCATAGCCACATCTATTGCATATAACTCAATGATTAAAAACATTTACTACTCAAATAATCCAAGACATCCTTTGGATAAAAGCGTCTGCCAAATGCATAAATGGAAATGTATGGAGTGGTTGAGAGGGCACATGTTTATACCCAGATGGTGTTTGGCACATGCTCCCCCCATCTGCCTGTCTACCTACTTATTCACACACAAGGCGTGAATGTATTATTAGCAGGCTTATCTGTAGTTTTATAGGATGTAAATGTTTCTTTCAATTAGTGATGTCAATTTAAAGTTTTAACCCTTAAATGAAAAGGCTTCCTCGAAATTCTACAAAAATATATACGTTAGCCTTTGGTTCAGCTGTTAATCTATTTAAATAATGGAGTCTGTATGATACCAGATCACAGATTCAAACCTGCGTCTCATGCACATGTGCTAGCCACACTGAACACTTCAATAAAAGCATGTAGTTGGGATTAGATTACTGTTGACAGAAACTAGGTCAAGGTTACAGCTCGGTGACCTGCTCTCAATTCTCTGAGATTCAGCTCTAAAGTCTGGCACTGTGCCAAATGCTCTCATGTCCTCTAACCAGAGGATGCTAGGTGCTAATAAAACCCAACATGATGTGAGATTTTGCTGCTATTCGTGGAATAACAAAAATAGTTGGGGTGTTGATTCCAGTAGTACTGCATTTAGAAAAAAAGCCATTTTAAATGTGGTTTGAACTGTGGCCTCTTTGTGGTTTACAAGTGTGGCCAAGTTTCCAAATCCGCTGTGACTGGCATACCATAAAATGGCAAACTACATCACAAGATTGTCCTGCCACTGAACCAAACCTTTCCATCTAATGCAGTTCCTGTAGAAGAACATCTTCTTTACTGAAATCTTTGCAGCAGATGTTCTTTCTATCCAATCCAGTGAGGTTTGAGATCAAAGGCATCACAACATAACATTCAGAAAAAAGAAAAACTGGAGTTCCCTTCCATCTGATCTCAGTCTATAGAGTCGTTTCATAACTGACAGAGTAGCTATAAAGTGCTCCAGTTTGACAGCATGTCAAACCATTTAGGCTTCCTGGTAAAGCAAATCTATTGAGATCCAAGGGTTGTCAATAGTATTGACTTCACTACCATTCAATACTGAAATTTTCAAAAATGTCCATATCCTGCTAACCTTTGAGCGCTGTGAGGACTGGGAATGGCTCTGAAGGGCATTGCTTCACCACTGTTCACCAAGTGCAAACACATTTGAAAGCAACGTCTACATGGGTAACCAAAGTCAATACTTTTGACAACATTAGATCCTACACACTGGCTTACCTCACAAACCCTGATCACTATAATGAAATATTTTCTGGGTGATTCTCAGAATGTTTTAGTCAACCGTCAGTGTATGGAGGATCTGTTTCCATTGGGAGCTCTTGGCTTTTTAACATGAATAATGCATACTTCCATTGGAGGTTATTTGAGAAAAAAGTGTTAACGAACGGCATAGTATCACATATGTTGTGGAAATTTGATAAAACTCATACATCCACCAATTTTGAAGGCAATGAACGTAGGGTATTTAAAGGGTTAGTTCACTAAAGATGAAGACATTTACTCAACTTCTAAACACATAAAAAGTTTCTAATTTTGCTTTGGAAGTATTTTAACAAGATAAAACATCTCAGGTTTCATTAACATACCTAATTTTGTTTGTTAGGTTGGAACACAAAGCTTTGGGAGATTTAGCCCTTTAAAGGTAGAAAATGGGAAAGAAAAAAAAGAAAATTTCCCTCAGGCAATACAAGATGTAGTTTTTTTTGTCTTCAACTGAACATTAAAGAAGATTTTTAGCTGAAACTCTGGTTCTTTGGTGATTATAAAATTTGGCTTGGCATAGCTTAGCATAGATCGTTGAATCTGATTAGACCATTAGCATCTCTTTTCAAAAATTCAAAGAGTTTTGATCATATTCATATGAGTGTATTTCCAAGAAAAGTGGAGTCAAAAAATAAACATATAGGCGACATAAAACTAATACACATGGCTTTTGATGGTACATTTTTAAGTCCTTTGAAGTGAAATCACTCTGTGCAAGAAATAAAGTTTCGTTTCTTACACAGTGATTTCTTTTTTTCATAAGACCTCAATGTATCATCCTAATTATGTGTATTAGTTTTGGGTTTTTTGACTCTAAAGTCCCAGTTACCAACCTTCGTTCTTCTTGGATGGACTGAGGATGAACTAAATATACATTTTTAGGTGAACTATCCCTTTAATGTTCTACTATAGATGTAAAACTCTCCTAACTGAAACCAAATCTAAAGCGAAGTTTACTGCGCAGGCTTACTTTGATGGAAGAGTGAGCGTAGAGCATGTCCTCCAGACTGAAGTGGCAGCAGTGGTTCAGCTGTTCCCTGCAGAAGTCCTGGATGAGCTGGAGGTTGTACAGACTGTCTGCCAGCGACATGGTCTCATTCAAGCAAATGTCTGCAAGTCAAAGATTCAAAGCGATACACTGATCAGGCGCTACAGATCATTCAACCTATCTGCCAGGGCTCAGCCAATCACAGAGAAGACCATTAATCACAGGCTTTTAAATGACCTGTCATGTGATTCACGTTAGTCTTTGGAGATAAAATGTAAATTCATCCATCATTTGATTTCAGAGCTAGCGGATAATCAGGAGACACTGTTCTAGTTCATCGCTGTGATTAGATTAACAGTGAGTTCTAAATGATTAAAGTCACAGAAAAAAAATCTAAGTGAGTAGTTGTGGACTATTGTATTACAATTCAGACATTTCAAAATAAATGGCAAATAGAAGATATAGAAATAAATCTAGATTTTGAAATACATTTTAAATACATGTACAGTATTATATATTGTTTCACAACAATTCTTATATAAAATATATAATATAATGTTATATAATCTTATATAAGAGCTCTAAATTGATATTATATTAATTTACTTTTTATTCAATCAGTATTGTCAATTTTTATATTACTATCATTTTTATAAACACATTAATACAGGACATTATTTTATAGATAGATAAATATTGTGGATAAACAGAAATAACAATGTTATGTTATATTATATTTTGACATAAAATAATGAAATATACAATAATAAATAATGTTTTTTTTTAATGAAATGGTACAACAGCATTGGTCTTTTTTCATTTTGTAATAATACAAAACTCAGTATTCAATCTGAGTTTTCAATTCAAGATATTATGTTTATTATTCTAACAAAATGTAAAAAAAAAACATTTATCTATTGTATCTTGTACAATAGATAGCTTTAATAATATGTTAGTAATTGGAATCGGAAACGTATATTTTATAATATATACAAGAAAACAAATTCTGTGAATTAAAAGAAAAAGAAATGATTAACAAAACATTTGTCTGTTGTAAACTATAGTGCTCAGCATAATTGAGTACACCCCATTTTGAAAAGGAATATTTTTATCCATTTCTCAGTGAATATAGGCAATGTATTTTGGTGCATTTAAACAAAACAGATTTATTAAACAGATGTATTTATTAAAATAATATTTTAGTCACCAAACATATTTAGAAATGGAAAGATAATACAATTAAATTCAAGCAAAATATTGCAAAAAAAAAAATTACAACATACAAAATTTCAACAACATTTTTCTTTTTTTTTTTTGCTTCTCTTGATTTTTCCTCTTTTTAAAATTTGTATTTAATATTTTCCTATAACGTAAATTTAGGTGTACTAGTTTTTGGACAGTTACCGTAAGTTATTTTGTTAGATAACTTCCAGATTTGGCTTCAGTACTGACTAAACTAATGGATATGCACAAATATAATATTGTATAGCTTCCTATTAAAAATATTAATTTAAAAGATAGATTTGTGAGGGGAGTACTTATATGCTGAGCACTGTATGTAAAATATTGTGCAAAGATTGAAAGATATTAATGTTAAACTTATATTAATAATATTTTTTATATAATATTACAATCATTCATTCATTCATTTTCTTTTCGGCTTAGTCCCTTTATTAATCTGGGGTCGCCACAGCGGGATGAACCGCCAACTTATCCAGCATATGTTTTACGCAGCGGATGCCCTTCCAGCTGCAACCCATCACTGGGAAACATTCATACACACTCATTCACACACATACACTACGGACAATTTTAGCTTACCCAATTCACCTGTACCGCATGTCTTTGGACTTGTGGGGGAAACCGGAGCACCCGGAGGAAACCCACGCGAACACGGGGAGAACATGCAAACTCCACACAGAAATGCCAACTGACTCAGCCGAGGCTCGAACCAGCGACCTTCTTGCTGTGAGGCGAACGTGCTACCCACTGCGCCACCGCGTCGCCTAATATTACAATTATGAAGAATATTATTGTGGATATTGTTTTTTTTTCGATCAAACATGAGGGGGAAATTATGGAAAAATATAAATATAATAATACTATATTTACATTAATACTGTCATTATTTATATTTTACAATATAAGATATTAAAATAAACAACAGTACACTTTTTATAGTAGGAAAAACCTATCCATTGTACAACCCCAAATCAGAAAAAGTTGGGACAGTATGGAAAACACAAATAAAAAAAGAAAGTAGTGATTTCCTAATTTACTTTGACAAATTTATACAATCTATTATGGTTTACATCATTTTCTTGAATTCATATGTGGAGCATGTGTGTTATTTGTTCTCAGTAATGTTGCTGATTTTGGCAGGTTTGCGCACCTCTCAGGCTGACGGTGGCGGGGCAGTAGAAGTGCAGCAGGGCGGCTAGGGCACAGCCATCTGTGCTGTCCTTCAGCAGGTTGTCCACCGGAGGGATCCATGGCAAACACTTGGGCAGAACCTGCTCCTTCCTGTAACGCGCCTGGAGAAAACACACACCAACAGCGAATCAGGAGAGTAAAACACATATTTGTATAACTCATGTTGTAGAGGTCTATTCAATGGTATGGGAATGTAAAACGTGCAATGAAGAATTCAACTAAAAGAAGTGGATACCATGGATGGCAACACTAGATGTTTTTTCTACTCTATGTTTATGGCAACAGTCAAAGTTCCCCTAAAGTATTTTGAAATGCGCAGCTTTGTTGGACGTGTGACGTAATTTCTATTGAAAGTTGAAATTTAGGATGGATCATATTGAGTAGCTCCTCCCCGTTTTAAAAAATAGCCAATAGTGTTTTGATTATTTTTGATTATTATTTCACCACTCTGCCAGTCAGAGCTGTTGAGCTCAAGCACATCATTCTGACTCTCTAATCAGTCTGTCTAATCATTTCTCGGCTTTAAAGACGGCATGAAATCAAAATGTAGTCTTCTTATTTTTATTTGTATATAGTTGTGCTTGTTATAAACGAATGCGTATCTGTGCACTTCATTATTTTTTAAAACATGTATTTGCTCACATAATCCTTTTTTCAATATCACATTCCCTCCCCCCTCGAAACAACATTTCTTCACTTCTGGTCACATGGAATGCCTTTAGGGTGGGGCTATCAGTGTGTCTCACTGTCGTCTATTCGTCAATCTTCCTCCATTTTGTTAGCAATGCCCATCTACCAACGATCCAATTGGTTCAAGGAATGAAATCGTACACCGCCCCACAATATTCTAATTTCAGAACCGTTTCAATCGAATGTACATCACGATATCTGAAAAAAAGAGAATCATAACTTACGTTTCATGGCGACTTCATCGATAATACAGCATTCAGTTGAATTAAAATGGGTCTGATTAGTGTTGTCATGATTACCGTGTTCAAGGTAAACCATGGTCAACTTTTTTAATGGCCAGTTTAACTGTTTCAAATTATCATTAAAACAGTGATTGAGTATTGAGATTTTGAAAAAACATAGTAAGTCCTGTAACATTGGAATTAGCTAATTGCAAAAAGCCTGCAATGTAAATGCATGACAATATAGACAGTTAATATATTTATACAACAGTTATGTCTGGTTTTTAAATCTGATTGGCTGGTAGCCAAAAGACATTATAATTTGAACGGCATCTGCGCTTATGTTAGTTTTTTTTTTTATTCCCGAGGTTTCCATAATCCTGGACCTGGCCGTATTCTGAGCAGCTGCTGTGGTGGTCATGGAGGAGTGGAGAGCATGAGACTGATTCCTGTTAAGACCCCAGTGACAGACGAGTCTTCTCATTATCCTGAAGGGCCAGCTTGTACACCAGCTGGTGACCTCTCCCACCTGCAGCTTCTCCACGATGGACGTCCAGCATTCTCCAGCCTCCGGCACCTAGACTGCAGCTCTACACAAGACGTTTGGCCATAGGAGAAATGGTCGTGCCCAACTGAGCCTGGTTTCTCTCTAGGTTTTTTTTCCTTCACTTTCGCCAATTGGTGAAGTTCGTTCCTCGCCGCTGTCGCCACTTGCTTGCATGGTTCGGGACCTGTGGAGCTGCGCATCGATGGATTTGCTCTTCAGTGTTTGGAGTTTCAGCAGTGAAAATTAAGCCACACTGAACTGAACTAAACTGAACTTAAACTCTGAAAACTGGACTGACACTGTTTCAATTTACTATAATCTTCTATGTTAAGCTGCTTTGACACAATCTACATTGTAAAAGCGGTATAGAAATAAAGATGAATTGAATAGCCGTGTGATATTCTGCCAGTAACAGCACTCGTCCAGCCTCTTAACCCTTCACCCTTGTGTATTACTCCGCCCACATACAGCAACAAGCAGAGGACACTCTACAGTTTGACAAATATTGCTGCTGTTGGACAATATAATGTACTTTTTTAGTCGAGAATGTAGTTGTTTAGATTGCAACTATGCAGTTTATTTATAAAGATAGTGCCTATTTTTAAATATTTATAATTTCTGAAAGACAACGCGTCGACGGCCATTAGCCTGTCTTTGAGCAATGACGGTTGACGATGTTCATCCACAAGATGGCGACAGAGACCGCATAATAAGCCCTAAGAGAAAAACAGTGTAATTTCAAACTACAGCTGATCAAATCATTATTAAACAGGTAAATGACTTTCTAAGTCGATCTCTCTCTTTTGTATGTTGTAGTGCTGTATTTATACCATAGTAATATTGTCATCACTCGATTGCAACCGAGAAATACTGGGAAATCTCTGTAGAATGATGGCATTTCATGCCGTTCAGCCTTATAATCTTAAAATGTGAGCAAAATCACCTGTTTTGTCATCACTTTAGACATTATGTTATGATGTTACTAACATTATGATGTTAGTGAAAGTTCTGCTGTTGTGACGTCAGCTGCAGATGTGAATGAATGGCGGAACAAAGTAGTTCCTCTTACAGAAGGGTTTTGAGACTGTTTTGCATTACGGTGGTTAACGTGACATTTGCGCGAAACCAGACTTCAATCATCCCAATGGAAAGCATATTTAAGTCTGAATCACTTATTCCCCTATATAGTGCGTTTCAGTATCTCTGCTTTTTGTGGATCCTCCCCTCAATGTTACAACTAATAAACACGGAGGAGTTCTGATTAACACTATGTTGACTATCTGTTATTATTTTCTGAAATATTCATTTTTAGAGGCAATCACTCAGTATGAACCCTCGCTTAACCTGAAAAAAAGTGATCGTTTTGTACACTTCAAATACTAGAGAGAATTTGATTTGTCAGAAGATGTTATAAATGTTGTTATAAATTTTTTATTTTAAGTTTTTTTTCCATAAATGGTAAAGTGTGATTTCAGGGGGACTTTAATGAAGCTGATGACAATGTGGAATGATGAAGCGTCGTCATGGCAACAGAAATGTGATGTAAGCTTGAGATGGATGAAATAAGGCATC
This sequence comes from Danio jaintianensis, assembly GCA_903798115.1. NCBI lineage: Eukaryota > Metazoa > Chordata > Actinopteri > Cypriniformes > Danionidae > Danio > Danio jaintianensis. Next base: position 9,111,817 of record CAIGQV010007757.1, on the reverse strand, counting down.
TGACACTGGCACTTACAGGAACCAGCTTCATATACCACTTGGTTGGAGACTTCAGGCCGTCAGAAAGTGAATGAGAGAGAAGGAAAGAGCAGATACATCAGAGATCATTGAGCTTAATTGGCAGTTCACGTCCCGTATCACATTAAGCCTGATGACTCCTTCTTTGCCAGAAACCAGCATATAATGAAACTCTTACAATCTGAAGAAAGCTTAGTCCCTTTTTCACAGCACTAATAAAACAAAACAAACAAAAAATAAAACAAAATAAAGTAAAATAAATAAATTAATTAAAATAAAATAAAATAAAATAAATAATAAGTTAGCGCACTGACATATAGCGCAACACTAATCCGGGCATCCAGAGTTCAAGTCCCGGCTCGTGGACATTTCCCGATCCCATTCCCCTCTCTCTGTCCACTTCACTTCCTGTCATTCCTACTGTATTGTCAAATAAAGGCAAAAATGCCAAAAAAATTAATCTTTAAAAAAATATAAATCCAATAATATTCTAAAATAAACATAAATAAAATCAAGTTATAAAATCAAAATACATTTTTATGGAACATTAAATTATTTATTATAAACACTTTATCCATGTACTTTTTTTTTAAAAAGTACTCCTTAACTGGCAGGAGGGTGGCATCAACTTGTCATGAAATCAACCAATAGCAAACCACGACAATCCAATTAATTCCCATTGGACAAAATCAAGTCCCGCTCAAAAGTGTTTCTTGTTTGACATCCCGTTTCACTCACAAAAGTGAAGAAAAGACGACTGCAAATTCACTTTCATGCTGACTTTAACATTTAACATCGAGACAGAAATAGAAACCAAAAAAAAAAAAAAAAGTCCCGGTCTCTGTCCCATCTGCAGAGGACACCGTGTCCTGGTTCCTGCCATGCTTCTGCTTTTTTATAACAGTTTTAAGCTTCTTTCGAACTTCTCTCAAGGCTTAAAAGACTGGAATCAGGAACAGTATCATCAAAGGCATGCCAAAATATCTGCAGGGGTCCAAACCCAAAGAGCAGAAAAACTGACAGAAATTAAACCCCTGCGAATCACAATGTTAAAGCACATTTACCCAGGATGCCCTAGAAAGACTGCAAACTTACAGGATTAGTCTTTTGTCAATGGATTATGTCTAGAAACAAGTGTGTACTTTCGGATAGGCAACAAACAAACAAAAAAGTCTATTTTGAACTGTTATTAACAGTGAACAGCTCTGTCTGTCTGTCAATGGTTCTGACAGACAGACAACAGCTAGTCAGAATGGGCAAAATCACATCCGACAGCCGCACCATCAGCACCGGTGCCCCCCAGGGATGTGTTCTCTCCCCACTGCTCTTCTCCCTGTATACCAATGACTGCACTGCAAAAGACCCCTCCATTAAACTCTTGAAATTTGCTGACGACACTACTGTTATCGGCCTCACCCGGAACGGTGATGAGTCTGCATACAGACAGGAGGTGGAGCGGCTGGCTCTATGGTGTAGATGCAACAACCTGGAGCTGAACACGCTCAAAACGGTGGAGATGATAGTGGACTTTAGGAGAAACCCCCCTGCACTTCCCCCACTCACCATCATGAACAGCACTGTGGCTGCAGTAGAGTCATTCAGGTTCCTGGGCACCACCATCTCTCAGGATCTGAAGTGGGACATTCACATAGACTCTATTGTGAAGAAAGCCCAGCAGAGACTGTACTTCCTTCGTCAGCTGAGGAAGTTCAACCTGCCACAGGAGCTGCTCGTACAGTTCTACTCAGCTGTCATCCAATCCATCCTCTGCACTTCAATCACCGTCTGGTTCGGCTCAGCTGCCAAAACCGACCTCCGTAGGCTACAGCGAATAGTCCGGACTGCTGAACGAATCACTGGCACTACCCTTCCTACACTTCAAGAACTGTACTCTTCCAGAGTGAGTAAAAGGACTCGCAAAATCACTCTGGACCCTTCACACCCAGCACACTTTCTGTTTGAACTGTTACCGTCTGGCCGGCGCTACAGAACACCGAGCACAAAAACAGCCAGACACAGGAAAAGTTTCTTTCCTCAGGCCATCTACCTCATGAACAGTTAATTATTCCCCTACTGTGCAATCAACATGTGCAATACTTTTTCATACGCATTTGTACACAGCACCTTAAAACAGTATACAATGCAATACTTTCTCCATACGCATTTGTACACAGCACCTTAAAACAGTATACAATGCAATACTTTCTCCTACGCATTTGTACACAGCACCTTATAACAGTATACAATGCAATACTT
>CAIGQV010007757.1:8989364-9082487 GCA_903798115.1 Danio jaintianensis | reverse complement strand
TTAATCTGGGGTATGTAATATATAATTTTAATAATTGGAAACTGCCATAATGTAAAATTAATTGACTTATCAGCACTGTTATTTCAACCTAAATACATTATTATGATCATATTTATAAGTCACACCTATTTTTTCGCCATTCCATGATCACCAGTATCCAATGATTTGGATTTGTTTTTCCAAACCTACATAATTCACACTTTAACTGCATAATATTCTATTTTTACAACATGATAATGTACACATTTTTGAGTTTGAAAAAAACAAACAAAAAACAATTAACTTAAAATTCACTTGTTGCATTTAAAAAGATTGTTTTTGGTGTTTAGTATATGTTTTTCTACGCCCTTTAAAACTTTAATAATTTAACCATATACACTTCATAATGGAAAAAAGCACAGTACTATTTCAAGATATTGACACGTTTGCCCCAAAACGAAATTACATTTTAATTAAAAAACACCAAAATGAGAGAATAAAATGTGAAAAAAATCACTTTGTTAAATAATTCTGTATTGTTTAAAGTTGCCGGTGGCGTAGTGGGTAGCGCTGTCGCCTCACAGCAAGAAGGTCGCTGGTTCGAGCCTCAGCTGGGTCAGTTGGCTTTTCTGTGTGGAGTTTTCATGTTTGCCCCGTTTTCGCGTGGGTTACCTCCGGGTGCTCCGGTTTCCCCCACAAGTCCAAAGACATGCGCTATAGGTGAACTGGGTAAGCTAAATTGTCCGTAGTGTATGTGTGTGAATGAGAATGTATGGATGTTTCCCAGTGATGGGTTGCAACTGGAAGGGCATCCATGATTAATAAAGGGACTAAGCCGAAAAGAAAATGAATGAATGATGTTTAAAGTTGCATGTTGGAATTTTTTGTCATGTGTTACTACTGTACATCTAACATCTTGTGTAATCTTATAGTTAAAAATAATCATACATTTTACAAAAGAATCATCAGGTTGTGACTAAATAAGATTACCTTCTACACATATTAAGACATCTTCAATCCATTATATCACAATAGACACAGCTGAAGCTGCAAGATTTTTCTTAGAATTTCAAAGATCAAAGTACTTTTCATCTTTGGAACAGCTAAATATAGCCATAACTCAGCTCGGTATTTTCCGATCCTCTGTACAAGACTAATTTACCCTCACCCATGAAGATGAAGAAAAGGAGAAAGCCCTTAAAAGAAGCAAGACAGCGTCTACCACACATCCACAAAATCAAAAATATCATTATCATGACTAAATGGGATCATAGATGCGAATGAGGTCACCGTATCCATGGAGAACAGAGATGTTCAGCTATTTATGGAGATGGGTGAGAGTTTGGGAGAGCGCCTGCCTCCTTACACATCCTGATCACCTGCACATGCTTTCAATTTTCTGCGTTTAATATGATTGTGGTTATGGCAAAACAGATTTGAATCACTCAGTATGAACAAAGTAGATTGTGCCAAATCAGTTTAATGTAGCTGAAGAAAAATATATATAAAAAGCCATAAAAAAGCAAGGGACCAAGAACTGTGCCTTGTGGTACGCCAAAATGTACTTTTGATCAAAATGAAGCGTCTTCAAAAGCTAATGCAAATTGATAATGTTGCTATAGGTAAGACATGAACCAAGCCAATGCAGTTCCAGTAATTACCAACATAATTTTGAAGCCTATCAAGGAGAATGTTGTGTTAAAAAAACATGTCAGTTGTTATTTTAGACAAAACACTGCAGGTGAACAGGGTAAAAAATGAAATAATACTTCATAATAGTAATGTGTAAATCCCTCATTAAAACCTTTCAGAATACAGATATGAATGAAACTGTGTAGTTTGGTGTATGTGATGCTGAATTGGGGATAACACAATACATAGGAAAAAAACAATTTTGAGAAAAAATATTTTAAAAATACGCATTGTAACTGAAACCTGCAGGCACAAGTTGATAAAGTGTGACAAAAGTAATCCTTAAAATTGCATGTTGGATGTTTTCTTAACATTACACAGATAAAACACTTCAGCCAAAATTTTAGAATTGACAGATGAAACATTTTGTGATGGTCCACAAGGCGTTGACAACATAAGTCAAAAATATGAGTGTGTGGAGCCGGGCCATGGTTGCCATGGCAACAGTGGGGAGGCTGATCGATTCCCCGCTGTATGTTTGTACCCAGGAGCTCCTCGCTGCCTCATCAAAGACACATGAAGAAACACAGAAGAGAAACTACACAGGTGCTTTCTGCTGCAGGCCTGAACTGCACGGTGGATAGTCATAATAAAAGCGAGAAAAAATGTGAACAATGGATTTTGTTTTAACATGCTTTTAAATAATCATTGCAAATCAATTGAAAAATGTATAAATATATAATCTTAAAGGGATAGAAACCGAAACTTTTACAGACACACTTTAATTGTTCCAAACCTGTTTGACTTTTTTTCTTCTGTTGAACAAAAGGGAAGTTATTTTGAAGAAAGATGGAAATCTGTAACCATTGACTTCCACAGTATTTGTTTTTAAGTCAACGATTACAGGTTTTCAGCTTTCTTCAGAATATATTCTTTAGTGTTCAACAGCATAAAGAAACTCATAAAGGGTTGGAATCACTTGAGAGTGAATAAATGTGTGAACTATCCCTTTAAACAAGTCGTTTTATTTACAGTATATTATAATGCTGTGCTGCCAAATCATTTGTAGCATTTAAAAATAAATATCTTCCGAGTTAATTGTTTATCATTATCGCTTTTAATGCTTTTATTTATTTACAATTATTTGGAAGGAAAAATATAGATTAGTAATATTGGATATTTATTTACTTTTATATAATAGCAAAATATAATACGAAACTACAAAAAAATGCCACTTTTTAAGCACAATTTGCCATTTAATAGCAGAAAATTCACATACAAATGCAGTAGCATTCATTTGCACATTTGCACAAGTCATTGGCACATTTGATTAAGTTATGCAACTGTGTCACCAAAATTTCCAAGTTTTAAGGGTACCTAGCACAAACGTATGGTACCAAAAGGGTAGAGCTAGACTTGGTTTAAAAAGAATCGTCACTTGTGTGTACAACAAGCCCGGTAAACAACAACACAGGAAGCACCATTTATAAATACACGGCTAAAATACCACACCGTAATAATACAACATGTGCTTTTTTTTTCATAGATTAGTGACTTTTAGGTCTTTGTCCCCTTGAAAGAGAGCTGTCGGCAAGAATGTGTTAAATGGGTTTTGTTGATAAATGTATTCAAAATTATATTACACCAAGAATTAAAAGTTTAAATCAGGCACTCCTTATCCATGTTGAAGGATTTGTGGCATAGAAGAGATGCTTCATGGGTATATATTTTGGTAGTGTTTAAAAATGCTGTATAATTCTACTATTATCAGTATCTTTGCTCCATGTATTTGTAAATGATTTGACGTTGTTTATTTGGAGGATATCCCTAATGAAACTGAAACAGAGGACAGCTTTTGTTTCAGATATTATTGGGAACATATTGGTATTATTATTGTAATCCAAAAATGGTATAAAAATAGACCCTGCAACCAAAAGTGAACGTTCTCAAATGGAAGACTCACAAATATGCTCAGATTATAAAAACAAATCATTTTGAGGACAAATGGAGTAAATGGTTAGCTTTCTCCACTGTTTATACAAAATAGCATGAAAAATGACATGTTTGAATGCTATTAATCACTGAATAATTATATTTTTGGCAATTAGTGTGTTATGTTATCTTTATAGTCATCATTTTGTCAAAAATCAATAAAGATTAAGTATAAAAACAAAGAAAAAGAGCTGTAAATTTATTCAATTCCAAGTTGTTTTTTCTGCATTGATTTTACAATAAATAAGTGATGATAATAATAAACCACCCTCGGTTGGTTTTCAGCAACCAATGCACTATCAAGCAAGAATGCATTCAACAAATGCCGTTAATGCCAATTCATTATCTCTATCCTTCCCAACAGACCAAAATGGATCGATGGAAAAGCTTTTATGGAATTTAAAAGCTGACCACACTGACCACACTCTGTTTGACCAAAACAACCGCTTGCACTTCATTTGAACTAGTCTGGTGGCACCAAAAAAACACATATTTTTAAATCCCTAGCGCTACATGAAATTTTAAATATCGCTATCATAGTCTGAAATGTGTTTATGTAGTCATTCTATGTAGTCTTTTATCATCTGATATAAGGTTACACAAGTCAACAGACGGGTCAATAAGGCCTGTCGATCAAGCTTCTGAATGTTAGCATATCTACATTGTTTAGCATGGGTCTTGTTCTTATAGTTTAAGGTCACTTTAAATAAAAAATGCTAAACAAAAGCAAGAGTTGTCATTTGCATTGCGCACTGTCTTGAGACTTGACTGCGCATTTTAATGAGAGTACCTAAAGGAGACCAGATGGCCGGTGGTGGCGCCAATTACAATGCTATGCTAAACATACAGCTCAGCGACTAAGTAGCGAATAAACATGGATCTCAATCTGTCAATTGAGATGTCAAACGTGCAGATTTGATTGAATATGAATATATAAACCATATATATGATAAATAATTTTATTGATAATCTGACTGAATAAAGAAGTAAACTTCGGTGTATTGAATGTGTGCTTTTATTGTAAATCTATATTTTAAAATGAACTAAATTGCTGCTTAAATACAAAATACTTGAAATGACATTAAAATATAATGTCAAAACTTTCACATACACTAAATATATTTCGATGGTAAATAATTAATTATGAAATAACATAAAAAATACTTGAGTCCTACTTAATTGGGTCAAAAAGTGCTTATACTTTTATGTAATTTAACATGTAATTTAATATTTAACCAATTTAATATTTTACGTCTGAATACATTACATTCAGTTTTATAGCCAAGTATATTCTGTTATTTAATATGATGATGATAATTAATATTTAATAGAATGTGTGTAATGTGCATAACGTGAAAATATCATACAAAATCATTCCATAATTTTTAGACAAACTTGACATTTGAAACATAAGCTTCATAAGCTAATTCATTTTCAGAGGGGTATTGAGTTTAATTGAATGACCATGTTTACCACGCAAACATATTGTGCATATATTGTGTAAATATGTCATATTTAACCATTCTTATGCATTAATGCTCTTATGCACTTTTTTTGCCTAATTGTTGCTAAAATTTATAACAACAAATGCATAATGTTTATGATGCAGCTCGAAATGACATAATGTGACAACACAATACAAAATTATGCTATGACTAGGAGTCAATAATAATTTATTATTCCATTTGTTGACATATTCAAAATCTGGCTTTGTTTCTATTTGATATCAAATACCTTTAATGTTTAACTCCAGAAAGAAGTCATTTATAAAAGTGCTAATTCAATTTAACAATGGATAAGATTTATTTGTGTATATATTAATTGTGTAGGCCTATATATTGTGCAAATGTACCATATTTCGTTATTCTTATACAATAATTGGACGCTAACAGAGCAGTTATACTATGTTAATAAAACAGTACTAAATGACTAGCTTATTAATATACTATAGTATTACTTTGCACAAGGAACAACAATGTTAGAAATTCATAAAAAACAATGGCACTACTTCTGCTGTTACTGTTGGATAACACTATGTAGATGAAATTAATAAACAAAATGTATGACTGTTTATGAAGCAGCTTGAAATTCCATTTCAATTGTTGACAATGTTAAAAAGTCATGTCAGATTCAATTCACAGGTCAAAAATTTTTTTTTTTTTGTCGATTTCATAACAAAAACCTAGGGATAGTTCACTCAAAACTGAATATTCTGTCATGATTAACTCACCCTTTACTTGTTTAAAACCTGTTTGACTTTCTTTCTTCTGTTGAACATAAAAGAAGATAACATGTTAAAAACCTATAACCATCGACTTCCATTGTATTTGTTTATCATACTATGAAGTCAATGGTTACAGCTTTCTTTAAAATATCTCCTTTAGTGATCAACTGAATAGCGAAATTCATAAAGGGTTGGAACCAGTTGAGGGTAAGTAAATAGTATTTATTGCTACTTTTGGTTAAACTATCCTATTAAGTCCTGTAAGTGCTAAAAAGCAACGAGGGGCAAAGAAATAGAGACGTTTTAAATTTACAAGCACAAATATTGAATATATTGCAGAAATATATTAAATGTAAAGATTCTTAAAGACTTATTAATCGGACAGTAAGTGTTATGTTATGCTGCTAATAACACAATTGAAATGATTAGCATATGCCATTTAACGTATATGATGCTCATGTCACAATCCATAACAGAAATGTAGCATTTTTTGTCCACTACTGTATTATACAATTAAATTCATTAGCAACAAATACGTAACGTTAATATGTGACTATTTATGAAGCAGCAGCTCGAAATTAATACTGCAATAACTGTTGGCATAATGTGATATTATAATACAAAATCATGACTCAGTTAAGCGTCAAGATGCACTGAAGTGTGCATTTATTAACATGTTGAAGATCTGGTTTTGCTTCTATTTGATAGCAGACGCCTCCAATGCAACACATTGCTAATCAAATCAAGAGACAAAAAGATGATGGTGGAGAAAGAGAAACACGCCGCCTACCTGTGCCGAAGGCTTTGGCCACCAGCCATGTGAGGCTGGCTCTGATTTTAGCTCTGTTAAAATCATAATGATCGAAAGATTTGATGGCAGGAACAATGAAAGTCTTTCTCGGGTCTCTGGACTCGCTCAGATCTCCCATATTCACAACATCCAGCGTTCACAACGATGACATCTCTCCGAAGGAATTCACTGCATCAAATATCACTTTTGGCTTCTTTTCTTACACATATATGTCAGGTTTTCTAACATAAGTGTGCTAGGATGCTGTTGAAACACTCGGTTGGGCTTATTTTCACATCAATTTCGGCCCGATCCGGTAAAAGTGGGGTTCTGCCCATTGAGCTTCATCCATTCTGGTACCCCATTTGAATTCGGCCGCTTTTCGCCTTGACGTTAATAAACGTCCATGTCTCGAAGTAAAAGAGTCGCTATCTAAAACCCTCTTTGTCTTCTTTAAGAGCTCGCCATGCTCTGCCCACTTATTCCCATCTGGATATTGACGGTTATTCTCGCTCTGTTCATCCAGAGTCCTGCGGTCTCTCTGCAGCAGTGTTTGGGGATCAGCCGTCTGCGCATGCGTGATCCGCCCAAAACGCCAACGACCCCAAACTGGCAGAAATCGGGACTGTGCTGGAAATGGGATCCGGTGACATTTTATAACAGATATGCTGAATAGACACAAATAAAAAAAATAAAACATAAATAAAATCAGAACACACATTCTGTGTAGAAATTAAAAGCTTAATGCAATACTTGTAAATGGCAATTTAATAAAAAAGAACCATGTTTGATCAATTGTTAATCAACAAACAACAAACAACAATGCATTAAATGTAAAAAGATTTTTAAAAATCATTACAATAAAACATTAATGAATAATATAATTACTTTTGTAAACTTTAGTCCCTCGATGTTCTTTATAATAGGCTAAACTCAGATTAATTGGCCAATTAATTTTTAATACAATTTTGATGTATGCCATCAAAAATGTGATTTAAAATAAAATTTTTCACTTTTTCAATTTCAGACAGCATATATATATATATATATATATTGTTTTAAATATGGTATAAATATAAAACAACAACAACAACAACAATAGTAATAACGATAATAATAATATTAATAATAATAATAATAATAATTATTATTATTATTTAACAAATTTTATAAATAGTCAACGCAAAAAAGTTATATTGGCCAAGGTGAATGTCACACAGCTAAATATGTTTTATTTATTATTCTTTAAGTAAACAATAATAAGTTAATGAATTAATAATAATAACAAACCAACAACAACAACAGAAAAGAACTGTCATAATATAGAATATGCTAAATTATTATTATAAGCAAGTATAGTCTTTCAGAAATAACTGCTTTACATAAATATAATGCCCCATTATTAGTATTATTTGTTTATTTATCTGCAATCAACAGACATAAAAAGAATACAATACTGACTTTTATTTACAATTTATTTTAAATTTCTAACAGTTAAAATCCTAACAAACTACACTACCCAGCATTACAGTACCGTAGGCATGACGTCACATTTGCGCGACTCTTTACAAGGAATCGCAAAAGCTGTGCGTGATTTGTCAGCTGCTAAAAGACATATAATTCCTTTAATTTAAGCGTTCTGTTTGATTTCAGTTAGTGTCTGTACGCTGAATGTGGTCAGAAAATGTTCATGCCGAGATCTCTAAAGATCAAAAGAGCTTCCGAACCCCCTCAACAGCATCCTAAAAGAAGCAAACCGACATCAGAAGAAGAAGAAGACACTGCGGTTTCTGCAGCTCCAGCTGTAAACACAGAGGAGGATAGACAGACAGACAATGAAGAGGAGCCGCAGGAGATTGAGGTAAAGTTGGTTTTATATTCGCACATTTATTAATTCATTTTTAGCAGTGACATGGTCCCTATATTGTTTACCATGCTACTTTGAATATTGGGTCAGAAATCAGTTGAAGTCAAAATTATTATTCTTTTTCAAATATTTCATAAATGATGCTTAAAAGAGCAAGGATTGTTTTCACAGTATTTCCTATAATATTTTTATCTTCTGTAGAAAGTTTTATTTGTTTTATTTCGGCTAGAACAAAAGCGTTTTTTTTAAGGTCAATATTATTAGCCCCTTGTGCAATATTTTTTATTGTCTACAAAACAAAGCATCGTTGTACAACAGTTTGCCTAATTACCCTAACTTATTAACCTTAAGCCTTTAAATTGTACTTAATCTGAATACTAGTATCTTTTAAAAATCTAATAAAATATTAGGCTATACTGTAACCATGGCAAAGATAAAGAAATCAGCTATTATTAGAAATGAATTATTAAAACTATTGGTATGTTTAGAAATGTTTTAAAAATATATAGGCTACAGGGGGGCTAACAATTCAAGAGGGCTAATAATTCTGACGTCAACTATATGAATTCAAAACAACATAAGCACTATTTAATTGACTGTGAAGAATGTTGTAGCCTACTTTGATAGTCATTGGCTGATAATTTGATTTCCCTTTTTAGAATTTCCAAACAAAACTGTTTTGAAATTATATTATTAAGGAGAAAGTCCGAATGCATGCAAATGTATAACCAACTTTACCCTAATCCGCAGGAGCCGGTGAAGTCCTTCAAGAAGAGCCAGCGGTGTCCGGAGCCCGGTGAGCCCGTGTGCGTGATGTGCGGCCGCTACGGCGAATACATCTGCGACAAAACCGACAACGACATCTGCAGCCTCGAGTGCAAAGCCGCTCACCTGGCCGCAGTCTGCGCGGACTTTGGCGATAAACTCTTTAATAACAAAAACACACCGGAGAGCTCTGAAACCACAAAGAGTTATTCCTACAAGGAGGATGCTTTTATTTCTGAGCTGACGGAGGAGCAGATAGAGCGGGTTAAAGCCGAGCTGGGGATCGTGAGCGCGGGCGCGGAGGTCTGCAGACCCGTCATTGAGTTCCAGCACTGTCGGTTGCCCGCGGCGCTCGGCAGGAATCTGAAGGCGGCTGGGTATGAGGCGCCCACGCCGGTGCAGATGCAGATGGTACCCGTGGGGCTCACCGGGAGAGACGTGATCGCCACTGCGGACACCGGCTCTGGGAAGACCGTGGCTTTCCTTCTGCCGGTGGTGATGAGAGCACTGCAGGTGAATGATGACAAGTGACATAATGTTTAGGAATATTCTTGTCAAATAATTCTGAGTAAGTGCATTAAACATAAAGAATTATAATAATATGTTATGTATTATTGTGTTATATCTTTTTTAAAGGTCTGGCTACACATTTCTTTTAGAGTTTTTTGTTTGTTTAGAAAGCAACAATTATTCAGAATAACAAATGGTTTCATTTGTTGTGGTTGAAAATGATAGTTGCACTACATATTGATCCCTTAGAGCAGGGGTCACCAATCTCGGTCCTGGAGGGCCGGTGTCCCTGCAGGGTTTAGCTCCAACTTGCTTCAACACACCTGCCTAGATGTTCCAAGTATACCTAAGACCTTGATTAGCTTGCTCAGGTGTGTTTGATTAGGGTTGGAGCTAAAATCTGCAGGACAGCGGCCCTCCAGGAACAAGTTTGGTGACCCCTGCCTTAGAGGGATAGTGCACTCAAAATGAAATGATCATTTATTAGTTATCATTAGTTAGTTATCATTTACTCATCTTTCACTTTTTCCAAACCTGTTTGAGTTTTTTTTCTAATTGTCTAATAATGAATGCCATCAATATAAACGTGTCTGAAAACATACCTTTTTGTTAATTCATTAGAAAAATGCCCTAAATGGCAATATAGTTGTGCATTTAGTTACAGATGTTGTCATTTACAGCTTTTTTGTTAGCATAAAATAGCACCAAAAGAGTTTTTAACTTCAGAAGCATTAACAAAGCAATATTTGGTGGAATATTTTCAGACATAACTAATGAAAACATTTGTTATTCAGACTAACTGTTAAAAAGAATATAAATAAATAGAAATATATATAAAAATAAATTGGTAAAAGGTTTAGTTATTATTTTCCTTTTTGTTTTTAACCAGGTGAAAAATTCTTATTATTTGTTTTTACAAAAGTGAACTGGTAATGATGCAGTGTTACAATCATAATCCCTCATTTTCTTTATTTAATAAAAAATACAAATTTATGTACATATAAATCAAACTATTACATTGTATAATTGTGAAAATGATCATCATGAAGAATAGCATAAGAGTACCATTTCATTATAAACTAAATGTTAGGTAATGAATAATCAGCTAATCACAATCAAGCATATTCAACAGCCCTGTATAAAATACATGTATTATGTTTGCTTGTAGCTGGTTTTATTGTCCATGCTGTTTGAGCCTCCATCCTTATCATCATCCTTTTCTGAATATTTGCATTATTTTTCCAGAGTGAATCTGCGTCTCCGTCTTGTCCGGCGTGTTTGATCTTGACCCCGACCCGTGAGCTGGCCATCCAGATTGAGGAGCAGGCGAAAGAGCTGATAAGGAGTCTGCCCAACATGAGGACGGCTCTTCTGGTGGGGGGGATGCCTTTACCTCCACAACTGCATCGACTCAAGCACAACATCAAGGTATTCAGGTTGAGGTCAGGGTGAGGTTTTGTCCATTAAGAGCTGTGTTTGTTTATTTGTGGAGGCTTGGTTTGTGCAGATTGTGATTGGCACTCCTGGACGCCTCCTGGAGATCCTGAAGCAGAAGGCCATACGGCTGGATCATGTCAGGACTGTTGTGGTTGATGAGGTGAGCATTTATTTAGATAGAAATGCATGCGTTTATATATTCAATGATATTTTGATGTTTTAATATAGATTTAAAGTAAAGAAAATAGAATAACTGCTTCAAAATATGAAAAAAGTTTACAATTTAGTATAATTTCAATAAAAATATGAAGGTATTACATTTTTTTACATGGTAAAAATAAATATATTTATGTAATATTAATATTATATTGAATATCTAAGGATCCATGAAATTATGAAAAAAGCTAATAATATGATTTCATAAACATGAAATAAGTTATTAAATAAATATATCTTTATAATAATAACAATAATAATTTGTATTATTAATATTTAAATGTATTTGTCGATCAAATATATCATAAACAAAATGATTGTTTTTATTTTTGATATATAATGTATTTATTTATTGATACATAAGTATTATTTTAAGAAATACAAATAAAATTAAATATGAAATGACAATTTTTTTGTTGATTTATTGTATATTGTATAATTTTGTTCATTTAAATGCATTTGTAATAAAAAAAAATAATAAACATTTTATGAAATACAAATTAATTTCATATTTAATACTTGGTCTAATTGACCCATCAAAAATATGAAATAACATTGATTGATTCATTGATTGATTGATTATTGAATTGGTCAATTAACTTTATGATAAAAAAATCATTAATTTACATTTAGTTATTGTTTCATTGAAATTCATTAAATAATAATAATAATTAAAAAAAATTTTTTATATAAATTTTAAATAATAATAATTTTATTATGCATTATTCATCATTATTGATTGAATTCACGAAAAATATCAAAATAATATGATATTTGACATTGATAAATTCAAAAACACAAATGCATCAATACAATCCATGCTTTACTGATACATTTACTGATTATTTTTATTTTTTAAATAATTGTCATCATAGCATGTTTTGATTGATAAAGAGAAAGTAAGAGAAAGAAAGAAAGAAAGAAAGAAAGAAAGAAAGAAAGAAAGAAAGAAGGAAATGTTATGAAATTAATGAAAATGAAATTAATAATGCCATTGTCAAACCCACCCAAAGGCAGACACCATGCTGAAGATGGGCTTCCAGCAGCAGGTCTTGGATATTTTGGAGCAGATCCCAGAAGGCCATCAGACTCTGCTGACGTCAGCCACCATTCCCACCGGCACACAGCAGCTGGCGGAGCGTCTCACCCACAACCCAGTGACCATCACCATCGGCCAGAAGAACCAGCCCTGCGCAAACGTCCGGCAGATCGTCCTGTGGGTGGAGGAGCCCTCCAAGAAGAAGAAGCTCTTCGAGATCTTAAACGTAACAAATCATGACAAAATTACTTTTTATGCATCTTAATATTTTATTTTTAATATTTTATAAAGAACAACCCAAAGAAAAAGAGAGATTTGTATATATATATATTAATTAATTAATTATTATTATTATTATTTTATTTATTTATTTGTGCAATACATTCATTGTTAAAATTATACTTACCATTTAATAATTGTTTATCAAAAGTTATTATCAAAGTAAATATGAAACAAATTATAATTGGTAATTATAAATATTATATTATATAACTTTTATAATAATAAAAACAAATTATATTATATTAATATATTATATTATTTCACAATTTACATTTAAAATTATAATAAAAATAATTTGTAGATACTGTATAATTTCCATGTATATTATTGAATGTCAAAATATATTATATTACATTATATTATTTTAATTATTTATTTCACATGTGAATTTATATTTAAAATGCATACAAATATTTATAGATATTGTATCATTTCCATGTATATTATTGAATGTGTAAATGGTGTGTTTCTCTGTGTGTGTTTTCAGAACGAAAAGCTCTATCAGCCTCCAGTGGTTGTGTTTGTGGATTGTAAACTGGGAGCTGATCTGCTCTGTGAAGCTGTGCAGAAGGTCATGTGTTTAAACACGGTCGCCATTCATTCAGACAAGGTGCAGTGGGAACGCAACAAAATTGTGAAGGTAATATTTTTAGATGGTACTATTGTAGTATAATGTGCATTTATTAAGTAAACTGAGTGTGTCAGAGTAGTGAATAGTGACTGAAGAGCAGCCCACAAATTTTCCAAAAATATATTATCTTAGTGAGGGTTTTGAGCATCACCTTTTGGGATCTTTTGATTAAATTGACAATTAATTAATTTAAACTTAAAATGTATATTTGTTTCAGAGTATGCTTAGGGGTATTTTATTTTCCCCAAGAGCTAGTTTGAATTATATTATTTTATATATTTGTATTATATTTTGCTATAGTCTGTTTTGGTATATATATATATTTTTTACATTTTATATTCCATAAATTATATCATATTTGTGTGTTTTTAGGGTCTCCTTATTAGGTAGTTTGATTACATTTTAAATACAAATACATTTCAATATTTGTTTAAGGGCCTCCTTATGGGCACATTCGAACTATTATATTATATTATATTATATTATGTTATATTATATTATATTATATTATATTATATTATATTATATCTGAATGAATTTACATTTATTGATTAATTTACTTCATAGAACCAAATATTCTGAATTATATATATCATTAATAATGTATTTATTTATTCAGTATTCATATTTAACTATTATCATATTAAAATTGTTGAAAATATTATTTTCCTAAATGCCAATTATGATCCCTCCCCCCATAATTATTAAATGTTAAGTGTAATTTTAACAATGATTATATTATATTAATTTACTTTTTCAATTCATTTACTTTATATAAACACATATTGTGAAATATTATATCATAAATATTATTATAATAGAATTATTGAAAATATTATTTTCATAATTACCAATTAACTTTTTTTTTTATAACATTTGATAAACAATTAAGTATAATTTTAACAATTATTATATTACATTATATTATATTATATTATATCCTATTATATTATATCCTCAGGGTCTCCTGGACGGTCAGTTTGACGTGGTGATCAGCACTGGGATTCTGGGTCGAGGTTTAGACCTGGTCAATGTAAAGCTGGTCATAAACTTTGACATGCCGTCCAACATGGATGAATATGTCCATCAGGTACGACTTCTCACACACACTGAATACTTCCATAGCTAATAATAATAGCTAATTGTTAATAACGCCACCATCACCTCCATATGAACACTTCAGATCGGCCGAGCAGGTCGTCTGGGCCACAGAGGCACCGCCATTACCTTCATGAACAACAACAACAAGCGTCTGTTTCTGGAGATGGTGAAGCGAGTGAAGCCCACCGGCTCCATCCTGCCCCCACAGATCCTCAACTCGCCACATCTGCACGAGCAGCAGCGCAGAGACAAGCAGAAACATACACAACACACACACAGCCTCTTGCACATCATACAACAACACGACAAGAGGTCTGCAAGGAAATAACAGGAGAACTGCGGATTATTAAAGGAGTTGTGGAGGATTTTGTCATTTGTGTTTTCAATAAATGCTACGAATGAATGAAGTAAATGTTCCTTTAGACTGTTAGCAAAACATTGAATTATTGGTCATCCTGTGAATTTTATTTAAAATATTTTTCAAGTCAAGGTCAGTTTAAGTTGATGGTTATATGTTCATTCCTCAGCATAAAGATTCTGTGAAAATGTTTTTAGATATTGAGATAATCAGAAGAACGCAATTTACATTTAACAAAGTAGTATGTACATTAAACAAATACGAAACACCCTTTTCTTACAGCCTTAAGTTTTTTTTAAATACGTTGTAAATTGAATGAAATACAGTGAATAAAATCAGTTTTTATTATAGTTATATTTCTACATAATGTGATATAAATAAAAGGAAACAATGCTAAAGAAGTAAGTTTTATTGTTATGCTTTATTGAGATCAGCATAAACTAAAGACAGTAAAATAAAAAAGTATGGTAACATGTTATTAAATTGTTTTTTAAACATTTAAATTATTCTAAGGAAAAATGGGCAAAAAGTTTCCTCCCACTTTTTTATGAACATATCATCTTTGACTAACCAGCTTAATCAATCAACTTTATATTTATAAAGAAATAATTATTACATTTAGAAATATATATGCATGTAGTATATATTATATGATGCAAGTTTGATTAATTCAGCATCTTAATATAAAAAACGCTATTTATGTTGTAATAATAATGTAGTATGTAGTTCAAACTTACTTATGAAATAAATACAATAATAAATACAATCTAAGTTAACGTATCAATTTATTAAAAATTAACTCTTCAAACCATTTGTTTTCTGATAATTTTATGCAAAGAAAACGTGTAACCATATTATATTAAAGTAGCCCACCTGAATTAATATCTGCATATACATATCTGCTATGTTAATAAAACTAAAAAAACTAAAGTAATATAAACGAATTACCCATAATAAAATGGGTAATAAATATTATACAGAATAAAGCATTTATATTAATATTATACTACAATAAACGACAGCTTACTGTGGTAAAAACTAAAGTATTCTACAGTATTACAGTTTCAGTCCACTATCGTTAATACTACCGTATGCTGTAGCATTCATTAAAGTGTTGTAAATGCTATAATATATAAACAATATAATACACTACTAAAGAATGGCTCAAGCTCAGAAAATCGCCTCGGTTTACTCTGATAGACACTGCCATCTGTTGGTCTATTTACGTCACTGCGTCACCCTTACGTCAATCTAAGCCGACCAATCACAGCACGCGTACTGTTTTTGAATCGGAGCGGCAGTATGGCGGAGCACAGACAGTGAGCTGTTGTTGTTGTTATTATTATTATTGACGCATTGAGGCGGAGTACAGTCAGCCGGTTACTTCTCAACGTCAAAACCGACGTACACGAGACGAAGAAAGGACTGCGGTTCTTTAATCCTTAATCAAAACAACTTTTAATTCACAAAAAGGCTGTTAAATGACAGAACACCGACACCCGCAGGTCAGTTTACGCAAATATGTGTTTTAAATGTAATTTGGTAGGTCGCTGACCTAACTAGCTCATTATTATAGAAGGATGATACAATTTGTGCACTGAAGTTATTTAGAAAGTTTTTAGACTTATTTTTGGACTTTTAAATGATGGATTTATCAAAAGGAGAGGCCACATCATCTTTTAATAAAACCAAAGAAATAAACAAAACTTACACGATCTCAGCACTCACAAAAAATGGGGAAAACACATTCAAAACACCATCCAAACTCACTCTTCAGAGAAAAACCAGCAGAAACCACCATGAGGAAACCACACAGGAGAACCCCAAACGCCTCACCCTTCAGAGGAGAACCAGAACTGGCTCTTTGAACAGAACCAAAGTCCTCACTGAACCCAACCCAGCACCAAAAGAGACTCAAGAAACTGTCAAAACACCTGCAAAAACCTCATGGGGTGCTCAGAAAACCACCCACGAGGAGAACAAAACAGTTTCGACACCAACAAGAAGAACCCAGTTTGAAAAGCTAAGCGTCAAGAGGGACGTCTTTGAGAAACTGGCTGGTAAAGATGCATCTAAACCCACATTTCCAAAGCCAGCATCTGCCAGAAGAGCAAAGCCTCCACAGATAAGCAGTGAAAGTGGGAGATCTGCAGGGGAGAAGCTTCTGGTTGGTGGTTTAAATAGGCACATGACTCCCGCATCACAGCCAGCACAGGTGAGGAGACCTGCAGGCCTGATGAGCTCCAGCACACCTCATGGAGGAAGAAGTGTTGAAGGACAAACTCCTGCTGAACGTTTGAACAAAATGAGTGATTTACAAGCTCAAGAGCTGAAGATGGAGAACAGCGCAGTCACGGTTGCTGTACGTGTAAGACCTTTCAGCTCCAGGTAAGAAGTTGTCTGATTTTGAAACTTTAATTTGGCTTAAATTATTTTTTTTTTTGGTGTTTGAGTTTATGGTATATACATTTGTTACTTAAATAAAATAAAAAAGTATTATGTTTTGACTGTACAAAGTTTCAATCTTAAAATAAAATAAAAAATGACAACATTTTATACAATAAACAATGTTTAGTAAATAACCTTGTCACTGCATGATTAAAAATGACGTTTTATACTAATAAAAATGGCCATGGGAATTACATTATCCTGGCCTGTTTTAAAAGTAGAGGTGTGCATAAATGAGTACACCCCGTTTATAAATGAATATATTTCTATTCATTTCTCAGTAAATATACACATTGTACAAAAAATATATAGTAAAATAAATCATAACACATTCCCCCCCCCCCCAAAAAAAACAGTTTAATAAATAACCTTGGCACTGCAGGATTAAAAATATGACATTTAATAAAAATTAGGCATGCAGCAATTTTTGTTTTAATAGTGGACAGCATAGGATTTCTAAATAATAATCAAATATTTGTTTTTCTTAATTTGTACAGACTTCAGTTTTTCAACACTGTTATTTAAAATACAAAAATATATTTTTTTGTGAAATTATTTTGGGAAAATGACAAATAAATTTTCAGTAATTTCAAACCTGCAGCTTAAACGTTTAATTATTATTCATTATATTATTCTTTAACTACTTTCTAGTTTTAGCATTTTGTTTGCTAGAACTGAACTGGATAAGTTGGCTGTCAACATTTTAATACAGTTATGTTGTTCATAATAATAATAATAAAATGTAATTATATAACTATTTATTTTGATCTAACATTTAAAATGTTGCATAACTTTATATTAAATAATTGTGTAACTGTATTGTATAGATTGTCTCTGTGTTACAATATTTTAGTATTGTATCAGATGTATTATATATAAAATATTTAAAAAGAACTTTTACAAGAAATACATTTTAAATAAGCTATTTATTGAAGGAAAATTCTGAATAATTTCTAGTTTTGCAATTTAGTTTGATTTACTTTGGATATCAACTTATGGATATAATAATATGATTAATTTATATAATAAATTATATTATAATTATATTTTTGCTTCTATATTACTATAATTAATTTATATTATAATTATATTCTAAATGTTATTTATTTAGAATATATCACTATTATCACAGATTGTGGCACTTATATACTGAATATTTCATCATTCATTGCAGGGAGAAGAATGAAAAAGCTTGTCAGGTGATCTTTATGGAAAACCAGGACACTTTAGTGCAACATCCGGATACCAAACAAACCTACAAATTCACCTTTGACTTTTCCTTCTGCTCTATCAATGAAGCGGATGCAAGTTTTTCCAGTCAGCAGCTGGTTTATGAAAAACTGGCTCGGCCTTTGCTTGAAAGAGCATTTGAGGGATTTAATACCTGTCTCTTTGCGTATGGACAAACAGGCTCTGGAAAGTCTTACACGTAAGTAATTTTGTCTCTTTCTTTTTTTTTTTTAGCATTTAACACTTTGGATCCATCATTTTAAGTGTACTTTTGTGTGTTTTCTAGTATGATGGGTTTTGGTGAAGAAACTGGAGTTATTCCCAGATTCTGCAAGGAGCTTTTTTCAAGATTGGCCAGATCTGAAACCAAAGAGGTTAAAACAATTATTAAATTATGACAATTTATGTATGAATTCTAGATTGAACCTTTTTTTTAAAGCAAGTTTGTTTATGTTAAAGATGTCATGTCATCTGGAGATGAGTTATTTTGAGGTCTACAATGAGAAGATCCATGATTTGCTGGTGGCCAAGGATGAACAAAACCAGAAAAAAATGCCTGTATGTACAACAGCTCAATAATCCTAAGTGTTAGAAGTGTTGTGCAGTTTATTTGCCTTTCTTACCGATCTATTTGTTGTCTTTTCTTTTCCTTTTTTTTTTTCCAGCTGCGTGTCAGAGAACATCCAGTCTATGGGCCTTATGTTGCAGATCTGTCCACGTAAGCAAATACTTAAACCAACCAACAGGCCATAGAAAGCTATAGATTTTGTTTGTTTGTGGTTTGTTGTGATTTGTTTTGACTTATTTTGAGTTTTGGCTTGTTTAGTATATGTTTTATTTTTACTTTTTAAAGTTATCTTTGTATTTTATTTTTTTTTTGCTTTTGTTCAGTCTTGTTTTTGTGTTGTGGTTTTGTTTAGATTTTTTTTTTTCTTCTTCTTTTTTTATGACTTTAACTTTTTAATACTAACTTTAGGGCATGATTGCACCGAATGCAATTTTCAGGTCTAAAATCACGAGGCACACTTTACTGCCTTTTTGGTTAACTTTAGAAAAGAGCAATGTGCTGTGCTTTTTATGTTGTTAGGCAAACACTTAAACAACGCTCTTGGAGATGGAGCATGTGACATGGGTTGTTTTTCTGCTAAGAATTTAATTTTCTTTTTTTCAACTACAGTGGTCCAGCAAAAACACAAGGCACAGCAAGTGGTTAAAATACGAGGTGCCCAGGGCACATAAACAGCGTGCAAATTGCTCACTGCCAATAAAAAACAATTAATAAAAAAGGCATCTCTCACCGCAAAAAAAACACATTCTGTGTGATTGGGGTCTTAGTTTATTATTAAAAAAAAAAAAATTAGTAATTTTTTTTTTGTGAATTTTGTTGTTTTGTTTGAACTTGAATTGGTTTGAACTGGTTGAACTATTGAACTGGTTATTAAGGATGTAAAGACTGAAGTAAACAAAATCGGCACACTGCCACTTTAGCTCTCAAAAGACAGTTCAATTAGACAATGTTTCGACCTACAAGGTCTTCATCAGGTCACACAGGAAATACAAGAGAACCCTAGATGTAGTCAACACACCTGCAAACAATGATAACCCTAATTAATTAATAAATAGGTAAATGACATAAGAAACATGTAATACTTTTCAAACTGAACTGAAAAAACTCTTAATTTGTGTACCGAGGTACTACGATTTTTCTATATATATCAATTCGGAAATATATCCATGCATCGTAGGACTGCTTATACACAACAGCAAAACAAAAAGAAAAACTTGAGGAATTAATTTGTTGTGTTGTGGTTTTGTTTTGTCATGCATGGTTCTATTTTTCTAACTTGTTTTGATATGTTAAGTAATTTGGTTTCTTTTTTTGTGTGCTTGTTATGTTTTTGTTTGTGATTTGTCTTTGATTTGTTTATTTATTGATTGACTTGCTTCCATTTAGTATTTATTAGATTTTTTTTGTAATTTCATTTAGATTTTTCTGCAGGCTTATAATTTTGTAGTTAATTTTTGGTTTGGTATTGGCTTATTGTCTCTGAACTCTCTTTCAGTAATGTCGTCACGTCCTATTCCGACATTAAGGTAATTTTGAAGTCTGTCTGTTAACTATACTTATTCTTTGCCTGTTTTTTTTCTGTGTTCATGTTATTACAACTTAATTTCCCCCTCTCTCATCTACACAGACTTGGCTTGAATTGGGTAACAAACAGAGAGCCACAGCCGCCACTGGCATGAACGATAAAAGCTCCAGATCACACTCCGTTTTCACTCTGGTCATGACACAAACCAAAGTAAGACCCTCTGATGTGCTTGTTTACGTGTGCCTTATTGCAATAAAGGGCTATGTTAACCAGAAAAGGAATCATTTAAAGGGATAGTTCTCCCAAAAATGAAAATCCTGTCATAATTTGTTTACCCTCGAGTGGTTCCACTTACCATTGCGGGTTTTATTTTTTCTGCTGAACACAAAAAAAGATATTTTGAGGAATGTTGAAAACTTGTAGCCTTTGACAAAACATACTATCAAAGTCAATGGCTGCTTTAAAGTATCTTATTTTCTGTTCAACAAAAGAAAGAAAATCAAATGGAGGTTAAGTAAATGATGACAGAATTGTATTTTCCGGATAAACTATAGATTTAATGGTGCATTTGTGACGGTTTTATCCACATGATGTTTCTTCATGTGCACAGACGGAGTTTGTGGAGGAAGAGGAACACGATCACTGCATCACCAGCCGGATAAACCTGGTGGATTTGGCAGGAAGTGAGCGCTGTACCTCAGCCCAGACCAGCGGAGACCGGCTCAGGGTAATCCAGCATCCAAGAGCTCTGTTTAGTCAATCTGAAGATTACATTCTGCTGCTTTCTCTTATATACATGGGTGGCGTATACATATATTTGTTTTATTTAGTGTTTATGTGAATTGGGACAGCACAAACATGGAGAGAATATACTGTAGGCTACTCTACCTATCCTAAAATAAGACTTTCTTTGTAGATTTTTAAAGTCTGTGTGAATTGGAAGTTGCTAAGACTTTTATTTCAGTATGTTGATGTGCTTCCGGAATATTGAGTAGTGGGTGGGGCTTTTTTTTGCACTTCTTGCCGTTGTAGCAAACTAACGGTAAGAGGGGCGTGGTTAGGAATATTGTGGCTGAAGCCGTCAAACTGACGTCAACAGAGAAGGAAGCAAATTATCAGACTTTGATTGAAGATTACTAAAACTAAACAAAAAATATTCACTGGATTAACTTGGATGGATTAATTGTTAACTTAAGAATAACAATGTGCTCTAGCAAAATAAACACCGTAAATTTTGATTTCACACAGACTTTAAAACAGTAAATATATATTGCAGGGATGCTAAATAAATATTTAGAATGGTACTATACGGCTAACCCTGTACATGTGTGCACTTCTAATTTGATTTAAACCAGTGCTTAACTATTAAGGTCATTAAGAGTCAGAAATGTTCATAAGTAAAAAAAATATATATACGACATCTATTTTTTCTCAATCATGTTTATACACGGCCTCTGAAGTTTTCATATATTTAAAAAAAAATGTATGACCTCTTTTTTTGTCAATTGCGTTAATGCACTGCCACTGATCTTTTTCATATGTAATAAAATATACAACCATATTTATATATTTTTCCCTTTTTTTAATCTTTGTTTTTCACATCAATAGCAAGCCTTTTAAAGAGCTGTTTGTGCAGATCATTGATTTTAAACGAACCAGATCTTAAACTTGGTGAGTTTATAATAGCAAAACAGATCACTGGAGGAATAGCCTGAGCTGGCGTATACAAAATTAAAAGTCCCTTTCCCTGTGCATAAAGCCTATTGACAGAGGCACTGTACAAGCTAAAACAAAAATCTAGAATGGTGTCTGACCAATTAATCAGAATGTGGCAGATAGTTGAGAACCAACTATTTTATTCTGGTTTCAGTTCTTTTACTATATTATAGAGTGCCTAATTTTTACAAAAGTGTTTGCCATTTTGCAATGTGAATGTATGTATTTTTGTAAAGGAGGGAGCAAGTATCAACAAGTCTCTGCTGACGCTGGGAAAGGTGATCTCGTCGCTCTCTGAACAGTCTCAGAGCAGAAAGAAAGTCTTCACTCCATACAGAGAGTCCGTGCTCACATGGTGAGAGAATCGTATAGTGAATTTCCACTATAAACAATGTAGTTTCATAAGTGCTGAAAATTGCATTAATAAAGCATATATGAAATAAATATAATTATATTTTTTTACATAGTTTCATTTACAAATATAATTTATGTATTAATAACTGTAGAACTATTTAGAATCTTTGTATGAATTGAGTAATTTCATATTTTTTTCTTTAGAATTTCTCGTCTGCTTGACCTGTGGAAAATACTTTTAAGAAAGTCAAGGAAATGAAATTTCAATTAAATGACTATGTTTTGATGTTTTAAGAATAGTTATTATTGTAGAAAAACATTTATAAAAATACAATGTACGTAATTAAAACAACTTATAATAATGATTATACTGTCATTTCATGTTAAAAATTAAATTGTCTTTTTTTTCTGTGGACTGTTTATTCAGCAAAAACTAATTACAAAAAAACACATACAATAAATGAATGTTTCTCATTTATGAACAAAATATTTTAATTGAGAAATTCTGAAAACAAATGAGCGCTGATGAACTATGCACAACAATAGTACCAGCAAAAAATTCAACATCAAATGTTTATTCGATATCAAAAAATGCAAATGATTATTTGCTGATATCTTGCTGTCAAAAGCTGCAGAAGTGGTTAATTTCTCTGTGGTGTTCAGGTTACTGAAGGAAAGCCTCGGTGGAAACTCCAAAACGGCCATGATCGCTACATTGAGCCCTGCGGCAAGTAACATGGAGGAGAGTCTGAGCACCCTGCGCTATGCCCAGCAGGCCCGCATGATCATTAACATCGCTAAAGTCAACGAGGACACCAACGCCAAACTGATCCGAGGTCAGACAGCTGTTTTTCTTCATTCATTTATTCATTCATTCATTCATTCATTCATTCAGTCTATCTTTGTGTGCTCCATCAGCTGCTATAAACGTCATGAAGTAGAAACACTGTAACACACCACAGCTCCACTAGAGGGTCCACAGTACATTGACTACTGTCACTCACACTGATCTGTGATCAGTACAGACACTGGCAGAAATTAAAATAGAAAATGTTTTTTTTTGTGTTGATGATAGTTGTTATTGAAAATATTGATTAAAAATAATGCTTTGTAGTTGTGTTTATAATAATACAAACAATCCATTGTTATTTTTATTATTTGTATTGTCTTTGTTGTTGTTTATTATTATTATTATTATTATTATTATTATTTATGAATAATGTATAATAATAATAATAATAGTACAATTTCACTGATAGTAAGATTTATTAATCATTTTTAATACATTATAGTTTCATCTTGATATTAATTCTGTTCTAAGATGTTTTTGTTGTGTGAGATCAGAGTGTTTTCTGAATCTGTGTGTGCAGATCTGAAGGCAGAGGTGGAGAAGCTGCGAGCGGCTCAGATGAGCTCTCAGGGCGTCGAGCCAGAGAAGATGAGACTCTTTCAGCAAGAGATCGCAGCACTTAAGAACAAACTCTGCCAACAGGAGCACGAAATGGCTGAAGCTCACAGGTCTGTGCATATAAACCAAAGAAAGCAGGGTTTACAACATCAACATTTAAAAACTGGTACAACAAATTTACTGATTCCAAACTTACTTCATATTAAAGTGTAGTTTTCCGAAGTGTTCTGTTTAAATATTCAACTGATTAATTATTTCATTAAATACGTGCTAATTTGCATACATTTGGGGGTTTGTCATTACATTTTTTTGTCATAATCATGACATCATTTTTGTCATAATTATTTGTCATCACACCTGTCCATCCACCTGCACTCGACGCAGAAGTATAAACTAGCCCTGAGTGATGTCAAAAGAACCACTTACTAATTTTGGACGTTTTCTTTACATTTACGGTACATTCACATGGGGCGTCAGCGTCAACGCTTGACGAAAGGCGTGTCTGAAGCTTGGTGCTGATGCCATCGTCATAGCAGTAGCAGCCAATGAAATTAGACTGCAATTGGCTACTGTCTGAGCTGGGGTATTCGCATAAAGCAATCTGATTGGCTGACACTTGAGAAGTTGAAGAATTTTCAATTTCTGCAGCGAACAACGCTGGTGACGTGGGGCCGACAGATCCACAATTCAGTTTGGCAAAAGTGAATGGGAGGCATTCATGTTTCAGTTTTTGAACACAGGAAATTAGAAATTGTAATGTTACTAATTTGAAATAATGTTGCTAATATTATTTCCTTTTTTGTTATATAGGTTAATTGAAAAAAATAATAATATGAAATAATATTACCAATACTTACAAAAAGCATTTAAAAGTGACAAACCCGGCAGTAACCTTTCTGCAGTTTTGCTGCAAAAACTGAAGCCGGCGGTCTGTAGCTAGGTTAGTTTGAGGTTTGAGAGTATGGAAATGTAAAAAGCTGAAATATATTTCCTCTCCATGGCTTTGTTCAGTAGAATAGTATGGTGTGGCTGTAGCTCTTAGCAGACGGGATGTTGGAGGGCTGAATCATGTTTGGCTGTTTTCCCAGCCTGTGACATCATACCCACATCAGTGGAAAACTAGACCAGCAGATTTTTTGTTATTAATATAATAATTTTTTTTAATAAAACATTACTAAGACAGGTTTTTCTATTGAATTAGATGCATGCAGAGAACAGTTTTCTTTTCTGTTTTTATCCGTGTATGTATTTGCATTTAAAAAAGTTTATTATCTTAAATAATTGATGTTTAAAATTGTAAGTTAGACATTTCATGATTGAAAATAATAATAACAATAAATGATGATAATAATGATATAATATTATAAAAATGATAATAATAATAAATATATAATGATAATGGCGATGCGGTGGCGCAGTGGGGTAGCACAATCGCCTCACAGCAAGAAGGTCGCTGGTTCGATCCTCGGCTAGGTCAGTTGGCATTTCTGTGTGGAGTTTGCATGTTCTCCCTGTGTTCCCGTTGGTTTCTTCCGGGTGCTCCGGTTTCCCCCACAAGTCCAAAGACATGTGCTATAGGTGAATTGGGTAAGCTAAATTGTCTGTAGTGTATGTGTGTGAATGAGTGTGTATGGATGTTTCCCAGTGATTAGTTGCAGCTGGAAGGGCATCCGCTGCGTAAAACATATGCTGGATAAGTTGGTGGTTCATTCTGCTGTGGCAACCTTAGATTATAAAGGGACTAAGCCGAAAAGAAAATGAATGAATGAATATAATAATAATAATATTATTAATAATAATTAAAATGATAATAATAATTAATATATAATAATAAAATAAAAAGACAGTAGTATAATAAAATGCACTACTATATATTATAAATATGACATTAATAAAAAGTATTATTATTATTTTTTATAAATTAACCATTTTGTATTTTTGGATATTTAAAATGCATTTAAAATTGTGTTAATATTTCACAATATTACAAACATTTCTATATTTATAATTATTTGCCATGTTATTGTGTCCAGAACTTGGAAGGAAAAACTAGAAGAGGCCGAGAGGAGGAAACGCGAGGAAGCCAAAGAGCTTCAGGTAAATCATCAACCCTATACAGTGTGTGTGATGGATCGATGAGCTTTTCAAATGTGTTTCATGGCCATTTTCTGTCTCTTCTGCTTCTTCTCTGTGCGTGGTTTAGCGCGCCGGCGTCACCTTTAAAGTGGATAATCGTCTGCCTAACCTTGTGAACCTGAATGAGGATCCACAGCTGTCAGAGATGCTGCTGTACATGATTAAAGAGGGCCAAACCAAGGTCGGCAAGCTCAAGTCTGAGTCGGCACACGACATCCAGCTGTCTGGAGCGCTCATCGCCGATCAGCACTGGTGAGAACCGGCACGCACCTCGCTTTTTGGTGAAAATTCACCTTTTTGAGAATAGGTCAATTAAAAGAATTGTGTAGATCTGATTAATTAATTAATTTGTTTGTTTGTTTGTTTAATTAATATATTTATTTTATTAATATGTTTGTAAATTAATTTGTACATTTTTTATTTTTGTTAATTTTAACCATTTATATTTTATTTATTTACATTTACTTGTGTATTTTAAAAATTAATTATTTTATTTTACTTAATTATTTTTAGTAATGTATTTTAATATTGTTTTATTTAATTTGTTTTTATAAAAATTTTTATTTTAGTTAATTTTACATATTTATTTATTTACATATTTGTTATGTGGTTTTTAAATTAATTATTTTATTTATAATTATTTGTATTAATATATTTTAATATAGTTTTATATAATTTGGTATATTTATTTAATTTGTGTTTGTAAATCATTTTTAAAATATAATTTTTTACATTTCCTTTTTTATTTAAGTTAATTATACCTATTTATATTTATTGATTTAATTTCTATATTTGTAAATATATATATTTTTTGGTTAATTTGACCTATTTATATTTATTTGTTTAATTATTATGTATTTTGTTTTTGTTATTAGTTATTGTATTTATTTATAATGTTTTTAATTATATTTTAATATTGTTTTATGTATTTATTTAGTTGTTTTTTTATTTATGTTTAATTCTCAATCTTGTAAGGATAAATAAAGAACTAATTGTGGATATCAAGAAAATATTTCAGTTTTGTTCTGTCAGATGTCCATGAGCCATCAATAAATCTGAGCTCTCAATATGCTAATTCAAGCTAGAAACATGCTAGCAACATGCTTTGTTTTTAACTTTTAGCATCATTTTAAACTTTTTTTTTTTTTTGTATTTTTACTTCCGTTTTAAGTGTCATCTCCAGTGTGAAAGGTACTGTCAGCATTAAACCAATGCCAAACGCCAAGACCTTTGTGAATGGACATCTCGTGTCCGAGTGCACCGTTCTCCACCACGTACGTTCTGCTCCCTTATCTGAAATGTTCTTCATTCTGGTAAATTACCACAGTATATATCTAATTTGTTGGAGTACTGTTCAAATACTTACAATACCAGATCAGCAGATATACTCTTACTTAAGATGCCATTTTTCACAGAGTTAGGTCGATCTACATTCTCTAAGTATGCTCCATACGTATGGAATGAGCTTCAACATATACTACTTATGAAATCTGTACCATCTATTGCTGTATTCAAAATATTTTAAAGAACAGTTTAGAACAATTTAGAACAGTGCACATGTTTTAACAATTGATTATGGTTTATACAATTTTTTTTATGTGTGTTGTGACGTATTTTTTATCTTATTTTTTGTAACTTTGTAGAAGAGATATTGTATTCTTGGTTAAATAATTAAATAAAAAACATTCAGTAGTTTACTTGTTTGATTTTTCATGTTTTACTCTGAATTTCAGGGAGATCGTGTGATTCTTGGAGGAGATCATTACTTTCGGTTTAACCACCCTGCGGAGGTTCAGAGCGGGAAACGAGCATCCTGCTGGAGCAGTGGAGACGGTCACAAGGACTTTGAGTTTGCCAAAAATGAGCTGCTGTCGGCCCAGAGAGCCCAGTGAGTATGAGTGTGGTGTTTGGCCTTCTGTTTTTGCTTTGGGCAACTTTTATTTATTTATTTATTTTTCTCTTTTGGTGTGGTGGTGTTTTAGTTTTTGTCTTTTTTGTTTGATATGAGGCGACGCGGTGGCGCAGTGGGTAGCACGTTCGCCTCACAGCAAGAAGGTCGCTGGTTCGAGCCTCGGCTGGGTCAGTTGGCATTTCTGTGTGGAGTTTGCATGTTCTCCCCGTGTTCGCGTGGGTTTCCTCCGGGTGCTCCGGTTTCCCCCACAAGTCCAAAGACATGCGCTATAGGTGAATTGGGTAAGCTAAAATTATCCGTAGTGTATGTGTGTGAATGAGTGTGTATGAATGTTTCCCAGTGATGGGTTGCAGCTGGAAGGGCATCCGCTGCGTAAAACATATGCTGGATAAGTTGGCGGTTCATCCTGCTGTGGCGACCCCAGATTAATAAAGGGACTAAGCCGAAAAGAAAATGAATGAATGAATGTTTGATATGGTGTGTTGTTGGTTTGGATTGCTGTTTTGTTTCTGTTTTTTGTTTTATATTGGTATTAAATTTTTGTCCTTTTGGTTTGTTTTTTGTTTGGTGTCTTCAGCTTTTTTTGGTGTGGTGTTTGGTTTTATGTTTTGTTTCAGTTAGTTAGTTTTTGTCTTTGGTGTGTTAAGGCTTTTGTCCTTTTCGCTTTTGTTTATTGTTGTTTATTTTGTTAAGTTTTTGTTTGCTTTTGTGTTTTTCTTTAGCATTTTTAGTTTGGCTTAATGTTTTAGTTTACATTTTTCTAGTTTGATTTAGTGTTTTGTATGTTTTGGTTTGATTTGAGGTTGTTTTTTATCTGATTTGGTGATTGTCAATTTGGTTTGTTTTTTTGTCAATCGTTTGAAAAAAAAAAAAGTGTAAAATCATTTCACAAAAATAAGATGAAGTGTTTAATTCTTAATCTTTATTGTCAATGTTCCTGCTAGACTGGAAGCTGAGATCCAGGAGGCTCGCTTGAAGGCCAAGGAGGAGATGATGCAGGGCATTCAGGTGGCTAAAGAGATGGCACAGAAAGAGCTGAGCGAACAGAAGAGTCTGTACGAGATCAAGATCAGATCTCTGGAGAGAGAGCTGGTAATCTACATCATATATTACAGCCAGTGTTTAGCATGTGTCTGTACTCCAGTTCCTCAAATACTGATGCTTTCTTCTTCAGGAGGAGGAGAGTGAAAGGAAAAGAGAACAGGAGCTGCATAAACAGAGAGCCGCCAGTCAGATTGAGCAACTGCAGTCTGCAAAAACTCTACTGGAGAAGGAAGTCAGCAGCCATAAGAGACGCCTGCAGATGGAGGCTCAGGCCACTAGACAGGTGAAGATCTTACTTAATATCTTAATTCATCTCTAGAAGTTTTATTTAAAAAAAAGTGCAAAGGAAACAATATTTCTCTCTCCAAACACACACCTGTATATAAGTTTTACAAGAACTCCCCATAGGTGTAGTGTATTTTATACTGTGAAAAACACTCAAAACACTTTGTTTTGCTCTTGGATTGATATGAGATTTGTTGTGCTGTTTATTGATTTTTTATTTATTTTTATCATTATTTCTTTTTATATAGGCGATGGCTGATCATGATGTCCGCCATGCTAAAATTGTGGAGGCTCTTGAGGCTGAAAAGAGGAAGATTGCCGAAGATCTGGCTCAGATTGAGAGGAAACGTGCTCTCAAAGTCACTCAGACTCCTAAAATGGGTACAGGCACACTCTCCAATTAAAAGACATGGAGTTTTCCATCAGTGTGATGTTCACCGTATTCTTCTTCTTCAATATTTGTAGCCATTCCCCAATGGGACGCCATGAAACTGTCTTTGATGATTGAAGAAGCAAACAAAATCAGCGCCAAACTCAGAAAACACACAGTCTTCAGCAGGTACAGTTATTTAGTGTGTGAGAGAGATCAATAATTTTGGTTAATAGCACAATAAATATCTGTTTAATTAGATCATCTATAAGTAAAATTCAGCTATTTTCATTCTGGACGTTACAGAGTTTGTATGTGTTTGTGTTTTGACGACAGACACGAGGCGGCTGAAGAGGTGGAGGGTGAAGACGCTCAACTGCAGGTCCAAGTTCAGAACACCAAACTGGGCATTTCCACCTTCTGGAGTCTGGAGAAGTTCCAGAGCAACCTGGCTGCCATGAGGGAAATCGAGCAGGTGCATTAATAATAACTGTTCATATATGTAAATAATTATTTCAGGTCCCTACCAGTCCCTACCCCTACAGGGTTAATCGAGGGGTTGTGCTCACTGGTCTTTGCTTCAAAAACATGATTATACATAGCTGGATGTTTTAGTTTTTTCCTTGGATTGATGGTAGTTTTTGTGTTTGTTTGTTTGGTGTGGTTTTTATTTGGTTTGATGCCTTATTTTAATTTGGTGTTTGTTTATCTGTCTTTTTTGGTATTATGTTGTGTGTATGTATGTTTGGTGTTGTATTTGTTTTGTCTTTGATTGTATGTTTGTCTCATGATATAATATTTGTTTGTCTTATGAGATATATAGGGGTTCAATCGTCACATATTTTAATAGATTTTCAACTAGTTCATGGTTCATCATTACATCCTTACTCATTTACCATCAGATTTTTTAATTTTTTTTACATTTTTTTAGTATTTCTTATTTGGGCCAATTTACTTAAAAAAATATGTTATTTCATTTTGGTTTGTTTAATTTTTATGTGACTTTTCACTTGGAAACTGCGGCACACTTGATACAAACGCAGTGCTGAGTTTTTAACATCGAGCATCGAGTTGTTTGAACGCAATAACATATGAGGCCATTTGAAGCCTGTTTATTTCCATGTAATTACCCAGTAAAATCAGGAAGCATGTCGTATTGGCACTTGCTCTTATTATCGTAAAAGAATCGGAGGCTAAATCAAGTCTGATGTTTATTGGCTATAGGGGGAAAGCGCCTCTAAAGATGACGACGTGTTTTACGACCCTAATGATGAGTGGGAACCAGACCTATCGGCCTCTTCCTCAACCTCGTCTTTCAGTCGCAGAAGGTATTTCCGTGTGTTTGTATTATTATACAGTTCATGATTCAGATCTTTGTGTTTCCTTGTTGAGGAATGAGGGAACAGAAGCATACTTTGTGCTCAGTGCTGGTTCTTGTCTTCCACTGTGATGCTATTTTTCCCCTTATAAACCAAGCTCTATGGAAAAGCATGTTCCTGAAGCCTTTTTACCATTTTATTGCCTACATGAGCATGTGACTACAGCCAAATTCAATATTGATTCATCAAAAATTGTTCTACACCACATAAGATGAGAAACTGCTGGCAAAAATGCATAAAAAATACCAAAAATTAAAGTAAGAACATTTTGTTTTACAAAAAAATGTGAAACTCTTTGAGTTCCATTCAATTCATCTTTAGTTCTATAGCGCTTTTACAATGTAGATTGTGTCAAAGCAACTTAACATAGAAGTTCTAGTAAATTAAAACTCCGTTTTCAGAGTTCAGTATAGTTTAAATTTTACTGCAGAAAGTCCAAACACTGAAGAGCAAATCCATCGATGCGCAGCTCCACAAGTCCCAAACCAAGCAAGCCAGTGGCAACAGTGGCGAGGAACAAACTTCACCAATTGATGAAAGTGAAGGGAAAATACTCTTGAGAGAAACCAGGCTCAGTTGGACACGGCCATTTCTCCTTTGGCCAAACTTCTTGTGCAGAGTTGTAGTCTAAGCACCGGAGGCTGGAGAAAACTGGACGTAACTTTGAAGGATGCTTGTAGTATTTTCTGAATTATGGAGTGTAATTTTAAAAAATAGATTCCCAAACCTGAAAGTACAGTAAATGTTCATAACTTCAAATCAAAGTGTATATCTTGTAACCAGCTAAAGCAGAATTCAATTGTCTTTGTGATTAGTGATGACTCAGAATGTAATTTTCCATATCTAGATCTTTATTTTTCTGTTGTTGTTTTTTTGTTGCTCAGGAGTAGAAGTTTGCTAAAGAGCAGGAGGATTTCTGGGCGTCTCTATGAGATCCGAGTTCACCCCATTCAAAGTCTACACTGCGCTCCCTCACAGTCCACTGGTAAAGTATTTTTATGGTCTGTATGTGTGTAATGAATCAAAATAATAGCATTGAATAGCATTCTCTCCAAAATACCACTTCTGTCATCATTTCTCAACCTCATTGTATTGTATAAAGCGTGCTTATTTTGTTTAGAATAGGATTTTTTTTTTTAAGAATGTTTTTTTCATTCCTTATGGTGAATGTCAATGGTGTTACGTCCTGAGACGTTTTTAAGTCTCTAGCCATTCTGTTTGAGGAGATGAGATCTCTCTCTTTTTCCAGCCACTGACATCGCAACAGAAAATAAATGATTGGTGATTGGTGGTCACATCCCTAGACCTAAAAAGATTGTAACAATGGGGACCAAATAGAAATCAACAAACTTGTGCATACTATCAAAATTTGCAATGTTTATTTTGCTAGCACACATTGGTAAGTTTAAGGTGAACAATCTGTTAATCCACAGAAAAATGTGTTTGTTTTGGTAATCTTTAATGAAAATATGACAATTTGCTTCCGCTCTGGAACAGCAGTCCTTCTCTGATGATGTCAGTTTGACGGCTTGGGTGAGATATATTTAGCCACGCCCCTCCAACCGCTTGTTTGCTATGAGTGAATGATGAGAGAAGGAGCGCAAAAGTGAAACCCCGCTCCCTACTCAATATTCTGTCTCAGTTGGAAACACACCGTCAAACTGAAATAAAACAAAATCAAACTTTAAACATTCTTCAGAATGCCATAAATTGCCACTTTAGTTGGTCAGTCAATACAAATATGGATGCATAACTGTTTTCTTGGTTTTTGTTTAGTCGATTCAAATCCCCATCACAATATTATTATTAATTTGCTAGTCAGTTGCAGAATTTTTCAAAATCATATTCACCTTCATATCTTTCACAGCCTCCAGAATATATTGTTGTTTGTATACATGGATAAACTATGAATATTGACAAAGAGAGGAATTTCAGCATCATTCATTCTTTTTTCTAACCACTTTATTTCATCAGTTTCTTAAAAAAAATGAACAAATATCTGAAGTACTTTCAGAGCAATTATCAAAGCATGAGTTCCTTGTCCTTTTATTAGGTTTGATGAACAAGCCCCCCTCTCTGCACTCCAGCACCTCTGACTCTGCCCTCCCAGCCATTTGCAAAGATCTGATTGGCTCTGCTGTTGCACGTCTGCGCTCCTGCCAATCAGCTGAAGAGAGTGAAAGCTTGGCTGACAAACTGACCCTAGACCTGCTGTCAGTTCACAGCGCTGTGAGGTCCATCACAGACCTCTATGAGGACCTGGATGACGACAGTGAGGAGAACTGTAAGTGTCCGGCCATTTTTAAAGTCCCACCAAAATGGATGTTCGTATCAATATGTTAGTCTTAAGGTTATCTAAAATCTAGTATGCTACAAAACAATGACATATTTCATCAGTGTCAGTATTCAGCTCCGAATGAATGCGCCTGACACAGAGAGGCCCATTTGGTTGTGTTTGTGTGCAGTGTTTGCCTGCAGTACTGAAGCCCAGACTCATCTAGTGAAGGCCACGTCGGCTGTTGAAAGGGCCGCGTTCGTTACAATGCACTGGGTCTCCAGCATTACACTCTGCTCTAACGCTGTGTCTCAGAGAGCCGACAGTCTCAAGATGGATGTCAAAAAAATCGGAGGATACCTGCAGTTACTCATTCAGGTGCTTGTTAATGGTTTATACGGGTTTATGTTGTTTACTTATCGTTTTAGTGCTGTTGGGGTACCAACGGAAAATAAAAATTCATGTTCATATATATTTGTAAAAAAGTCATATTATTAGAAAATGTCAGAATATAGAAATAATGTCATAAAATTTCATTTAATATCGTATAACAATATCATAATTATAATCATCATCCTAGTGGTGAAATATCTTTGTCATTTCATTGTGTATATTTAAATTGGTTTAAAGCATTTTTAAATTTAACAATAATAATAATATTTATTATTATTATTATTATTATTATTATTAGTAGTAGTAGTAGTATTATTAATAGTATTATTATGTATTTGCTAACAAAGTTTTGTGATTTTAATTTTTCTTGATTATTTGTCATATTTAATTTTAAATATTTAATATATAAAACATATATAATTTTAATATTTATTTTCTAATAATAATATTATTATTTGATATATGTTTAATATTTAATATAAATTTTATATATAAATGTTTAAATTTGTGTTTAAATGTTTAAATATACATTGTGTGTATGTATATATGTGTGTGTGTGTGTGTGTGTATATATATATATATATATATATATATATATATATAAAGCACTATTATTATTATTATTATTATTATTATTATTTCAATATTCAGATAGTTCATAATCAGTTAATTTGATTATTGACTGCCCTCTTAAACTCCCCTTCTTATATATATGTATCTAGCATAAAATGTGTTTATAAATGCACTGAGAAATATGTCAGTGTCAGTGCCGGAGTTGGAATTAAAATGCTGGTGCTGTTCTTTCTGTCTGTTGGTTTTTCAGGGATGTGACTCTGAAATCTCCTCCATGGTGACAGAGGCCCGGAAGAGGGTCGCCGAATGTATGAATCCAGCTTTAAAGACCATTGGTTTTCTGGCTGCAGTGAACGGCACTGATCTTCATTTGAATGAACAGAATTCAGAAATCATAGACAATGTGGGTGTTTTTTGTAGTCTGACCAATCATTATCTAAATTTCAAGCATGTAGAATGAAGTAACATAACACTGTTCTTGTGTTTGTCTTCTCTGTAGAGATCAGTTGTGGATTGCTTGCAGGATGGGATGCGTCAAAGTGTAAAAGATCTTCTCTCTGTTGGTCTGCTTGTCTCTGAGGAGATGCTTCAAGATTCTCGTGGGGGATCAACGGTAATTGTTTAAAAAAAAATCTCTGTGGAATTTATTTTAATCTCAGGAAATAAGCTTAAAGTAGCCTTTGTCATCCATTCAAGGTAAAAAAAAATAAAATCTCATACATTTATTCATAATATACACAGCAGCATCACCTGTCGTCTTGCGGCATGTGTTCTGCAAACTCAGGTTGTTAATGAATGTGAACTACTGCACAGGGTTGTAACTACTTCTGTGACTTTGAACTGAAAGAAATAACAATGTCCAAATATAGGTCATGTACTGTATATACAGTTAAATTATTAGCTTTCTTAAGATTTTTATTTTTATTAATAATTTTTTATTCAAAGGCTAATAATTTTGCTTTCAACTGTACATATAGGCTATATTGTTTCATAACATTTTCTTAATGGTATAAACAAACAAATTTTTTTTGACTTTTTTGGAAAAAGAACAGTTGGTTTTTTGTCATGATTGCTTTTGGTAATTTGGCATTGTAACGTTACACTCAGGCCTTGTTCATATACTGAATAATACTTTACTAAAATAAAAATTTTTTAAACGGGCAGCACTGTCATAACAGAGGTTCCATTCATTAAACACAGGCATATAATAAGTACAATTCTGGTTAAAATGTAAAGTTGTAAAGATGTAAATGTACAGCAGATGAAATGGGAAAAGATGTAGGTAACAAATTGTTTTGGAATTGGATCGTGAATCAGAATGAGTCATGAAGTCCCTAAAGATTCCCACCCTGTAATTTGAGGTGGTGATGCTATACTACAGCATGGGTTTGCATTATTTTCCAAAAATTCAATGGGCTGGAGTCAATTATTTTACTGATACTATGGGTACCTTTAGATTTATTTGATTTGATTTTCGACAATTGTAGGTTGTGAAATAATAAGTCATTCAGTGTAGTGATATAGAACTGTAATTCGGTCAAGACCTGTCTAGAACTACTTTAGTGCATTTATCTGAATTTATCTTTATATTAATTGATATTGATGTACACTTCAGCATAGTTGTATAATTTGTCATGTTTTTGTTTTACAGCTGCAGATCTCTAAATGGGTGGATGTGGCCCGCTCTCTCCAGAACTACTTTCGCTGCTGTTTGTCGGTGCGTCTCACAAACAGCTGTTGTTGTCATTGAGGTTAACATGTTTGGATTGATGACCGAGTGGGACGCCGCTTGTAAAACGTCAAACCCGAGCGCTCTTATCGCACGTCTTGGGTCGTTTTGTTGTTTAGAAAATAAATAGATTGAGTGGAGTGTCGTCTGTCACCTTAATGTGGCTGTAACTGTTATCTTCAATACACAAACTACAGGCTCGCCGTTATTGTTCTGCTAGAGAATGGGATGCTGGGATAAGGAGAAATTAATGTGTCCCACCTACTCGCTCATGTTTTCAAACCTACAGTTCTAAACTGTATGTTTTTGGAGATTGGGGAGTTTAAAATTAATATTATTTTTACCTTTTTTATTTTTATTTATATATGTTGAGTTTTGGGGCAGCTTTTTTGGTTGGGTGAAGTTTGGTTGTCATTTAATTTGTAAATTTTTGCTTGTAGATTTTCTTTATTTTGGTGATTTCTTTGGAGTGGGGTCTGTTAGGTGTGTGTTTTAAAACAATATTTTTATTTAGTTTTTAGGGGGCTGCATTTGTGCAGATTGTTAGGTTTGGTTTAATTTTTGTTTTGGTTTTATTGGTTAGGGGTTTGTTTGATTTAGTTTTTTTGTGGGTGAATTTTTGTTTGTGTAATTTTATTTATTTATTTTAACTGTCTTTTGTTGAACTTTCTAAGAGACATCTTTTCTTTCACAGGAGAGCTCAGACTCTTCTGAGAATCATTGTGTAGATTATGAAGGCTTAAACTTGTGTGACATTCAAAGCACCACCACCAATCTCCACAAGCTGAACCAGGCCATCAAAGATCTGCATTCGTCTGTGTCACGGTTTCTGAAGGGTAAAGCATTTAACATCACCGCATTCATTTACCTAACACTTCACAGTTACAGCAAATATTTCATTTTATTAATGTACATTACAGGTAGGAGTAACGACACTTCAGTCAGTGAAACGATACAGTCTTCATCCCAGATGATTGATAAAATCATCAGCAGCCTTCCTCGTGAAATAACAGGACGTTCAGATGGTCTTCAGCTTCAGGATGAAGTTCGTTCAGCACTCCAGGCTTTGCAAGCGGTGTTTGCTAACAGCACAGATGAAATTCAGAAGCCGGCCACAGATAGACACTTTGTTCAATCAGGTTACAGCAGCAGAAATCGAACCGTCCCTAAAGTTGTGTATTCTCTTTCCTCAGGCATTAGCACATGCTCCAGAGATGCCCGATGGGTGTGATTTAGTCAAGCATATAATGATATTTGGCATAACTGCAAAAACGTTATGTGTATTCTGTTTGCACTCATACAGGTCTGCCATTGTTTGTCTACAAATTTTGTATGACCTCTAGATTTATTTAATGGATTTTAATGACGGGCTTAATGGTACAACTTATAAAAAGGGGTTTCTGTGTATTTTGTATTACCAAGCATGTAAGCCTTTTATAAATCAGAAAACACTTCACTTTCTGGATATATTTTGCACTTGAAACTTTTTTGCACAGGCTTTGTCACAGCTGTTTTTCTACACATGGAGATGTGAGTTTTAGCATTTGCAGCAGCATGTACTCTAGATCATGTAATTGTTCAATATTAATTTATACTTTCAGTAATAAACACTAACTGGGAACGAGGTCTGGTGTCTTGATTAAACGTACTACATTCCTTTACTATCCTTAAAAAGTAACTAGTATCACAGTTAGTTTTTTTTTTAAATGACTTAAGTTTGTAAATATAGACTATTGCATTAAAAAAATAACTTTACTCAACACTTTATTTGTTTTGATTATTATTATTATTTAATTCTTGGTTGCAGCAGAAATGTAAATATTTGTCTGTTGCGAAGTAACATATTTAGTGTAAGGTAGTTGTGTGTTGTATTTTACTGTATGTTACATCTTTGATTTATTTTTTTCGTTTATGCTTTCTTTATGCTAAAACGTATTTTAAATGTGTAAAATTACTTCATTTTGATTTTTTATGCTATATTGGCAAATGGAGGCAAATAGATTTATTTTCTTACAAGCATAAATCTTTGGGTAGTTCAAATTTAATAATTTAATATATAAGTTAGTAGAAAAATGTTCTACTGAAATACATATTTATGTCTCACAAACACAAAAGCTAAAGTTATTTGTATCATGAGGGGAGTGGCGGGAACTGCTGTCTCAGAGCGGGAGGCGCGCGCTCGTTCTGATGATCTCACACAGGAGTTTCTCGCGTTCAAGGGAAAGCGCCTGTAACGTTAAACCGTTTGTTATTAAACTTTTCTCTTCGAGATAAAATATTACTTTTATGACATACGACTAAAACTTTACCTCATATCAGGTAATGGACGATTTTATTCTAATTTAAAGCTTTTAGATGCTTATTCATCTTTATTTGACGTTTCTGCACAGAGTGTTTTGTTTTTTTGTTCGTTTAAAGCTGTCGAAGTCAAAACGTTTAATCTTTTCTTTGTTAAATGCCAGTGTCACTGTTTATGAATGTTGTCTTTATTCCCCACAGGATGAATCTGTTGAAAATTATTTGCTCCAACGTTATTGTAAGTAGGCTAACTTAGTTCTTATCCTAATAACTTACAATGTCGTCCGTTGGATACATTAGGTTTCCCTGTTATGAATACTTATATTATTAATAATCGCACAAGTTTATAATTCATAGTGTTGGTTTGTGTATAATGGCAAAACTCTTTTTTCAAGCTTCTCGTTCATCACAGCATGGAAAAAGGTAAGCATTCATATGAGCATTTAATCATGTAAAACTGATTCCTGTTATATTTTACTGTTATTTAAACAGATGTTAGTGTGAAAGAAAGCACGTGTAACTAAAACACATCCCAAAGGAGAGTTTGAAATCACATGTACAGAATTACAACTTGGTTGCAGGTTGTTATGCCAAATATGTGAGTATGTGTCTGTAAACAAAATACTCCTGTGTTTACAGTGGATAGCAAAACTTTGCTCTCATATGATGACTTTTACCCTGAGTATGTGCCAGATCGACAGCCGTGGAACATTGCCCGTGAGGTCTGCCATCAGCGTTTAGGGACCCTGGCGAAGGTTTCTAATACTGAAGAAATTAAAAAACTTAACAATTTTCTACGGTCTATAAATATCGGCCAACCTGTATGGATAGAAAGTGCAGGCTTGTTCCAAAAAAGTGGTGAGCACCATATTTTACATTTTCCTGTGCACCTCCACCACGGCAATTCGTAACATTTTATTTTAGGGGCTAATTCGTATTAATTTGTACGATCTCATTCATACATTTTAGTAAGATTTGCTCATCCCCCATTTAATGCTAGATTTTGGGGTGGGGTTTGGTGGTATGTTTTCAGGAATTATATGAATCTGTTCTATGAATTCTTACAAATTAGCCACTTTTCTGACAATTTGTAAAAAAGTAAAATTTCCTTGTGAAATCGGGTTGGCACTTCTGTATTAACTATTTTTACAATATTGTTCTTGAATTTTTTTTTTATATATGTATTTCTAGGTTCTCCAAACATATACATGTTGGAATTCCCCAAGCGGCCACACCGGAAATCGGCACGCCTTCGCTATAAGTTCCCGAATATGGAATCGCTTACAGTTTGCACTCACCTCCAGTTAGATCCAACTTGTAACGGGCTTTCCACAATCTTCTCATATGCCATAGAGCTATTCATTAAAGAATTTCAACTCCAAGCACGAATCGTGATGAACGAACCCGTCCAGCTTGCATTGCTGGTGCATGGTTCGAACACCACCTACATAACCGGCTTTCCCAACGACGCCTCCTGGCACTTTGTGTGTGCCAGTTGGGTCGGGAATAGCGGGGAGTGGGTCATCTGGGTGGATGGAAAAATGGTGGATTCTGGGAATTTCCTCAACTCAACAAATCACATTGGAGGTGATGGTCTGTTCATGATTGGACAAGACCAGGAGACCTACGGAGGCTACAACAACAACAAAGCGCTTTGTGGAAATATTACGCACCTTTACATGTGGGATCGTTTGTTGCTCCAAACTGAAGTCCAAAGCATGGAAAAAACCTGTTCACCCGTTCCTTCTGGCTTGTTCTTCAGGTGGAATGAATCCGCACTAGAAATTGAAACCTCCCTTCAGACGCGTAGAGGGAACTCACCATGTCAAGGTACAGTCGATGCAGGTGGTCTTGCACCTTCACGTAATAATTTCCACTCTTTCCTCAAAGATAATACAGCAAAATGTTATTGGTAATGGTTGTAAATATTTCATCCGTTCTGTAATGCTAAGACCCACCCTTCAGAACATGCAATTGCCATCACATGAGTCATGGATCCAGAGTTTCTTACTCTTTTCAAAGCAAGGACACATGGTCTTTAAAGACTTGGAGAGCTTGAGAACTATGACTCATGGTGACATCTTAAATTTGGCAGACTGAACGCAAACTTGGCCCCAGACAGATGAATTTACACAAAAGGATCCATTTTGTGCTAAATGATTTTTTGTCTGTGATTTGTATAGGTTCCAGAAGTCAACCACCAAACCAAATTCTCATCTCTGGGTTGAATCAGAATCAGAATTTTTCAAACAAGACTTGTGTAACCTTTGACCCTGTAAGTGGGAAACCGATTAATGACTCGTGTTGGACACACAGAGGAAGCGTCTGCCTGGTCCCGAAAGGTGATCATCTGATTTATGGTGTTCTTCATTTTCAAAAAACACAGTCCTAACAAAACAGATATTTTCTTCTGTGTTGTGACTATTGCTGTAAATCAAACACCTTGTCATTATACAGTCTGATAATGTTTCTCTGACACAGCAACATAATATTTGCCAGTGCATCCAAAAATTCTGCGATATGATTCAGTATATCGTAGTTTATCGATTTAAATATATTTAGTGCTTGTTATACACAAATTTTTGCATTGCTTTACAGTAATAAATAATTATTACAAGTGCTTTCACATTGGCGTGAATCGAGTCACAATTCCATTGCAACCACTCAGACTTGGGTACACTTCCTTACATTTATATTACTGATACAGCTGCTACTGTTATTATTTATACATTTGCAGTTACGGTAGTCATTTTTTTCTGTTTGTTTATATTATAAATTGTTTTTATGATGTATACTATAGGTTACAGCACAAATTTTGATAGTCGAAAGATTTGTATGTTCACTAACACATCACGAGAGAGTTTTTCTGAAACGTGCACAGACGCAGTGTTACACAACATGATTTTACAACCCGGTGTATAAAAAACCCCCACAATGCTTAAAGTCCCAACAAAATTGAAGTAACAACTAATATTTTACATCTTTATGTGAGGAACTTCGAAGCATTCGCCTGAAGTTCTGTGCAACCTTGCCATACATGGAACCAAAAAAATATATTCCATCTATGGCATACATGTATTATTGCCTATTGCCTATTATTGTAATATTGCCCTCTCTCTCTTTTTCTTTCTCTCTCTAGTTAATACTGATATGAGCCGTGAATGTTTGCAGAATATACAGGTTATTTTTCAGCTTCAAGAAAAACTGCGAATTATGAAACATAGGTTCACACTATAGCCAACAATACATATACACCAGTAATCACTACATCTGATGGCTTATTGCATTTTTGAAGCCAGGCACTGTCTAAATACTGTTTTGTTCTTGTGCTGAAATGCAATCTTGTGTATTTTCATTTCAGTGCAGCTGGACTTTGATTTTCCAGGGACTTCATTCTTCTCAAAAGTCAGCAGCGAGTTTCATTCCAAACCCGTGAGTTAAACCTAGCTCATGACTTATTTTTATTAGGTGCGCTATAAACTTTCACAATTCACCAAGAAACTGCTCCTTTCTCTTGTAAATCAATTTCCTTCAA
Organism: Danio jaintianensis; assembly: GCA_903798115.1. Taxonomy (NCBI): domain Eukaryota; kingdom Metazoa; phylum Chordata; class Actinopteri; order Cypriniformes; family Danionidae; genus Danio; species Danio jaintianensis. Next base: position 9,040,486 of record CAIGQV010007757.1, on the reverse strand, counting down.
ATTTTTTAACCGATCATTCAGTATTTCAACTCAAAATATAGTCAGAACGAAATGACTCGATCTTACATAATCTTCCTCTTTTTTTTTTTTTTTTCCACAGGATACTGAAAATGCAAATGCGACCTTTTTCTCAGAGAACGAACTGACTCGTCATATTTCCCTCTTGAGTGCCGTATTAAGAGTTTTGGACAGCAATGCAGAAATCATAACACATTCTGATCTTCTGTACCTCACTGAAACCATCGAGAAAGCCACTCAACTCAATAAAATAGGCATTCCTGCTGAACTCTTCATATCCATGATCCGCAATGGCCTGAAACTAGTCAGCAGGCTCATTGACCCCAATATGGCCGAAAAGTGGGAGGATTTGAAAGCAAGTGAAGTTTGTTTGTGGGACTGAAAATTGGATAAAACCCTACCCTTTTGGAAGTCAAGTTTATAAGTATTTTTCCATTTTTTTAGAATAACCCCGGACCATTGACAATGCTAGAAAATATTGACAAGCAGCTATGGAGGCTGGCGGATGAGCTCTGGGCCGAACGCAAAAGCTTCACAATGTCAACAAAGAATATGGGTACTGTGTTTTTGCCTTATTTATCATGACTAGGTAAAAAAAAAAAGAATCAATATTTGTTTTCTTGAGAGGTTTTAGAGTAATAAAGATAAAGTCTGTTATTGCATTCTGAACAGTTATTAATATTTAGCCATTGCTTTTTTTTTGTTGTCCTATCATACAAAACATACAAGTTATGATAAGGGCTTGTTATATCAAGAGTCACGAGACCAATTGCTTCCTTAGATATTCATCTGGAGCCACGACGACTGGCGCAGGTGAGCTGCGGTTGTGTTTTCAAGCCCTCGGTTCACGGCGGTCAGTTTGGCAGCCATGATGAAATCCTCATACCAGAGTCAGAAATGCAGAGAGTCTTTTCTCTGGGTAAGACAGTATGGATTGTTTGGTTATTTCAGCAGACAAATGTCATTCCAAATGTTTTTAAAAAAGCATCTGTTTGCTAATATTATTCAACAGGCCATAAGGAAGTGATGCTTATTCATACTTACTACAGTAACCTGGCTGAGATCTTGTCCAGAGTCGAGGTCAAAACCACTGCTGACCAACTGACAGACAGCAAGAGGTCAGCAAGAGCCAACTCAATCTGTCCATACCTAAAATTGCAATCTTTTCATCCTAATGCACAATTAGGGGGTGTAATTCATTTTTTTTGTCTATAATAATATAATATATTGTTTTTAAATGGGGCGGCACGGTGGCTCAGTAGTTAGCACAGTCACCTCACCCAAAAGTTCACCCAAAAAAGACAATTTCCTCACCATTTGCTCACGAGGTCCTAAACTTTTATGCATTTCTTTCTTTTGTTGAACACTAAACATGACATCCTGAAGAATGCAGGACAAAAGCAGCCACACTTAGGGGTGTGCAATATTTTTTTGTCTATGATAAAATTGTAGCGTATGGTTTTACTATGTTTGAACTGGCATTGTCACAAAACAGAAACACACTATTGAGAATTCAAAAGCAGTCACTGCGTGACAAAACCTATTAGAATTCAGTTATAATTATCCGTTAAAAAATCTCTGCATAGGTTTGTGCATGCTTTTTTTAAATTTAAAACACAAGCAAGAGCCCTTTTACAAAATATAAGCATGGATCATCTCAGATCTGATATAAATTTTATACTACTGTTTAACAAATAAAAAAATGTAATATGGAGTGAGTTTACATTTTAGACATAATATTGTCTGTTTTGACAACAAAACATTTTCTAAAAAAGGAGCAGAACATTTGTGTCTAAGAACAATACTGTTGCGTTTTGTTCTAGAATGATTCTGCTTTTGAGCTATTTGAGTCAATTATTCATTCACTTGCTTTTAAAAATTTTTTTTAATTAATAAGCCATTTAAATGAATTGATTGAATGAATGGTTGAATTAAAGACAAGGACTTGCCATCACTGGTGGTTTTAGTGTCAATTATTTATTCAACTAAACCAGAATAGAAACCAAAAAAACGCTTTTAACAAAATATGTTTGTTATCATTATTGGGGGAAAAATCTTCAGAATTTCAAGATAAATAAATTGTATATATTTTTTTCTCAGTATCACACACACTTATTTTGTTTTTATTTATTCGCAGGCATCACAAAGGTCAGCTGGCCACTGCAGTGATCTCAGCGACAGTGCGGGATGTTCCCAGAGCAGAAAATATTCCTGTGTCTGTCCAGTACACTCTCTCCTCTGGGATAATGGTAAAAAGAAGTTTTAAAAAGTGCAAGTAAATAGCAGATAGTAGCCACACCCCAAACCATGGAGACTGCTCTCAGGTGTTCTGATGGAATCAGGGAGGCTCAGTATTTACACTTTTATGGAAGATAAACCCTTATGCTGATGATACACAGGACAACTTTTGGGCAATGTTGCTGAGCAATTTTACAGAGCGATGTTGCATTCTATTAAGAATTGGCAACAGCATTGTATCTAACAGCATTGCCCCAATTAGTTAACCTGTGTCTCACCCAGTTGCCCATTTATAACATCATTTTCCAAAGTTGCCCAGCAACATTGCTCAAAAAGTTGCCCTGTGTATCATCAGCATTATAGTAGGCAGTGAACAATAAACATGGTAAATAATATTATTCATTCATTCATTCATTTTCTTTTCGGCTTAGTCCCTTTATTAATCTGGGGTCGCCACAACGGAATGAACCGCCAACTTATCCAGCATATGTTTTACGCAGCGGATGCCCTTCCAGCTGCAACCCATCACTGGGAAACATCCACACACACTCATTCACACACATACACTACGGACAATTTAGCCTCCCCAATTCACCTATACCACATGTTTTTTGGCTTGTGGAGGAAACCGGAGCACTTGGAGGAAACCCACGCGAACACAGGGAGAACATGCAAACTCCACACAGAAACGCCAACTGACCCAGCCAAGGCTCGAACCAGCGACCTTCTTACTGTGAAGCGAACGTGCTACCCACTGCGCCACCGTGCAGCCCTAAATAATATTAATTTTGACATAAATTAATAAATAACTTGAAATAAAAGAAGTCAACTGAAACATTTTATTTTATTTATATATATTTTTTATATATATTTTTTATTTTGATTTGTTTTGCTAAAAAAACCAAAAACTATAACTGAAAAAAAAAAACTATAATTATTAGTCATACCAAAGAAACATTACTCTGACACTTTTTCCTTGTTATTTTTGGTTTTAACTGAACATTATATTTTTATTATTTATTTTATTTTGTTTTGTTTTGCTAAAATAACAAAAACTATAACTAAAAAAAATAAAACTATAATAATATATCAGTCATTGCTCTGACTCTTTTTCTTTGTTTTTCTTGGTTTAGACTGAATATTCCAAGCAAGTAACTCCCGTCTGTGTCTTCTGGAATATTGGCTTGATGTAAGTAAACTTAATCCTGTTACAATTCCTGTTATTAATTTGGTTTCTGTCATATTACTTTAGGTCTTGTTTAAGTCTGATTTTGGTGTTCACAGGCCAGGTCATACAAGTGCTTGGTCCAACAAAGGTTGCAGAGTGGTGCCTTCACCTCTTGATGTGACTTCCTGCTTTTGCAACCACACCACCAATTTTGCTGTCCTCATGAATTTTATGGAGTCACGGGTATGTTTACAGTGTGTTAAAAGTGTAACCAGATGTATGCTGCAAACAAAGAATTCTTAATAAATGTAAAATAAATTATGAGTTAAAATGTAGTCTCACATCCATATACTATATTAATAGCATATTTTATATATCTTTTAAATATATATTTATTATATAATTTAAATATCGTTATTTTATTTAATAAAAACTATATATATATATATATTAAAATAAATTGAAAATGCAATATTTTTGTTTATTTAAATTATTAATTTGTTATTAATTTAAATTAGCATATAAAAAATTACAGTAAACACACACACACACACATATATATATATAATTTACAGTGCGTAATTACAGTAATTTTTTTTTACTTAATCTAAGCAATCTATTCATTAGGGATTCCTGAAAATATAATATATATAGATTTTTTTTAACTAATAAGCCAAAACAAATAAAAATTGAGAGCCAGATCAGCATATTAGCAATAACAGTAATGATAAAATATCAATAAACTACATTTTAATGTATATTAAAATAGAATACGGCGACGCGGTGGCGCAGTGGGTAGCACGTTCGCCTCACAGCAAGAAGGTCGCTGGTTCGAGCCTCGGCTGGGTCAGTTGGCATTTCTGTGTGGAGTTTGCATGTTCTCCCCGTGATCGCGTGGGTTTCCTCCGGGTGCTCCGGTTTCCCCCACAAGTCCAAAGACATGCGGTATAGGTGAATTGGGTAAGCTAAAAACCGTCCGTAGTGAATGAGTGTGTATGAATGTTTCCCAGTGATGGGTTGCAGCTGGAAGGGCATCCGCTGTGTAAAACATATGCTGGATAAGTTGGCGGTTCATCCCGCTGTGGCGACCCCAGATTAATAAAGGGACTAAGCCGAAAATAAAATAAATGAATGAATGAAAATAGAATACTGGTCTTTAAGGTTATAACAACATTCACTATATAATATTGTTGCTATGTATTTTATATCTAAATATATGAAGCCTTGGTGAATATAATATAATTATTTGCTAAACAAAATTATTCCAAACCTTTTTTTTTTATATTAAAATTAATTATGATTGTGTGTTTTTAGATGTTACAATGAATGTCCGTTATAACACAAACTGTCCAGTAGAGGTCACTGTTAGCTTACAATTATACTATATAAAGCTTTAGTGAATTAGTATCCAGCATTATATGTATATATCCTCTGTAAAACTTTATAAACAGCAAATATGATTTTACTTTATTGCTGAACAGCCATTACATTCCCAAAACATATATATCTCTCATATCATTATATGAGCATTATGGCTACACGATTGTGTTTTGATGGCGTTTTCTCCACAGTGGAGCGCTAAAGAGGAGAGTGTTTTGACGAAGCTGACGTTTATCGGGTCTGGAGCGTCTCTCTGTGCACTGCTGGTGACCTTGATGCTGTTTACCGTGTTGGAGTAAGTGCTTTTCGCCCATACACCGCATCATTCACAGTCTTTATCATGTCTGACTTCTAGTGTTGGCTTCCTGAGGACTGTAATGGGGGTCAAAAGTGCCACCAATATGCTTAAAATTAACTTTTTTTTTTTTTTTTTAACTGGTGCTAAATAATTTTTTAGTAGCCATGAAGATTTCATTTGAGAAAAACACAGAGCAAACTGTAGATATATGCACTTAATAAAATGTTTTAGCATTAATTATTTATTTTGTAATTTTTGTTATTTAAATTAGATTTTGTTTTTCATTAATTTTATTTCATTCTTAGTAGTAACATTCTTTTGTTGAATATTTATGATATATATTTGGATATTTGGAATTTGTAAAAAATATTTCCAACCTAAAATTAATTTTTGCAAAACTTTTGCATTATTTGCTCAATTCTTGTGTTTGTTCAGTGAAAATGCAAAAAAATCTTGTAAAATATTTCTTTGTTTAACCTCAAGAACACTTGGACTTGCAAAATCCTGAAGGAACTGTTTTATTAGACATATATTATTACACATTTTAGTTGATAATTAAATAACTAATGAGTGTTTTATATTTAGTGAATAATTTAGTTAATTTTTTATGGCGACTTTAAAATAGAGAATAAACGAACAAACTCGCTAGCCAATTATCAAAAGTAACACTGTTTCATTTGTTCGCCGGGAACTTTTTGTTACTCTCATTTGAGTTTTCATTCTGTGTCCCGAGTGTTTGGGCTCATAAGACTCATAACATGGACCCACAATCACAGTCCTCATGCTTGTCAATAACGCACAGTCCTGAGACTGAATCTGTATTGAAAACCACTAATCGGCTAATTAGCGCTCGGTGCCAAATGAGCCCGAAGCTGAAGTTTTATGGTGACATTACAGGGGGAGTTAATTAAAGCAGAGGCTCAAACCAAAAGAGCTTCATCAGCGCCGTATCAACCAAGCTGATTCTTTCAGAGATTTACAGCCTCCATAAACACTCCCACTTCATCTGGATTAAGACCACACACTGCAGGTGTGAACAGGACAGCGAAAATTTACTTATAGTTATGACTTGTTGATCACTACACTCAAAATATGACATTTGTTTGAACTACTTATTTAAAATGAGGTGAAACAACACAATTCTTGAGGTTTTTTCAACTGATTTTTTGTTGATGTTCAATCCACCTAAATTTGTAAAAACTGATAAACTTAATTCCTTCATGTTGTGCCAATGCAATCCAGGATTTTTTACAGTGTATGAGTTGATTAATTACATTTAGAATTGCAGATGTCTCACAAGTTTTCATAAATGAAAAACAAAAAGCATTGTTTCGTTAAATTAGTGCTAATTTGCAAATATTTCCAACACAAAAATGTGAACATTGAATGAAGTCAGATTCAACATTTTTTGTCTGGAACAAAAGGGTTTTACAGAGAGGAATTTAGTGAATGTCTTTTTATCATTATAATTCAAAGTTTTGCAATGTGTGCCATCAGTTAATAAACCTCAGTCATGAAATCTGTTTAACAAACACTGCCCATTTATTATTTCAGCCTTTTAATTTAGCACCTATTGCTATTAAAAAATATATATTTTTAATTTCAGTTAACAGAAGAAGATTTAAAGATGCACATTTTCATTTTTTTTTTTGTAGGTTTAATAACTTTAGTATTTTATTTTCCATTTGTTTAGTTTTTTAGCCTTTCAAATAGTGCCAATGAGCATGTTATTTATTTAGTGAATAATTTTGTTAATTTTTCTGGCAACTCTAAATTAAAACTAAATAAGCACAATTTACTGGCCAGTTAGCAATTATCACTGTTTCATAGTATTCATAAAAGTTCCATAGTTGGTTTTTAAATCTGTAAACCATACCTTCGTTTTTATTCTGTATCAGCAAATTTGTAATCTGTGTGTGCACTTTTGCAAATCCGTTCCCATGGATTTCTGATTAAGTCACTTGTGGGAGAACAAAAAATAATATGAATATATAATCAGATTTTTCTTTAAACCCCTTCACAATACAGATAAGAATAAAAACTTTGCAGTTTGATTTTTGTAATTCTGAAGTGAAGATTTATGATTTAATTCAGGAAAAAAAATACATTTGAGAAAACTGGCTTCAATAATATGTATTGAATATATACATATTGGTAAATATAATATGTTTTCCAATATTATAACATTAATAAACATCCAAACAGAAGTGAGGCGAATGTTAGCAAAAAAATGGGAATAAATATGACAAGAAGTGTTTCTTTATTTTAACAGCATCCCGAAATCAGACCGTACATCAGTCCACAAGAACCTGTTTGTGTCTCTGACTTGTGCTCAGATTGTTCTGCTCTGCAGTGGATCTGCTGTGCATAATAAGGTATCAAGTTTTTCACACTTTTATTTGGTAGCACAACATTCAATACTTGAATGGAACTATTTTAAACTGTGAAATGTACTCCTTTATTTTTGTATTATTTATGAACTTTTATTTATGTAGCTTTTTTCATATTTTCATAAATATTTATATATTTGTTTTATTTTATTTCAGCTTTATTTGTATAACCATTATTAGCTGTTAAGTGTTATTTCATATAACTTTAGTTAAAAGTAGCAACACCACTATATTGTTTTATTTTTATAGTTTAAAATAAAAAATAGCATAATAGAATTTAAATTATTAAATTATAAAAAGCTATAAAAGGATATAAATATATATTTTTAGTAGCTGGTAATATTAATTTATGCTTCATTTTATGTAAAAGTATTATAATTTGCAGATTATAATTATTATTATAATTTAATAGAATATTATGTAATGACTATATATAATATAATTACTATACATTAGTTATATAATTAATGTTTTTATTATGTATTATAATTAGAATAATATAAAAATAATACAATAATATATTATCAATATGTAAAAAAACAATAAAATATATTTAGAAAATCTGTTTTATTATTTCAGTTAGTAGTAGTTTTAGTATCAGTTTTTTAGCTTTTTATATTATTTTTCACCTATTGTAATTAATAATGTAGATTTTTTTATTTCACCTAATAGAAGAATAATGCTTTTATTTTGTTTTTAGAAATTTTAGTACATTATTTAGCATTTGTTGTGTAATTAATGTTTTATAAACGGTGCCAAACCAACATTTCTACTTTTCATTACAATTATGTAATATTCATTTATATATATATATATATATATATATATGTATAAAATTATATTTTATTTCAGCTTTTATATCAGTGTCAAAATATAATATCCATGTTTAATATCCATTTACTTCAAAATAGTAACATAAATGTATAAATGAAATAAAAGATAATTATTATGTAGTACACAATCTTTTTATTGATTTGTTTTACTATATTACCTCACATCCTCAAGTGCCAGTCCTCAATTCTGTTTCCAGAACAATTACAAAATAGTCCCATCAGGCTGACAGTGTCTTAAAACAACATTAGTGTTGCTGTTATACTTAGCACTGCGTGAACTGACACACAGCCACCTTTGTGTGTCCATTTGACCTGCTGACCCCTGAGCGTCTGCCCTCTGACCTTTGCCCTGTAGGTGGCCTGTATGCTTGTGGCGGCTCTGATGCATCTGTTCTTCATGGCTGCCTTCAGCTGGATGCTGGTCGAAGGCCTGCTGCTCTGGAGCAAAGTAGTGAGCGTTAATCTGAGCGAAGACCGCCACATGAAATACTACTACCTGATTGGCTGGGGTAATGTGACTCTGCCTACAGTCTACTAAGTTACTGGTTGGGTTTGATGGTATAGCTATGCTGGAAACCTGTTGATGGAAACCTGATGGAGAATGTTTCTATGTACTTTATACTTGACAAAGATGAAAACACATTTTATTAAACACCCTAAAAAAACTAATATTTATCAGCATACTCCCTAGATTGATTAAATTAGGAATTAATAACTTTTTTGTTGTATTATAAATTCACTAATATGTTGTTTAAACATGCAAATGAAGCATTGTTTAATGAAATATCCATGATTTGCATTCATTTCTAGCACAAAAATCTGAGCGTTATATTCAAAATATATATATATATATATATATATATATATTTTTTTAAAGGTTTTTACTTTTGTAAATCTATTTTTATCACTATTTAAATCATAAATACTGCAAATATCCTGAATTTTTATTTTATTTTATGTACAATAAAACATTGTATGTTATCAGGCAAATTATGTATTAACAAATCCCTCCGTAAAAACCTTCAGAATACAAATGTGAATAAAACAGTTTGTGCAGTTTGGTGTGAGTTGCTGAAATGGAGATTTTTGAAAAAACCCACGTTGAGAAAACAGCCTTTAAAAATATGCAATAGTAGTATTTTATCAAACACACATTGATAAAGTGCAACAACAGAAACACTTAAGGACACATTTTCCATTCTAATGCACTACTTGTAATTCTGTTTCTATGTAAACAACAGACGTGCGTCACCATTAAGCATGTGTCTTTCACAGCGCCTCACGAATGAGTGGCGCATTTTTAAGACACAATGTCAAGTAAAAAAAAAAAATTTAACTTTTACATGCAGCACCGCTCGTCAATGTCAGTTCCAAAGCAGTGGACCTATCAGCATAACTAGTAGGCGGGGCAAACGTTCCTTGACAACTGTTTTAATTGCGTAGACTATAGAGTACACAAAACATGTCACTCATGTAGTTTTGAATGGGTAAAAATGGAGCAGTCAATATGGCCACTCTAGTGAAGGAAGCCCCGCCCCCACCTTGTTTTCAATTCAATTAATTCAATTGTGGTCTGCAAACACTGGGCTGAGTTGAATCTCAGGGAATACTTGACTCACAGAAATAAGAATTCAAAATCTGTCTACATAAAGCTTCACCAAACAAATAAATGTTCTCTTGTTTTGTAATCTGTATGAAATGAGCATGAGGTACTGTCTTTCTCATCTGATCACATTTCCTGCCTCTGCAATTCAAACGCAAATCAAGCTTGACATCGTCTGATAAAACAAATTTAGAAACTAAATTCATAAGACGGTTGTTTTTAGATTTCATTGGTGATTCCAAATATGAAATTTAATCGAAAGCTTGGCAAACAGTTTTGGAGAATTTGAGGTTTCCATATAGTAGAGATAGTAGCTGTGCTTGCATGCCTGAGATGCGTTTCAAAGATGGCCGCAGAGTCAAACGACTTGCCTGAAGTCATTGAGTCACCATGAAACGGAAGCTGAGATTTTTTTTTCTCATATCGTGATGTACATCCAATTGAAATGGTCCTGAAATGGGGAAAAAAAGATAGGGCGGTGTATGATTTCATACTTCGGGAACCGATTGGATCGTTGGAGGAAGATTGACGAATGGATGAAAGCAAGCGCTGATAGCCCCGCCCAAAAGTTGTTTCGAGGGGACCGGGAAGGTTATAGTATCTGATAAAAGATTATGAGAAATTTTTACTCAGTAATGAATTGCGCAGATGTATTGTTTATAACAAGAACTACTTTAAAAATATAAAAATGAGAAGAGCAAATTTACATTTTATGCAGACTTTAAAAAGACTTTGTTTGACGTTAAGTTCTTTGACTGTTTTCTTTACGTAAGACTAAATGAAAAATGTCTTGTCTTAAAGTGGAATTATTATGCAAAAATCACTTCTATAAGGAGTTTAAACACAGTTGTGTGGCAACAGTGTGTGAATATAGCCAGCCTCTAATGGTACAAATGAATTCTTTCCATGTTTTATAATCGCACTTCATAAAAAAACCTTTGTACGTGTCATCAGAGGGGCCAAGCCCTGCCCATTAGGGACAATCTCACTGAGGCACAGGTGTTTGTAGCTCCGACCTCTGGCTGGGAGCACAATCTCATTTGAATTTAAAGCGACAGTCACCAAAACGGCACAATTGGGATCAAAGCTTTTAACGGGCAGTTTCAAATAGTTATAAAAAATTATCTGTGGTGGATTTTGAGCTAAAATTTCACATACACAAACTAGTTACATCAGAGACTTAATTGACCTCTTTTAAAAAGGGGTATAATAGGTCCCATTTAAAGAAACAGCAGATATACTAATCAAAATGAAGACCAAAAAGATCAAACTAATTCAACAATGGCTCTGAAAACTGCAGTGTCACTCGTTTCCAAATGCGGTTTGGTTTATTTTTGTTTAGTTTATTTTTTCTGTCACAGTCAGTCATGTGTAATGTAGAAATGTGTGTTGTTTGACAGGTCTGCCAGTGCTGATCGTCACCATCACATTGGCCTCTGCCTCTGGGAAATACACTGCTGATGGTCACTGCTGGCTCAGTGTTCAGAACGGCGTCATATGGGGCTTCGCAGGACCCGTCATCTTTATTATTATGGTGTGCCTCTGCTTCTGTTATTACTGACTATGTTTTACACTTTAAAATACAAATGCTAAAATTGATTATTTAGTGATTAATTGTATCCAAAATAATGTGTTTATGGTGTTTATTTATTATGAATATGTAAATACACACATGCATGTATATATTTGAGAATTGTTTTTAATTCATATTTATATATAAATATCTATATACAGGTGAAGGCAAATGTATTAGTACTACTGTGAAAATTTTATTCTTTTTCAGATATTTCCTAAGGGATGTTTAACGGGGCAAGTCAATTTTCACAGTATTTCCTATAATATTTTTTTTCTTTTGGGAAAAAGTCTTGTTTTTAATTTTTAAAGCAATTTATTATTAGCTCTTTTAGGATTTTTTTTTTGATTGTCTACAGTACAAACCACTGTTGCCCAATGACTTATTAACCAAACTTCAATTCAATTCAATTCAATTCAATTACATTTGTTTATTGTCATGTGCAAGTTTGACAATAAACAAGTTTCCCTATGCAATGAAATTCTTACTTTGCCGTCCACAGTGAAGTCATACACAATATACACATCATACACATATATACACAAAAGTGACAGAAGTAGTACTTCTGTCGTAGTACAGTAGTACAGTAAGTAGAACTTGCCTACTTAACCTAATTAACCTAGTATCTTGTAAAATATTACGGACTGTCATTATGGCAAAGACAAAAGAAATCTGTTATTTCAGTTATCAGTTACTTATCAAAACTTACTTATCAAAACTATTATCTTTAAAATGTGTTGAAAAAATCTCTCCGTTAAACAGCGCTTGGGATAATGTTTGAAAAAAAGAATTAGTTTCACAGGAGGGCTAATAATTTTGTCTTCCACTGTAAATAATATAAATTCATTCATTCATTCATTTTCTTTTCGGCTTAGTCCCTTTATTAATCTGGGGTCGCCCCAGCGGAATGAACCGCCAACTTATCCAGCATATGTTTTACGCAGCGGATGCCCTTCCAGCTGTAACCCATCACTGGGAAACATTCATACACACTCATGCACACACATACACTATGGACAATTTAGCCTACCCAATTCACCTGTACTGCATGTCTTTGGACTTGTGGGGGAAACCGGAGCACCCGGAGGAAACCCACGCGAACACGGGGAGAACATGCAAACTCCACACAGAAACGCCAACTGACCCAGCCGAGGCTCGAACCAGCGACCTTCTTGCTGTGAGGCGAACGTGCTACCCACCGTGCAGCCCATAATATAAATTATTTATTAATATGTTTGCTTTGTACATTTTTGAATGAGATGTTTGTATATGTTATGCTTGTGTGTATATAAGTAAAATATAAGTCAATATACACAGTTCACACACACAGAGATCAGATATCTTATGTAAATACAAACTTTTATTTTTGATTTTACTTGTTTTGACAGCTTCTATACAGATACACAGACATGTGTATAAAATAACTTATCCTATTGTGTATAACTATATGTCATCTATTATAATATTTATAGTATATAATTCAGATTAATTGATTTATATAACAATAATAAATCTAAATGTAAATATGTGTTTTAAATGTGTGTGTAATTTACATTGCTTTAGTACATTATATACTTTAATACACTATATGCATATTTGCATATATTTAGTTTATTATTCTTATAAATATCCGTATGCATGTTTATTATAATTTGAGTATTTATGTCTACAATATATGCAGTTGAAGTCATAATTATTAGCCCCCCTGTATATTCTTCTGTGTGTTTCAGGTGAACATCATGATTCTGACCCGTGTGGTGGTTATCACCATCGCCACCGCCAAGAGGAGATCTTTAATGATGGCCCTCAATAACAGCCCTGAAGAGCAAATCTCTGAGCAGATCAGGCAAGACGGCTCTCTTTCTTTCATATTAACACACGCTATCCTCATTAGCTCATTCTTCAGTGCTCCATTATACTGTTTTTTGTCTTACGCTTCGCCACATGGAGGCACCCTTTCACAGCTGAGCTCATCTTCGGCTGTTCCCGAGTCAGATTGATCTTCACTCGTTCTGGCTTTTCATTAAAATAATCTATTTGCACATTACAGCTTCTTTCAACATCAAATGTATTATGTTTTTTTTTCTCCATTAAGGTAGGACACTGCAGGTGAACAGTAAAAAAAAAAATAATAATAGTTCTTCCTCAGTTCATAAATTATACTAAGACTTTATTTTATTACAGGTTTTCAAATCTTTTTTATATTTAAATATGCAAATGAGGCATCAATTAATTAAATATGTGCTCATTTGCATGCATTTCTAGCACAAAATTTATTTTTATATATTACAATCAAAGGTTTTTACAGAGTAGATTTTGGGAATCAGTCTTTTAATCACTCCATAATTCATAAAATACAACTAGAGAAAAAAAAATTACAATTAGTTTGTACAATACATTTTTCTGTATTATCAGGCACATTATGTATGAACAAATCCTTTTGGAGTACAGATTTATAAATTTAATAATACTACATATTTTTTGATTTTATCACAGAATTAAAAAAAGATTATTTTGAGAAAACTAAACATAAAAATAAACGTTGTAATTAAAATCTACGAACACAAATGGATTAAGTGCAACAAAAGACACTTAAAAGACTATTTTGGATATTTACATTAAGCTTTTTTTAAAAAGAGTGTTTCAAAAATCTCAAGATTGACAGGTTGGAATTTGTTTTACATAAATCTTAAACTTTAAAACAGCAATCAGCCGTTATATATTTTTAAAAGCAGCCGTTTATACAGATCCCCCTGTTAGTTTATAGATTCGGCGTCTCCTTGAGACTGTAAATAACCACAACGCAAATTAAGCTGCCACCCGTCCCCAGCATTTCGACCTCCGGCAGCAGTCGCTGAGGCCTCTGTGTGTGCAGAAATATCAATGTGATGCTTGAAAGCCGCTGGTCAAACCCAAGGAAAATCAAACACACGTTTCCTTCGCTTGGCAGGGCTCGTCCGCACCGCAGCTGGTTCGCTTTAGTGGTTACCTGACTAGCGAGGTAATTTTACACTAAACAGAATTAAAAGCCATTTAGCGTGGAAATTGTCACAATGTGAGAATAAGCAGCAGCTCCCGTTGTGCTGGGAATGACCCCTCGAAATCTCTCTTTTGCAGTGTAAAAAGCTACGGAGAGAGTTTGTATGTACAAGTACGCATGATTGAAATTAGCTAATTCTGCTGTATCAGATCTGATTGTGCGTGTGTTTCAGGGCGGCTGTGAAAGCTGTGCTGGTTCTTTTGCCGATTCTGGGCCTGACGTGGCTTTGCGGTGTGCTGGTGCCGTTCTCTGTGGTCATCGCTTATGTCTTTAGTCTTCTTAACTCACTGCAGGTAAGAATGTTGCTCTCACGCTCGCTCGCACGAACACACACAGTCTGGGTTCATCTCCATTACTTTTTTCAGTATTACTGAGGAGTTTTATTAAAATATAACACGGTATGAAAGTTACTAAAATGTTCAATTCCATTTACAGATTTACCAGTATGAATTAACCCTCTTGGAATAAATGGTATTGAATATTGTATAAAATTTCTTTTAATATAAAACTCAAAATTGCTCAAAAACATTAACGAAATTGACATTTATTTCTAACAAAACGATGTCATAGTCTTATATATGAAATATTTTAAACAAAATACATTCTTTTTACTCACGCAAATGTTTACTTTCATAAGAAAAAGTGATCGGTATACTGTATTCATTCACATATTCGTGTTTGATATATGTGGAAAGGCTCGACATATTTTAAAAGCAATTAGACAGTAACATAGCTTAATTGATCATTTTACAAAATTATAGTATTTTCGGCACACAAAGTTTCTCCAATAATCCCTACCTGAACATGAACCAGTACATTCTTTTTTTCAAATGGTCATTTTTCCATTTTTTTTTGCTTTTGAACATATTAAACAAGTTTTCTTTCCTTACTAATATCTTTCAAAATATGTATGTCTTCCGGGTGCAAATTAAGTCGGTCACATAATGTTTTTACTTATAAAAATAATGAATAATAATTTTGCTATAGATAGCCAATGTAAAAAAAAAAATGCTGTCAAAATATGGTTCAACTTACCACATTTTCCCGAACACAAGTCACATTTTCTAAAACCAAACAACTAATGTAAGACAATTATCACCAAGTCACATGTCTAAAAGGTGCTTAATGCATTCACACCACCAGTACCAAAACTGTGAGCTTTGTCCATAAAATCCAACCACATCACAATTTTTTTTTTCTATAAAAAAACTGTTATTGGTCTAAAAAAAATACATTTGCACAGCTTTATCTTTCAGCAGTCATATTCATAGATTTTTTTCCACACTGATGAAGACAAGGAAAGAACGAAGTGTTGATTAAAAGTGGATTAAAAGTTTTTGATTATTATTTTTTTATAAATTTTGGATTCAAATCTACACCAGCCAGGACATCGAGACACTCAATGAGAGCATACTGCCGAAATCTGCCGAATCCAACATCAACAACAGCAAAATTCAGGTTCAAAATGCATTTAATGTTTAATTAGTCTAATAAATAAGACTTAAGGACATTTATTTTGGTATAAAATGTAATTTCAATGTTGTTTAATAGGGTTAATCACGTTGTACCAGCTGAACCTGAGCAAGTGTAGTGCTCGTCACAACTAACAAACTATCAAGATTTAAACCATTTTGTCATCTGAAAAATAGACAGTCTAACTAATGTATGTCAATGCAAATCAAAAACATACATTTACAGGACGGTGGCCTTTTGGGGCCTTGAAAATGCAACAGACTTTGAAGTGCAAGCTTTTAAAGTCCGCATGATATCAAAATGAATAGTGGTTAATTTGCTAGTGCACATTATTAGTCTTAAAAGTCTACTAAAGTTTGTTTTAGTAATCTTTAATCAAAACCTGACCATTTTGCTGAAATGACAGTCCTTCTCGCATAACAATAAACCTATAATAAACCCCGCCCCTACTTAATATTCCGTTTGAGGCAGAAACGCATCATTATACTGAAAGTCTACAGCAAATTCCAGTTCGCGCAGTTTGACTTAAAAATATTAAATAAATAAATAGATTAACAACCATTTTAGTCCATGTACAAGGCGAGCTACACAAATGTGATTTTGATGTCATGTTTATGTGTAATTATGTGTGTCAAATGCGAGTACTTGGCAATAAAAGCGACAATAGTGAATCGCAGGACTGTATGTGTGCATGTGTGTAATGTTGGTATATCGCCACCTACAGGCCTGGCATGTAGAATACAGCGGCTTTAGTCAATTTGATGGACATCATTTTTGAAACGTTGATACCTGCACACAAAACTTTCATGTAAGCTTATAATTTCTTTATAGTCAGTGTTATAGTTATCATCTTTGGTGTGTAAGGCCTCAGGTTGTAACTTTGCACACACAGTTGAAGTCACGTAAACAGCGTTAGCGCTGAAGCTCACAGTGGCTAGGCTGAGGTAAACCGTGTTTGAGTGAAGAGATAATTGCTGTTTAACACGGATACGGCTTAGACTGAGAGCATCTGTGTGTGTTTGACTGGAGTGGATTGAAGTTTTATTCAGACTTCTGGTAAGCTCAACCTCTCTGAGACGCTATTCTTGCGTTTGTGCGATCCATTCATATCTGTAATAGCAGTTGAAGTCCAGGATTTCTCTGCCTCTCAGTGTTTCTCTTTTAGGAGCTGTGGGTGAAATTATTTTTGGAGAACGACAAAGGATTCCTAACAGATCCTCTGGTACTTCCTTTTCCCTTTAAATCATTTTCTAATTGTGAGTGAATTTGTTCTTAAAGCTACTTTATTGCAGCCAACTTGATATTTTTTATCTACAATAGTTTTTTTTTTTCATTCTGTGAATGATTAACACTTTTGACACTCATCTAAAAAAATTAAAATCAGCACTGATTAAATCAGAATAATTTAATTTCACAATGCCCAATGTCAATATCTTTGTGAGCTTCATACAGAACATCAATGCGATATTTCGATCAAAGAAATAAAAGTGTGTCATTCGTTATGCGTTACAAGCCTGTGCGGTTTGAATCTCGTGTTTGCTATGTGTGGAGCTCCTTAATCAGTTGTTTCTGTAATAGAGCTGTATATATCACCAGAAAATCAATAGAGATTTAGCCGGACTCGCATCATTAAACCACACTATAAATAGTTCATTTTCCACACTAATTAAAAAATGTCTCAACGCAGTGATAATTGATGTAGGCCTTCCTGAAACAAAGTCACAGTTTACTCGCTTCGCTTGTTTTCATTTTCTCAGCCGTGTTTTGTTTGTTTGTTCATATTTTATGGCATAGTTTTGCATTAAAAGGATGTAAAACCTAGTTTGAGGTCAGAAAAAAATCATATTTATGTCTCTGAGGCTCTGTACGGAAACTTAACTTGCGTGTTTGAAGGTAAAATTGGTCAAAGATGTCGATGTTGTTTTTCTTTATATTATAAACACACTTTAGTCAATGCTATAAATAATGTTTTCATATGGATTCCTCTCAAACAGCATTTTTTTCTAATATTAAACTAGAAATAGCTGTAACATTTGTTTAGCTAATTTAAACATTGTATATTTAAGACTGAAGAAATGTGCAGATGATTCCTGTGTGGAAAGTCTAAAGTTTCTAAACTGATTATTCGTGTCCTTTATTCCTGGAAGCTGCTGTGTCATTAAAGAGATGAACATTTCCTTATTTATTCACACTTAAGTGGGTCTAAACTTTTATGAATTTCCTTCTTCTGTTGAACACAAAAGAAGATATTCTGAAGAATGTTGGAAAAAGCAGACTTTGGCATCTATTGTAGAAACAAAAAATACTATGGTAATCAATGGCTGTTTTTTCCCCCAACATTTTTCAGAATAACTTCCTTTGTGTTCAACAGAAGAAAGAAACTCAAACAGGTTTGTGACAAGTGGAGAATGAGTAAATGATGACAGAATGATCATTTTTTGAGTCAACTATCTCTTTAAATATAGACAGCTTCATAGATTTTACATAAATACACTGATATACATTTTGTTTTCTAACAAAACCTATTTTGTTTTGCATATTTAGTAAAAAAAGGGTTTCATTTAAAAGTCTTTATTTAGCATGTTATTTAATTTTGAAAACATTTTGTAAAAAACACAAAAAGCTTTATCTTATAAAAATGTGCCAAGTCAATTAATTAATTAATTGTGTGAATTAAGAATTAAGTTTAAGAATTAGTTTTTGCATAAGAAATCATATATTGTATGTCTAAAAAGCTTTATTTTCATAAAAATGTGTGAAGTTGGTTTAATTGCATAAATTATAGTACTTTTAGAAAATGCAACAACCTGCATATTTTGTTAAACCTTTTTTGTAAAATACAAAAACTACTCTAAAAAAAGCATAAAACCTCTATTTCTGAATTTATAAAAATACTTTCATTAAAACATGAAATGACTTCATTTGTTTATTTTTTTGTCGTTTCCCATGTAGCTAATACAATATAATGTAATTTATTCTATAAATCAATGATAACAGAGCTTTTATTTTTTAGCATTACTACTTAACATGATGAAAAACATGTAATATTTCATGACGTCAGTGTTCAAAACCGTTTTTGTGGCTTAATATTTTGGTAGTAAAACGTGAGACATTTCTTCCAGGATGCCTGTATTAAAAACTTGAATTGAGAAGCATCTATTTAAAACAAACTTTTGTAATATAATACATTTTGGTCACACTTTGTGCCAATTCTCACTACTAACTACTGCCTTATTCTTTGCCTATTATTATGATATTAACTGTTTATTAGCACATATAAAATATGATCTTATTCTACATCCCTATCCAATACCTAAACCCAACTACTACCTCACTAACTATTAATAATGAGCAAATTAGTAGTTTATACCTTTAGTTTTGTCAAAAAAAAAAAAACTACAGATTTTGGCTTAAAATCAGTCCAAACAGAAAATGAGAGTTTATTTATTTTTTTGTTAGAGATGCGGAATCCACAGGAAATCACCGCAGGCCTCTGTGTTGCTTTCACCGCTTGGATATTTTACCAGCCTTTTCCTTTTTCAAATGTGGCAGGTGAAATTACAATTCCCATGTGTCAAACCCCAAACACTTTTTTCACTAAATTCCACCTTTTGTTTTGCCCACGGCTCCTTTTTATACCTTAAAAAAGTGTTTTGTTAGGAAAACCAACCACTCCGTTAGCCACACAAACAGCAAACTTACATACAAAGTTTGTCTATAAAGCAATTCACGATACTTCTTTTACTTCAACAATTAAGTTTTTTTTACACCACATCATTTCTGTTTGTTTTGACGTGCATTGAAAACATACCTCCGTTGTGCATCCACGGGGTGCTCGAGTCGCTCAATGGCGCAGACCTTGTGTTTAAGTGCTTCATATAGAGTTTTCAGGCTCTTAAATACCTCCGTACGGCCCGTGGTTTTTAAAAGAAAGCCAGACGGCGTGCGCTCATATGAATGGCGGACCGCATGGGGCGCTGAATAAAGCATTCTGCCATCTGAAGTTGCTTTGATTGAGGATTACGTTCGTAATTTTCATTGCTTTCTGAGGGAACGCCCTTGAAAACGTGAAGAATATTACAGGCGCACTTTATCCGGCGGGCGTTCAGAGTCCTAGATGGCCTTATGTGAAATTTCTGTCGTGATTTTTTTTTTCTCCCCGCCCTTCCATGTTTCACTGTATTTTCAATAGGCAGCAATAACAACATAAAACTTAAGCCACAGGACTTTATTGTTAAATCAATAAAAGGAATAATGTTGACAAGCCCTTTTCATCGGCCGCACTCGCTGCTGTTTTGAGTGAGGGGGAAATGACATGAGAAGCAGTTTGCTCTTATTTAGAGACCTAAGATTCATTTGCATATTTCAGAAACATTAAAAAAAGGCGTTTTTCATGCAGCAACTTTTAATGAATTTCGGGGAGCTTCTAAATTTACTGTCAAATGTTTTTGGGCCTTTTATTTTGTATAAAAGTTGTTGTAAAAGCATGACATTTCCATATTTTCCAAGTTTTATAAGCTTAAAATAGCTTTATTTGCATTTTTTATTTTGAATGAAGAAGCTCAATTTGCATATTTTGTACAGAATGCTTTGTAAGATTTAGTAAAATTGTTAATTTAAAAATAAATAGCTTTATTTGCATGTTTTGTAAAAGTTTTTTTAATATAAAACTTGAAGTTGCTATTTTTACATATTTTTATAATTAGTTTTTTATGTGTTTGTCATGTAGCAATTTTGTATACATTTTTGGAAGCTTGTAGAAAATAAAATAATATCAAATAATATCAAATATAATATTTTCTGTGCCTTTTCCGCCCAGAACATTTCTTATGAATAAATTAGTGACTATTTGTGTTAGTCTCTATTTGTATGTAATTTAAGTAAATTAAAGTATAAGTAGTTTTATTTGCATATTTTGTACACACCTTTAAACTTAAAAAAGATTTATATTAGCATATTTTGTAAAATGGTTGGTTTGCATATTTTGTTTAAACATTTTTTGTAAAAGTTTATAAAATTTCTATCAAAAATTAATTTTTTTAAATAAAAAAGCAAGAAATAGATGCTATATTTGCAAATGTTTTTGTAAAAAAATGCTTGATTTGCTTATTTTATTTTAATATTATTTTTAAAAAATTTTTTTACGACTACTTAATTAGAAGGCTTTTAACCGTAGACAAGTATTTATTTATTCAGAATACATCTTACGAATGAAAAAGAGAGTTATGGTATGAAAATCATCATTTTTATGTAATTTAAAGTAGTACAAATTGATTTTTTTTTTAATGGGTTGGTATGGAGTTACGACATTGTGAATCATTTCAATTTGCCATTTTTAATTTAAAAAATAGTTAAAGAGCATTAGTGTAAATTGTCTTCTAATAATATATTGCTAATTTTAGACTGTAACAAGTTGGCAATGCATCTACGAATGAATAACATTGTAATATAAAAGCAACATAATCCCCCAAAAGTCGTTGATTGATTCTGTCTTATTTACCAACTCCTGAACCATAAATACCAGCATGTGCTTCTCTATCAGGCTGAAAATAAATGGCTTTCGATGGGGGGAAGTGGAGGTGCTTCATTTGGCCATAAATCGCACGACCCTCCGTCATCCAATCTCGCTGCAATGTCATTCAAAAACTCAGCGCTATCCATTACCTGTATATAATAGGCCCTCCACCATGCATTGTCCATAGCATTATACGCTCATAATTCCCCTCTATCAATAACTTTGAGGATAGAGTGTTTAAAGGGGGTTTGGGGTCACAAACTCAGGACAAGTTTTTTATGTTGTATAGTAAGATAGATCCTACAACCCAAGAATTATTGTTTTAAATAACGAACTATTGTTAACTAGGTTATACATAATTATGATTTTAAAATAATTATTTTATAATTATTATGATATTATTTCTTGTTTGTTAGTTTTTTAATATTTTGGTTAGGCATTCTGCACACCCCAGTGACTCTGATTTGCTAGATTTTGTTTATTTATTTTCATTATTTAAATAAAACTGCAGCATTCCATACTATACAGTAGTTTGTAAAAATAAATAAATATATAAAGAAGTTAAACAAAATAATGTCAATATTTACACCACTATTTTTAAAAACATCAACAATTTTTATTTATATTTGTTGTGTTTACTTTGTTGTTTTGTTGTATTTTGTGTTTTTGTTTAGATTTGTTGAATGTTTTTTTTTTTGCTTTGTTTTATTTTTGTATGTTTGCTTTGTTGTTTTTCTGTTTTTTTATTATTTTGTTTTTTTGTTTGCTTAGTATTTTGTTTTTTTCTTTTTTGTGTTATCTTGTTTTTTGTTTTTGCTGTTATTTTCTGTTATTTTTTCTGCGTTGTCTAACTAGTTCCACTTATTTTTGTTTATGCTCCACATTACATATTTTATGAAAACAATAAAAAAGATCACAAGATTTAATATTACATTCTTTTAATCACAGAGGTAGTATAATAGATAGGATAATATAATAGAATTCATTCATTCATTCATTCATTCATTTTCCTTCGGCTTAGTTTCTATTTCAGAGGTCACCACAGCGGAATGAACCGCCAACTATTTCCAGCATATGTTTTACTCAGCTGATGCCCTTCCAGCTGTAACCAAGTACTGGGATATAATAGAATAGAATAGAATAGAGTAGAGTAGAATAGAATAGAATAGAATAGAATAGAATAGAATTGAATGGAATAGAATTGAATGGAATAGAATTGAATGGAATAGACCTATTAATGGGAAATTAAATGCATTGGATTTCATTTAATTAGTTTCTCAACCAATACCTCATGAACGTTTTAGCATTGTTTCGGGAAATTATTTGTGGTCCACAGCGGGGCAGCTGAGACAAACACCACAAGCCCCTCATAGAGACGATGGTCTAATTCTCAAAGAAACAAAAACAGGACAGGAATCCCTCAGTCAAGACAGGTGTCCAGCTCGTCTCTCAGTCCCTCTGGCCTCCATGGTCAACCGCTCCCCAAAGCCCTCGTCAGGGAAATGTTTGTCAAGTGTAATTGTTTAATAAAGGAAACAAAGAAAAATGTCTGTTAATACCCTAATATCCTGCTTTTGCATAAAATAACCAAGGTTGCCATAAGGCACCATATTTTCAGACATGTTTTTATTAATTTTTAAACAACACCCATTTTTTCTTTTTTAAATTTTTTTTTATGATGGGAAGAGCTAAGAAATTAACATTTGATGGGATAACCCTGATTTCTAAACACAGTTGAGGACATTTGATATTTTGACCAATTGTCATAAAATAAATGGTAGAATTGCAAAATAAAAAGTAGTATTTTTATGTTAAATTCAGAATAAATGTTAGAATAACTACAGTGGAAAAGAAAAGTGTTAAATTTTTAAGTTTCATAAAAAAGTATGTATGCTCATACTTACAAATATTTTCTAAGATTACGTATATTAGGTTATTCTGTGTGTATGTACATCAAAATAAATCAAAGGTAAATCAAAAATAGTATCTGCCATCTATCTGAGGACTCATTTTCTAGATCCTTTTAATATAAGATAAAAAAAAAAACACGTATAAAAAAACACCCAGGAGCAAAATCTCTCCCTTTGGCTAATATTGCTCAAACATGAATAATTAGAAAATCACCACCGGCAAAATATTTCGACATACATTACGCTCATATATGTGCCATAAGTGCGAGATTCGGCCTACCGCATAAAGCAAAGGCAACCTGATGCTGGAGTCTGTCCAAAAAAGCGTTGAAAATAATCATGGTGAATAACATGTTTCCTGTGGAGAGGAAAGGGAATTCCACGGCTCACACAAACCACCAAAAGAGCCTGTCGCGTTTGGCACCCACCCGCATTTATTTGCTTTATAATTACCCAACGGCTCCGTGCTGTAATAGTTTGTGTCATAGGAAAGCAAATCACTCGGCTTCCCTGGCAGGAGAGCGAGGATCACATGACCTGCTTGGGACGACCTCACAACCCCTCTTAAAACAACACGACCCTCGCATGTTCAAGCTCTGGTGTCAGAAAGCACTCCGACACCAAAATTACTGCTCCGTTTATCATTTCAGCTGATATAGGTTTATGAGATGGGCGGTTTGCGTGGATATCTTTTAAATCTGCTTTAATCTGAGTGCCGCGGACTGTTTGGTGGGCTTTGATGTATACTTTGCAGATAATTAACAAGAACTGGGTCAGTCTGGGCGAGAGAAAAGCTTTTTTTTTTTTTTTCTAAAAAGGCTGTCAAATGTTGATGCCAATTTAGCAGTGAACAATTCGGTTTTTTTGCATGGAAATGAAATTCAAAATAAACAGGAGATGTTTTATTCATGGCCGTGCTGTTTTTAAATCATTATTTCATCTGAAAGAAGTCCTAATTGTGGGGCTTGCTTGTTGTTGACTAGAATGAAGCGTTTTAATTGTTGGTTTGCGGGACAATTTCATATTTGAAGTCTTCTTGCCAAATGAACGACAAACCAATCAAAAATCTGTTAAGATTATTTATTGAATTTAGAATCAGAATTTCTTTTCATGACGTGAAAAAATCAGCATGAAACGTAAAGGAACAAATAAATAAGGCTAGAAATTCTAGTTTTACATCTTACGATTCAATCTTGTCTTAATTATAGATTATTAAAAAAATAATAATTTAATTAAGTATATTGTATAGGTCTGTGGATTAAGTTTATAATTTTAGCTTGTTGATGTACATGTACTTTGTACATGGGTTATTTCTAAATATAAACGATGCAATATATATTTTATACATAATTGACTAACTATGTTTTTTTTATTTATTTTTATGTATTTTCAATTTTTTTTCCATTTTATTATTATTTTTCGGGGGTAATTTTAATTTCATTTTGTTTATGGTGGAAGGTTTGGGAATAATATTTGTTTAAATTTTCTGTAAAACTTTCTGTTATTTTTGTAAATGTTTAACAAACAGATAAAAAAGGAGTGGTGGTGAGGCATACTTTTTAAAATAGCCTATAATTAAATGTCAATTTGAAGATAAATTGTAAGATGTAGAACTTTGAATCACAAGTTTGTGAGATAAATTTGGAGTTGTAAAACACAAACACTGAATTTTGAGGTAGAAACTTAAAATTGCAAGATTGAAATTTAGGATTTTGGGGTGTAAATTGGAAATTGTACAAAAAAATATAAATCCAGAACTGCAAAATGTAAACTTTGAGTTGTGAGATGTAAACTGAAGTAGAAATTATATGTAAACTGTGAATTATAAGATAGAAACTCAGAAATGCAGAATGTAAACTGGGAATTGCGAGATGTAAACTCAGAATTGTGAGAAGTAAGCTATTTAAAATATATATTATCTCAGATAAAGACAAAAAACGGTTATAATTTATTTATTAATGCAATTGTTATCCCAAGTGTATTCAATATAGTTTGAAACAAAAAACAAAAGTTAAAAAAGTCAGCCCTTTTGCCCTTCCTGTGTGTCAGGACTGTCGTTTAGCTAACATTTCCCCTGCGACATGGCCTTTAACCGTTGTTTACAAGGATATGTTGATTCGTATTAATCTGGTTCATGTCGCTTCGGTGGGTTTTGTTTTGAGTTGCTCACCCTAGGTGGGAAAAAGCACAGCGCCGCTGACAGCTGGACTCTGGGCTATGGAGTTGGGCTTCTTACACTGTGCAGATGTGGTCTCCTGCTTTGTTTTTTCAAGTAATTATCATCATTAAGTCAAAGCATGTGTCAATCATCTGCCTTTGAGTTGGGCTCAGTTCAACTCCAAAAACCAACTTAATGCTTGAAGTGTGTCAAAACTGGTCTCAACTGGACTCATTAGCCCTCGAAAAAAGGCAAGTGCTTGAGATTGGTTCAACTGGCATTTTTCGGATTTATTTTAGTCAGTTTGAGGATTTTCAGCTCTTGGTTAAGTTTATGTAGGGGTCAGTGACAAAAGGAGGGATGGAATTATGAAAAGGACAGTTCCTTGGATTTGATACAAAATTAGCATGTTTGTAGGAATGCAATCTTTGTATTTTTGGTGGCACAATGTTAAAAGTAGCCTTTAGTTACTTTACTTGCCTTAAATGTTGACATTACTTAAAGTTAGAAAATCATTGTAACTTGGGGCTGTTAAGTTGACCTATTTTTTATAGTTAATTATGTTCATTTACTTCATAATTTTAAGGCTTTTTTCACTTTTTTAAGTTAACTACTTGCCTTTTACAGTGTAATTTGTAAATATTTATTATTATATTTTTACATTTTTTATTATTATTATTATGGTTGTTTTTTTTGCTTCAATGTCAAGAATGTTTGTGTAGCTGTATAAACATCAGGCCAAAAAAAGTTTTTCTTTGAATACAAAATCTATTGAGTTTTCAAACATTTATTTTGTTTAATGACTTGACTTTTTATTGTCCACAAGTGGAAATGTATCTTTGGCTTCACCACATAATCACATCAGCATTCACATCACACATATCACAAAAAACAACTAATACAAAAACTCAATTAACCTGATTCATACTTGAAACCCAGTATTTAAAATTCTAAGCATTTGATACACATTTTTCTTTACTTGAGCTTGCTTAAAACATCTTTTTGATGGCATTAGCTGGAGATTTATATTTAAGGGATGGGAACAGTCTTTAATAATGATGTGCTTTCTGTTTAATTCTCATTAGATGCATTTCATTTAGTTTTCTTTGTGATTTACTTAACTAATTTGATTTAGCTTTGCTTTTTATTTTATTTTAACATTTATATTTTGCTTTTGTCAGTGCTTTTTCCACATTACATTTGAATTTGGAAAATGACAAAAATGTATTAAACATATAAAAGAATTATGTAAAAGCTGTTTTCTGAGGCATTATTTCTTTATTTAATAGATCTATACAAACATTAAAAAAAAAAAAAACTAAATCACATCATGTCAATAAATGTTTTCATTACTCATCTGTTTCTTAATGGATAAAAAAGTGTGACTTTATTATTATATCATTTTAATACATTTTTCCAATATCCCTAAACTAAAGTAAAAACAGGAGGATGGAAGCATATATACTCTAAGAAATGCTGGGTTATTTAAAGCGGAATTGACTAAAATATGGACAAACCCAAACACGGATAAATTTGGCCCTATAAGTTTAATAAAAAAAACATAACCCAGGAGTTGTCTTAGTCCATATGACACCCAGAATTGTATTGAAATAACCCAGGATTTTTTAGAGTGTAATAATGATATGACACTTGCATGTCGATATTGTACAAACTGCATTTAATATAAACATCATAACTAAGATGATCAGACAGCATGAAGCCTGTTTCACAGACAGAAAAACAAAAAAACAACAACAACACAGACTTCGAAAGAGACAAAGAGACTGTAAAACGAAGACGAATTAAGTGCTCATGTCGATGAACTACCATTCGTTTTCACTTAGGAGTCCCGTGAGCCGTGGTCAACCCTAAACGCATGTGACGTCCGCGTCGAGTTATTCTGGATCAGGATTGATGCGCTCTGTGTAAAGTGTCTTGACCGCATGTGGCACGACTCGGGCACATGCCATTAACCCCAAACCCACTCACATCTGAAGAACAAAACAAGACGAGTCCCAGACACTGCCGCTACTCAAGATGAGCTTTTATTGAGAAAAACCTGCTTTTAAATCAAATCTCCAGTGCTGTTGCAATGCTACATCTGTTATGTTTTTTTTTTTTAATGCAGTGATAAGCTTTGAATTTGCAATAGATTGAATTCTTGATTGCACGTGTGATATTGAAAGCATTTTGAAACAGATTTTCAAACATTTTAAAAGAGATTCATGTTTTAATTATGAGTGTCATGAAGCTTTTCCTAATTGGTTTGAGTCAAAAAGGTCAATACGTAATATGCGATATACTTAAAAAGTGCAATGACTTTAAAACTGTAATTTATGGTTCGTAAATTGCTTTTTTCACATGACATTAAAGGGTTAGTTCATTAAAGGGTAAAATTCTGTTTTTAATTACTCACCTTCATGTCATTTAAATTCCGAGGCCTTCATTCATCTTCTGAACACAAATTTAAATATTTTAGATGACATCCGGGAGCTCTCCTATCCTTCATAAAGAGTAACATAGTCCAGAAAAGGAACCAAAAACGTTGTCAAAACATTCCATGTGACTTCCCTGGTTTAACTGTAATCATACGAAGCTCCAAGAACACTTTTATGTAGCAAAAAAAACCCTCTTTTTTAACCCTTTAAATGAGTTAGTTATCTTAAGATTCAAGATTCTTTATTGTCATTATGTACTATGTACTTAGTACATTGAAATTAGAGCAATCCCTACAGTGGAAATGAAAAAGAAAAAGCATAAAATATTGCACAGTATAAAATATTGCTCAGTAATTGACTAGTGAGTTTTCATATACACAAGAATTCATTCATTCATTCATTCATTTTCTTTTCGGCTTAGTCCCTTTATTAATCAGGGGTCGCCACAGCGGAATGAACCACCAGCTTATCCAGCGTTAGTTTTCCGCAGCAGATGACACATACACTACAGACAATTTAGCTTACCCAATTGACGTATAGCGCATGTCTTTGGACTTGTGGGAGAAACCGGAGCACCCGAAGGAAACTCATGCGAACACGGGGAGAACATGCAAACTCCACATAGAAATGCCAACTGACCCAGCCAAGGCTTAAACCAGCGACCTTCTTGCTGTGAGGCGACAGCGATACCCACTGCGCCACCACACCGCCCTACACAAGAATAGTATAACACAAAATTTGAAATATGAGTGGAGTATTAATTCAATACTATACGGTGATTGAATGTGAAGAGAAAGTGTTAAATACTGTATTGCACAAAAAATGGATAAGTGTTAGAGTGTCATGGGATGTGAACATGTTAACTAAATATAATATAATATAATATAATATAATATAATATAATATAATATGAAGTGCAGTCACTTTTTATTAACACTACTAATAACTAAAACGTAATAATGCAGCATTGTTTATTTTAATTAGCAATTTAATTATAATGAGATTATGCCAAACTACTTTTAGTTTTTTTCAAGACTTCCTGCAATTAAAATTTTTGTAATATTATATCTTCAAATTTGCATCACACGAAAAACATAATTGCAGGTGTGATATTAAACAGAACTTTTCATAGAATGTACAATTATAAGTATTATTTTTTTATCATGGATTTTTTTTTTAAGTAGAATTTTGTTTGTTGGTTACACCACACTAACAGGAATAAAAAAATGTATTACACAGCTCTCTGGTATACTTGACTCTGATTGGTCGATAACAACATTTCAGGCAGTTGTTATCGCAGAATAAAGCCTGACAGGCTTATCAGCTGTTGTATAACACTGAAGGTATTTATTCTGCGAAAAACAACCGCCTGGATGTACTTTATCCTGCTAATTAGATGATTATTTGTCACTCTGCTGTTCTTGACTGTTTGGCGCCATCTTGTAGCATCCAGTTTATTTGTCTTTCTGCAAGTTTAATTAAACAGTTAGTAAATTAACTCTCAATACTCAATATTTTGTGTCTAATTGGTTAGTTTTGTGGCAAGTAGCCATCCACTGTTGTAAAATCCTCTACTTTGTATCAGTCTGTCAGGCTTTAATCTGCGAGGAACAACTGGCTTTACATTTAACCAGACTTAAAAACAGCTAAATTAAATGACTGTATTACATATTTTAGAAAAAATAATCTAAACCGTCTATTTTGTATTGTTATTATTTTGTTTTGTTTAGTTTAATTTAATTTCAATTCAATTTATTTATTTATTTGTATTTATTTTTACTTATTTTTTTGTTGTTGTTTTGTTTATGCTTTGCTTTGTGTTTTGTCTTTTGTTTTCCAATACTATTTACCTTGCAGTTGTGTGATACTGAACACAGAAAACCCTTTAAACGTTGTATTTCCATCTTAAAAAGCTCTGCTCAGAGCGTTGTGTATCCTAACAGATTCCTATTCCCAGCTGTTCCATCTTAGCCGTGTGAAGCCTGACATTTTTCCCTCTGCTTTCCGTGGAAAGTATGTAATTATAAATTGCCTGAGATTGGCAGGCCGGTCTCATGCGTTCTGACAGCAGGGGCACTCAGAAATGTCTGTTGGACGCCTAAGTATTTTTAATTAAACAGTTTTTTGGCACACGGGGCCTCCTTTTCTCCTCGAGTTCAAAGCATGTGGCTTGACCCATGTGTTAAGAGTTTGTATCAATTTTCTGCAAGGATGTTTGACTTGGCCCTGCGAAGCATGCAATGTGAAATTGTCTTGTTTAAAAGCAAATTTGTTTACCATTCAGTCTCTCTGCACACATGTGCGCCATGAGCTCTCACTGTTTAGTTACTTTGGATCCGCGCCGTTCAATCTGTTCTTTTTCTTTTACGCACACTGTAAGAAGCGAGTCGCGAAATACTTCTTGTTTAATGTCAAATAGTGTGTAGGAATGTTGTGGCTTTTTAATATGTGAACATATATATATATATATACGTAGCAGATTTAGTCTGTCTAAATGATTTAATTATTGAAACTATTTAATGAAGAAGAACTACATTATATTACTTAGAATAGAGTACAATAGAAGTAAACGCAACTGTTGGTGCTCTTTCAGTAACAAATGCCTATATAAAAATAATGCAATGAAAAGAGTAACATAGGAAATAAATGATAAAAATATAGACAATATAAAAGAAATGTAAGAATATACAAAGAAGAGAAATGTTTTAGCCTTACAGCAGGATATTTAAAATGGAAATGTTATCGCTAGTTTGTTATTAAAATGCACAATTATATGTAAAGTATTGCAATTTACAATCATTCTTTATTATTGTTTTCATTTCTAATAGTTTAATTAAATGAAATTACTGTTTGCTTATTCTATCTATCTATCTATCTATCTATCTATCTATCTATCTATCTATCTATCTATCTATCTATCTATCTATCTATCTATCTATCTATCTATCTATCTATCTATCTATCTATCTATCTATCATCTGTTGTGATTATTGTAATATAATTATATTAGAAAATGTAAATTTACATATACATTCAAATATATAAAAGTAGTTATTATTATGCATTATTATTCATCTAAAACATTGTGATTTCTTTTTGTTTTGTGCTCAGGTATTGGGACTACAAAACTTGAATAAACAAATTTACATTAGCGACAATACATATAAAAAACACCTGAAAATCAGCTAAAAAAAGTGAGTGGTTTCATCAAATCAACTTGCCTTGTCGACATTAATTTGAGACCTGATATATATGCTAAACATCAAAGAATGCTCCTTCAAAAAGCTGTACACAATACAAAACGACTTTTCTTTGCTCTCTTTTAAACAAGTTTGAAATTCCTCCATCATATCAACATTGATGTTTCAGAACAGAACATGCCATTCAAAGATCTGCTTCTGAAACCATATTTTCATCATTGAATTTCATATCTATTGTCGTATTCTTCCACCTTGCACAAGACTAACCTTCAGTGCATAAAATGAGATATTAAGCCCAGTCGTTTTGTTAAAGACAGGTGCAGAAATGTGCCCGTTAATGATCCCGCTTATTGTGTGTGTGTGTTTTTTTTCTGCGTCCAATTTGAGAGCAGAAAGTGTGTGTTTCTGTTGTGTACACGATTGCGCTCAGCGATAGCAGGGAACATCTGTTTTGCGCTTGTTGTTCCTCTTGGCTGCTTCTCAATTGGATTTCCTCAAGCAGGTCCAAGAGCTGTCACCTCTGCCAGGCTCTGTTAGCTATCACCGCTGGACCCTATATTAAGAAGGGCTTTCAGGGCTAAGTTAATAACTCTCCCCGCCTCCCCTGACTGCCTCTTTTCGCTGCCGGGTGGCCTGCGGGTTTCCCTAAAACGCTCCTTCTGTCTCCTTTACAGCTCCTCCAGGCCTCAAGAGGGCCTTATGTGTGCTCATTCCGGCTTGATGCATTGCTCGCTCTGTCTTTAGCTCATACAAAAGAGTCACCTTGAAAGCAAACAGAAAAGATGATTGCTCACAATGGGGAATCTGACATTTTGAATCTAGAAAATTTGTGGTGAATCTGAATTCATGACTGAGGTTTTAGCAAAAATGTGAGCGATTAGTGTAGAGATGGATAAAGCACAGCTCAGCTCTTTTTTTTAAAATCTGAAAAATTCTGGTGAATCTGAAACTTTTTATTAAATCAGACATCAGAGATTTTGTTAATGTGACTGAACTTTTATGGAAAATGTGTTAAAACTAGTTTTTTTTCTTCATTCAGGCAATGCAATCCTGAAATTTTGTAGTCATTTTGTTAATTTAATTGAGCTTTTATCGATAATGCGTTTTATAACTTTTTTTTAGGTGAATCAAAATTGTTTTTATGTGACTGAGCTTTTATTGAATGTGGATTACCCTTTTAACTTTTTATTTCATCTGGGCAATGTGGTGAATCTGAAATTTTAAATCAGAAGTTTTGTTTGTGATTTTGGTGATTTTGTTCATGTGACTGAACTTTTGTTGAATGTGGATTAAACCAAATTTTTATTTCTTTCGGGCTATGTGGTCAATCAGAAATTTTGTGGTGAATCTAAAATTATGAATCAGAAATTTTGGGGTGAATCAGAAATTTTGAATCAGAAATTGTATGGTGATTTTGTTTATGTGTCTGAGCTTTTATTGAATATGGATTAAACCAATTTTTATATTTGGTGTTTTTAATGTGGTGAATCGGGAAATTTTATGGTGAATCGGAAATTTTGAATCTGAACTTTTGTCAGGATTTTATTAACGTGACTGAGCTTTTATTGAATGTGGATTAAACCAAACATTTTTTAATTCTTTCGGGCAGTGTGGTGAATCTGAAATTACGAATCAGAAATGTTGTGGTGATTTAGTTTATGTTACTGAGAAATTTTGCGGGGAATCAAAAATTTTGTTGTGAATCTGAAATTTTGTGAGGATTTTATTAACGTGACTGAGATTTTATCGAATGTGGATTAAACCAAACATTTTTTTTCATCCGAGCAATGTGGTGAATCTGAAATTTTTAATCAGAAATTTTGCTGTGAATCTTAAATGTTTAATGTTAAAAATTTTATGGTGATTTTGTTTATGTGACTGAGCTTTTATTGAATATGGATTAAGAAAACCTTTTTATTTCATTCAGGCAATGTGATGAATTTGAAATTTTGTGGTGAATCTGACATTTTGAATTAAAACTTTTGTTAGGATTTTATTAACGTGACTGAGCTTTCATTGAATGTGGATTAAACCAAATTTCTATTTCATTTGGGCAATGTGGTCAATCAGAAATTTTGTGATGAATCTGATATTTTGAATCTGAAATTTTGTGAGGATTTTATTAACGTGACTGAGCTTTTATCGAATGTGTATTAAGTAAAAATTTTTAAATTCTTTCGGGCAATGTGGTCAATCGGAAATTATGAATCAGAAATTTTGTAGTGAATCTGAAATTATGAATCAGACATTTTGTGGTGAGTCTGAAATTATGAATTAGAAATTTTGAGGTAAATCTGAATTTTTGTGGTGATTTTGTTAATGTGACCTGAGCTTTTAACCAATGCGGATTAAACCAAACTTTTTATTGAATTCGGGCAAGTGGTGAATCTGAAATTTTGTGGTGAATTAGAAATTTTATGGTGATTTTGTTTATGTGACCAGAGCTTTTATCTAATGTGGATTAAATCAAATGTTTTATTTCATTCTGGCAATGTGGTCAATTGGAAATTTTGAATCAGAAATTTTATGAAGATTTATCATTTACTGATAGTTTTATTGTTTTTGTCATTAACAGTAAAATGTAATTTTTAAAGATACATTTTATAATATTTATTTTTTATATATGTGTGTACAGTATATATGTTTATTGTTGTATTTTTTTTAGTGACCCCCTCTGACTTTAATTCTTCAATTCCAGTTCATATCCTGGCACAAATCCAATATTTAATATTTATTTTTCAGTTTTATTCTAACCTGCAATGCTTTACCATCTCAGTGGTCATAAGCACTGGCAAACAATATAATTTCAATTCTCACTCCCTCACTTTTTTTTCAGAACCCCTTTGCCCCGTTCCGCCTCAGTCCAGGACTTTTCAAAGCTGACTGGCAGTGCGTTAGTTTTCTTTATGTCAGCAGCCCGTGAGACCACCCTGTGCATGCAGGCATATGAAATATGTTTGGCTATAGTGTTGATAGATTGGATCAAATTATTTCGTCATTGACAGGCATAATTTTAACGGGCAAGTGTAGCAAATTCAAACCCACTATTTAATATCTCAAAAAGTCCAGGATTGAAATCGAATCCAAGTAAGTACAAGTTCACATGTTGCAGTGTTTTCATTCATTCATTCATTTTCTTTTCGGCTTAGTCCCTTTATTAATCTGGGGTCGCCACAGCGGAATGAACCGCCAACTTATCCAGCATATGTTCTACGCAGCGGATGCCCTTCCAGCTGCAACCCATCTCTGGGAAACATCCATACACACTCATTCACACGTACACTACGGACAATTTTAGCTTACCCAATTCACCTATACCGCATGTCTTTGGACTTGTGGGGGAAACCGGAGCACCCGGAGGAAACCCACGCGAACACGGGGAGAACATGCAAACTCCACACAGAAACGCCAACTGACCCAGCCGAGGCTCGAACCAGCGACCTTCTTGCTGTGAGGCGAACGTGCTACCCACTGCGCCACCGCATCGCCCCTGTTGCAGTGTTTTATAATGGCCAATCTTTGTCCAAAACGCTTGTCGTCAACTTTAGAAACATCAGTGCCAGCCTGAAGAGGGTTTTTGTTTTTTTTACACTTTTATTCATTGATAATCTTCCTCAAATTTTTAAGGTAAACAGTGTAAAAAAATTTGTTAAGACAAATAAAATAAAAATTCTTATTTTTAAATGTTAAAAAATTAAATAAAAATTAGATCAGATAATTGATAACATTAAGAATTGAAATAAATGTATTATTAGTTTTCTAAAATGCTATATTTAAATATGGAGCTTAAAATTGCATACATTTCTAGCATAAACATCTGAACAGTGGATGAAGTCAGTAGTTTTAGTTAGATTTTTTTCTCTTTTTATTATTCCATAATTCTCAAAATACAGCCAGAAAAAAAAATCTTCACAACTTTTGTAAGATAAAATGTTTGTATATTGAGAAAACAACTTTAAATATGTACTGTAATTGAAATCTACAAACACAAATGTATAATATATATGATAAAAGGGACATTTAAAAGTAGTGCTGGGTAAAGATTAATCGTGATTAATAGCATCCCAAATAAAAGTTTGTTTTGACATAATATATGTGTGTGTGTGCTGTGTGTATTTATTGTCTATATATTAATACACATATGCATGCATATATTTGAGAAAATGTTTATTTAGATTTATATATAAAATAAATATATTTGTATATGCTATATTTGTATATGAATTTAAATATCTATGTAACAGAATTGTTTTGTGTAGTTTTGTTTTTATGTATGTGTATTACATATATAATAAATAAATAAATATATATATATATATAATTATAATTTAGAGTTCAAGCTGACTTTGAGAGGGCTAATGTCCATCATTTCAATCCTCCCTTCACGTTTTTCATGAAGGAATTCTGCCAAGCTCCGTGTTTCACAGCTGGGCCTGGTTTTGCGCTCTCTGACATTTCCCAAAACGTCTCCGAATTCGATCCGGTTCTGCAGTACATCAGCGTCAAGACCCACAGCTGACATTTGGCCCCTTTTTAAAAAGACCGCTGGCACTTAAAGTAAACGCTGTGTATACAACTTAATTAAACTGTTTTTCTGGGGGGCGTCAGAGACATTAGTGGGTCTCTTAAAAAGAAAAGAAAAAAAGCGTGAAAACTGTCTGATTTCTTTTCTTCCAGAGCTTTTCTGTCTCCTATTTCGGTAATTATTGCCACATGCAGGACTTTCTGCTTGACACAAACAGAGAAAACCTGGATCTTTTGACCCTTCCAGGATTGATACTTCAGCTTTAGTTTAACGCAAAGAGACTTTTCTGTGCGTAATCTGAGCGAGATGAAAGTCAGAATGGGTGTCCATTAGCTGTGGTATAGTCATGCTTTATTTGCTAAAGAGCGATATTAGCGATGCACGTTTGCTGACCTTGGAGAGAATCGACTTAAGTGTTATTAGTCGCCGTCACAATTATGTGCACCATTAGGTTTTACATTTCATTTACATTTATGTTTAATTACATTGCTGTGCGGAGATTAAACACTAATTAATTGAAGTAAAAATAAAAATCGTTATACTTTTTTTTCCTCTTTATAGTCTATATAGACATCAAGCCAGCAGAGCCACTCAATAACCAAACCTGTTAACCAGTATTCAACTGAATTAACAATCTCCTATCAAGTTGACTGAGAAAGCTGGGAAAGAGCAGAAGCAGGAGACGAAGTAATGATGATAAAGAAAGAGCAGAGTTTATAGAATAGTCTTAGTTGCGTATGTTTCAATGCTCAGACTTTGTCTGACCAGGATATGTTATTATACCACAAGCAACAGCAATGGAAAATTACAGCTTCACAAACATTGTCCAGTGACAATACAGACCTTGAAATGGAGACATTCTCTTATCTCTTACTCTTAAAAACAAGTGTCGCTTGAATCCACACAGTCATAAGATTATAACAATATGGAAAAAGGAAATAATAGTAAAGCAATAATTATAGGAAAATAGTAATAATAAAATATAAAACATAATAAAATGACAAATAGTAATCAATAATAATCAAATCATTAATTAATGAACATTGACATTAGTCTAATGACATTAACTAATAAAATAATTAAATGAAGAATAAATGAATATAAACAAATGAAAATAAAATAAAACACAAATGCATGGTTGCTTTCTTGAAACCACACACACATAAGTTTGCTACAAGGATTCTCAGTTCCTTAGTTAGATTCTTCACATATAATTCTAAAATTTTCATATATATATATATATAATGACAACCACATGTTGGAATTATTATCATTAATTATACAGTTATTTTTCAATATACAACCACAATCTATTTACGTAATTGATTTGATTTTGTGGACATTTTTATGCGTAATTATTCAGTTATTTTTTTATGAATAATTTGTAACTTTTCACATCCATTTATTTATTATAATTACAATGATATAATAACCAACAATAGTAATATATGAATGTTTTAATTATATGTGATTATAATATATGTGTTTTATTTAAATATAATAAAAATGTCATTTAAATAGTTAATGTGATATATATGCCCAGGTATATTAACGGCCGGCCAAGTATATTTAGTGATTTTTTTTTTGCTGTTATTAACATCCTTTACATTTTTTGCATCTGCCCAATAACCATCCGTGACCGATTAAGTAGTGGAAAATCTTCTCTCATTTACCCGTTTCGTTCTGTGTGCATGAGACCTGTCAACACTCCCACAGACAGTCACGTGCTCTGCAGACCCACAGAGGCGTGCCTTTTTGGGACTTAAAAGATTCGTCCGGCCTGGGTTCTAAATCTCGTAAAATGTCTGGGATTCAACTTTTGCTTTTGCTTTCTAAAGCTTGTATGCGTTTTTGCATTACCTTTTTACTTAAGCCTACTTTCACTTGGTTTCGCAGCTGACTGCACACGTACACAGTCGTGAGAGCGAGAGAAACATTCGATAATTCATTCTTAAATCTAAACGACTTAAAAATGTTACTATATACTCAAAGAGGACGAAATGACTGGTCTAAACTGGCTGCAGAATGTATGTAAACCATTAGTAATGGTTAATCAACGCATTTGCCTTATTTAAAGAATCTACAGGTTTTAATCTTGTAATTATGATAATTTTTAGAGATATTGTCTGTTTTTATTCATTTTTCTGTCATTTATTTCTCATCTGCTGATTATTTTATTAATTTGATAATGTTAATATATTACATAGGCTATTTTAAATAAATATCTAAAATATTGTGGCATTCAAGTTTGCTTTGAACTTGAAAGAGAGAGAGGCAGATTTTATCTGTCAGTGGGTGCACATGGCTCCTGAATAGCATAAAAGTAAAAGAAATTGTGGATGTCTTTTCTTTTTACTTTAACCCATTGAAAAGAAACCGTGTATAACAGTGTATAATAAATTAAATTATTGTTAAAAATTAAATTATATTGTTTGTCGCATATAGTTAACAATTTATGTGATGTGGGCAAATGGTGTGTTTCAATTCGGCTACCACCGCAAGTATATTTCAAACCTTCGGGAAGCACTGCATATATATATAATTTACATATAATTATTTATTTTTACATTTACTTTAACAATGTAACATTTTCACAAATCATACTGTACTTTCTTACAGTTTACATTCACTGCACATGCTGATATGATACATATGATAGAAATATATGTATACATGTATAATGATATATTGTATAATGATTATAATGCATTTTATTTTGAGATGTCTACAAAAACAATCATAGCAACATACAAAAATGCATACAAGATATCTGTATATGTGGCCATTGCAGTATCTATATACAGTAAAACCTAAAACACACACACACATACAAACACACACACACACACTATCACCGCAGATGTTGACACTTATCTGGCTTTGCTGGTGTAATTGTGTGTTTCTGTGTGTCGCACAGAGCAAACATACCTCTGTTAAAGATTGCCCTAAACATAACCTCAACCTAGCCTTCAACCACACACATGCACACCTCATACTCCTCGTGTCGTCATCAAAGTCCCTCGCTATTCTCAAAATTGAGAAATTACTTCCAACCGCGAACAGCGAAAGACCTAAAAAAAAGTCTTTCTCAGGGATAAATTAGTCCACTAGATAGATACTGTTTCCTTCCATTACTGCTTACTAAAATCAGATGCTGTGCTTTTTCTCTCTCTCTCTCTCTCTCTGAAACATTGTCACTCCATCCGGTCAGCTCCATTTGTTCCCGAAGCAGCATCATATATATATTTATATATCTATATAGCAGCACCGCTATTCTCTTCTCTGCCCATATACTGTGTCCCTTTAATCATAGTTTTCATTTCAGTACATTGAAATTTCCCTTACCAAGGACAACGTCATAAATAAAGACAAAAAAAAAGAAGAGAGGAGAATCTTGTAGCTGCTCGTCTCGCTAACTTTTGGTGCATTAGGGGATAAAAAGGAAAAAAAGACAAGGTGGTCAGCTGTGAAGATTTATAATCATTTATTACTGCGAGGCGAAGTAAGTGAAAGCGTGAAGGCAGACATCCATAAAAGAGGACGAGTTTCTATGTCACGTCAGAGGAAATGAGGAGCAAAGGCCTTATTCTCTGAAACACACACTGATCTCAGCTGCGCTTGTACTATTCCATTCACTTTTATTTGTATAGCGATTTTCTGAATTAATTATCATTCCAAAACAGCTTTAAAAAATGTGCACGTTACGGGACGTTAAGGGCTTAGTCTCTTATTTATCAGGGGTCGCCACAGCGGAATGAACCGCCAACGTTTCATTACAATCAAAATCAGCAGTAGTTAATGTGTTGAGTATACGGTGGACTGTACAGCAGTCAAGCATATTCATAGTTAACCTGCAATTATACAATATATAGTATCAATACATAGTGTCTTTCAAAAAGTGGTATCTATGTTTATTACATGGCTGTATGGAATGCTTGATTCTGATTGGTCGGTTGTTACATTTTAAGGTATGGTATTCCGAGATAAACTAAAAACACAAACTAAACTAATAATACCGGATTATTCGGGTGCTTCAGATCATCTTGATCATCAGTGAATACGTTCACATCCATATTTATATGCTTGGATGTCTCCGCCACTGTTTGTGACTGAATAGCGTTCTCTAATTTTTCAATTTTGATAGATAAAGTACATTCAGGCCGTAGTTTTTGCAGAATAAAGCCCTTCAGTCATTTACAACAGCACTCTGCAGTTGCTGCCATCTTGTGACTGAATAAAGGCTGGTTTATACTTGACCCACGGCATAAATCAGCCACGGCGAGGGCTTTGCTACCGTGCGAAGGCTGCGCCGGAGCATACGCGTGCGCTTGACACAGAAGTATAAATCAGCCGTTACACGTAGGTAAGTGTATGCTCCTTTCAGCCGGTTTAGTTTGTTTCAGGTTTTAAATGAAATAATTAATAAGCTATTATTGCTCAGAACAATGTTTTGTGTGCAATTTTTACGTTTTGTAGCAAGTACCCATGTAATAAACTGGATAAAGTACATCCCGATGGTTGTTTTTAAATGATTTTATCCTGTACATGTAATACATTTTCAATGAAGTGATCTGATCAACCAAATAATTAAGAACCACAGTACCTGTTTCTGTTTTTTTGCTGTCTGTGTACTTTTTTTATGTTGTTTACGAGGACAAATTAGTATAAATGCCTTGTGTCCAAAATGCTTAAAAAAGCTGAATTATTTTTAACTCAAGATGGATACAATACTTAATTTGGCATAAAATCTAAAAAACTCCCTCTGAGAAATAATAAATGCAGTCTGTTTGACATCAATCATACATGTTAGTTTTCATGTCAAAGCAAATAATTAAACATGCCAGTTACAGCTCTAGAATTTCAGTTAATTGTGCCTTTTTTGTAATTCCATAGAAAAGACTACAGAATATGAAAAACATGTTCATCTCTCCATCTGTTTGCGCCAACACATCATGCTTCAGAGCAGCATTATCTGCATTTCCACTGATTATCGGACGGAAATCCCACTTCTGAATGCGTTCTGTTCTCTGGGGGTGCTCCTCGTTTTTTGGAACACAACATTCTGTTTTTAAACAACGGAATTGTTTCCTAATTAGTTTTGTTAGGAAATAATTTATGCTTTTTGTTTGATGTATAGCAATACAATCCCTTTGCATACATTTCCACCATTTTACAGACCAGTTCAAAAGAAAATGCGTCTTTCCCCCCCTTCCGAATCCCCCAAAAAACACAATGCATTTAAATGTGCTCCAATTTTCCATGTTTGTTTTTTAGCTCGACATTAATGAATTAACTTTTTAAACAATCCAACCGTGCCATTGTATTTTTAACTCAATTATATTCTAATTGCTCATTTTCCGTAATATGCAAGGGATGTTTTTTCCCCACTTTGTTCCGAACACAATGAAAGATTAAACGCGAATAAGGCATATGATCAAAAACAGCCTAATTCATTTGCAGTATTAAAGAGGAAATTGACAGTGTAATGTAAAACAATGGGCTTCACAGCGCTTTGTCTTTTACCCCCCTGCTGTCTCGGGGTATTGATTCTTTAGAGGAGCGCAGAGCTGCTTTCAGACTGAGTCTAAAGCCTTTCGCAAGTTTAAACCCAGATTTAACTTTTAAACTATGCTAACAGTGTTTCACTTTAACACATAAACTTGCTGAGGGATTCCTCACGCTTTCAGATGCAGCTGACATTTGATCCGTATCATTTGTTATGTTGTCATGTTTGCTGAAAAGCAGTTCAAGGTTTTTTTTATACATGAAAAATATTAATTAATTTATTTGAGAATTTATAATATTATTGTTGTTGTTGTTGTTGATGTTGTTAAAGAGCATTTCAAAGAAGGAAGGACTGTTATTTATTTATTTAAATATACTTAATATTTTAGTATCTGTGTATAATAATACAAATATTATCATGTGAAAATACATCTGCTAAAATGTTTTTTTTTTAAATATTGGTTTACAAAAATGTTTATTTTTAAACTTTTCATTTGTGTATTTTTTGGATTAATGGTAATAATCATCGTAATGTTCGCTAAATTTAATTGTTGAGTGTCATTTTAATTTAAACATTTTAAACATTTAAATGTAAGTAATATTTGGCATTGGTAGAGAGTGAAGTACATTTATTATTATGGTTTTATTATGAATATAGTATTATTATTATTGTTGTTGTTGTTGTTGTTATTAATAATAATAATAGTAATAATAATAATAATAATAATAATAATAATAATAATAATAAAGAGCATTTAAAAAGATGGATTGTTATTTATAAAAAAAATACAGTATTTGTGTATAAGAATATTATATCGTGAAATAAAATTTGCTGAAATATTTGAGATTTAATTGAAGTTTTTTTTTTTAAACATTGGCTTAAGAAAGTTTATTTTTATTTAAATGTTTATTCCAGTTAAATGTTTATTTTTGTAAAGCATTGATATATTTGTGATTAATGGTAATAATCATAATAATGTTTGGTAAATGCATTTGTTTAGAGTGAAACATTTATTTAAATTGAAATATTTGTGAATTATGATGATGATGATAATAATAATAATATTAATGTGTAAGGCATTTGTAGAGAGTAAAGTACATTTATTGTTTTTTTAATAATTTATTTATTGTAACAAATCCCTATTATTATTATTATTATTATTATTAATAATAATATATGTTGTTGATTCTGTTGACGGTATTGTAATAATAATAATAATAATAATAGTAATAATGTTAACTTCAGAAATAATATTTGTTTTTTATTACATCATTGTATGTTTATTGTATTACTTCGTTACATCATATGAACTAAATTTTTATAAATTTTCAGATATCACGTTTTTAATTTTAATTGCAAAAAAAACCCTAAACAAACAAGATTTTTGGAAATGACTGAAACCGGAGATTGTATTTTGTAGTTTACAGGAATCATGTGAGTACATTTGAGTATTAAAAAGTACAATGAGAAAAAAAAAAGATTTCTGAAAAAACTTAACTGTTTGTTTGTTTTTTTGCAAATGAACTCCTCTTGTATACGCTATGATTATAATATGGCAACGGCGCCTCTAATTTTATTTATACATAACATATAGATTTTGTCAAATAGTACACAAGAAATGAACACACACTCATACACACACACACAATCATTTCTCTGGATTTTCTTCTATTTGAGGATAGTGTTGACAGTAGTTGATAGCGTAGCAGAACCTCATGGGAGTCTGAAATTAAGAGGTTCTGCAACACACTGGACATCTGAACGGCCTCCAAATCATGTTGTCAATGATGATGAACTGTGATCCAGCCCAGGCTAATTGAACACTCCAAACCCTTGCTTGATTGATGCCACTCGATCAGAGCCGTCAGACGACACAGATATTAAACCCTCCAAACCAAACACAGCAATCATCTATTACTTTAATCAATATCTCGATCAAAAGGGCGTGATTTGTGCTCCTGATAGATCATTTTAGCCGTTAAACTGCGACAAAAAACGTAATTCAATCATTTGATGCTGAGTTTCAAGTGTTTGAGCACAATCGGTGGGAAATGTAGGGTCTGATGTTTGAGAAAATTTTCGGTGTGATTGCAAAATTAAAAAAAATTAAATAAATCACTGGAAAGTATTGACCTTATGTTATTACAACTTTTAATTTACCTCCTTCACTTCTTAACTTTTATATTCAATCC
The DNA here is from genome assembly GCA_903798115.1 of Danio jaintianensis. Taxonomy (NCBI): domain Eukaryota; kingdom Metazoa; phylum Chordata; class Actinopteri; order Cypriniformes; family Danionidae; genus Danio; species Danio jaintianensis. The sequence continues at coordinate 8,997,028 of CAIGQV010007757.1, read as the reverse complement.
CCACCACCATAGAAAAGAAGAAAGATTGGCACTTTTCTTTTACTGGCTTATGTGCCCTCTTTCTTTCCTCAAGGGCAGTTCATTCATGCACCTTTAAGCCGAATGGGTTTTTCTATCACCTTTTCTTTCATTTTTATAAGTGAGTAAGATTTTTGAGTTGTAAAATACACAAACACGCTGATACGTGGAACATTTGACTGACTTGGTTTATGCGTTTGCTAAAAAAGGTTTTAAATGAACAATTCAGCAAAAATAAAAAAATACCGCCATCATTTACTCACCTTAACGCTGTTTTTAAATGTTTTTGTTCAACGGAAGAAAGAAAAGTAAGAGTTTGCAACATCTTGAGAGTGAGAAAATGATACGTTTCGTAAAATCAGGTTTTGACTCAACTTTTTCATTGAAAATAACTCTTTCTTGACTTTCATTCATTCAATCTTTCATTGACTCGCTTTTTAAGAAAAAATTCAATTCAGCCAATTTTTATTCCATTGAAGAAAGAGAAGTATGAGTTTGGACCTTTTGTTTGTCCTTTTAAAGTACTTGCTAAGGGGTCATGCACAGAATTTTGCATCTAAAAATGCTTTTTTTTTCTCCGCAGTGTTAACATCAAATTAAGCAGTTGTCATGGCAACTTGCTACTGTAAGCAGAAGATTGTAAACATGTTCTATGTGAAAGACTTTTCATTCTTGACTAGAAACATCTTAAGTGTCATTTATTCATTCATTAATTTTCTTTTCGGCTTAGTCCCTTTTATTAATCTGGGGTCGCCACAGCGGAATGAACCGCCAACTTATCCAGCACATGTTTTACGCAGCGGATGCCCTTCCAGCTGCAACCCATCACTGGGAAACACCCATACACTCTCATTCACACACATACACTACGGACAATTTAGCTTACCCAATTCACCTACAGCGCATGTCAAGTCAAGTTTATTTATATAGCGCTTTTCACAATGTAGATTGTGTCAAAGCAGCTTAACATAGTTCTAGTAAAGTCCAGATTTCAGAGTTGAAGTTCAGTTTAGTTTAGTTCAGTGTGGTCTAAATTTCACTGCTGAAAGTTCAAACACTGTAGAGCAAATCCACCGAAGCACAGTTCCACATGTCCCGATCCGAGCAAGCCAGTGGCGACAGTGGCGAGGAAAAAAAACTTCACCAATTGACGAAGTGAAGGGAAAAAAAAACCTCGAGAGAAACTAGGCTCTGTTAGGCACGACAATTTTTCATCTGGCCAAACTTCCTGTTCAGAGCTGCAGTCTAGGCGCTGGAGGCTGAAGAAGCTAGACGTCCATTGTGGAAAAGCTACAGAGTAGGGCACCAGTGGGCGGTCAGGTTGGCCCGCAGGATCAATGTGGGGACTCGTTTATCACAGTGGTCATTCAGGAATCAGTCTCATGCACTCCATTTCTCCATGACGACCACAGCATCAGCTCGGGATACGACCTGGTCCAGGATTATGGATACCTTGGGATCATCTCTTCACAGGTCTTGGATCGCATCAATGGCGCTGCATACTCTCTAGGGACCTCGGAATGAGTATCCCCAGGTGGAAATAGAGAATAAAGAAAATAATTAGTGTAGCTGCTGTTCATAGTGTATTTAAACGAGATGTAAAAATGGAGTGTTATAGATGAAAATAGCAGTTAAATAAACAAACATAGAAACAAACATGTAAAGCATATGAGAGTTTCTAACACAATGTCTGGTGTATTGAGGAGTGTGTCCTACAGGTGATGTCGAGCCAGCTCACCTGCGTGGAGCACATTCATGCATCATACCGTTATACGATGCATTGAGTGTATGCTTTACTAAAAAGATAGGTCTTTAATCTAGTTTTGAACTGAGAGAGTGTGTCTGAGCCTCGGACATTATAAGGAAGGCTATTCCAGAGTTTAGGAGCCATAAATGAGAAGGCTCGACCACCTTTACTCAACTTTGCTATTCTAGGTACTACCAGAAGCCCTGAGTTTTGAGATCTTAAAATGTCTTTGGACTTGTGGAGGAAACCCACGCGAACACAGGGAGAACATGCAAACTCCACACAGAAATGCCAACTGACCCAGCCGAGGCTCGAACCAGCGACCTTCTTGCTGTGAGGCAACAGCGCTACCCACTGCTCCACCGCACCGCATGTCCTGTATTTCACACACTTTTTTTTGTCTTCACCACTTCTTTTTAACAGAGCAAGGGAGAAATGTAGGTTTTAGCTGCTTATTTCCAACTCTCAACTTTATGATTGAAATGAACCCTTTTCTGCTCTTGATATGTCAAAACATTTTTGTCAGTAATTTCTTTTTGTCCAATTTAAGAAAGAAAAATATTTTTAGCTGATTCTGTCAATTTTAATTGCTTAATTTTTGGAATTCTGGTGAGAAAATTTGGGTGGAATAGTTTGACCGTCACAGATTTTTGATTGAAAATAACACTTTTGTGTTCTTTAAAATTCCAGTCTTTTATTGACCTTTACCTTTTTTCCATTTTTTTTTGTTTGTTTAATTGAAAGAAAATCACACATTTAGAATGTCTTAAGGGTGAATTTTAGATTTTTTGTTCAGTTTTATACTTTCTCTGTTTCTTTCTCATACTTTTTGTTGGTACACATTCTGACTCCCAAGTATCATAGACCTTTGAAAATAACATTTTCTTGTCTTAAAACATCTAACATGTCCATCTTTTTACTGACCCATTTTTATTTTGTCTTTTCCATCTTTGTTTTTTTTTTTTTAAGAAAGAAAAGCTACATTATACTGAAAAAAAAATATTCATTGGATTTACTAAATTTCTTTAAGGTAAGAGGTTGTAAACAATTTATATGGGCTGAATTTAAACAAACAAATTTAGTAATGTTCAACTTAATTTGTTTAAATTCAGCTTATATAAATTGTTTGCAACAATTTTTCTTTCTTTTTTCAATCTTTTTTCAAACTTATCTTTTTGGTTAAAATAAACTATTTTCTGCTCTTGAAATGCCAAAATGTCTAAGGTTTTTGTCATTATTTCTAGTATTTAATCTATTAGATTTCTATCTTTAGCTGATTGTTTCATTTTGATTATTTTTGTTGATTAATATTTTGACTTTAAGTGAGATCGGGTGTAATGTTTAGAAGAATCACAGATTTTTTATTGAGAATAACACTTAAAAAAAAACAAATCTGTCATTTATTTATCCTTGCCATTTGTGTCCATTTATGCTGTTTTTGTTCCATTGGAGAAAGTCAAGTACAAGTTTAGAATGTCTCAAGTGTGAGAAAATGATGATATTTTAGAAAGCTTAAAGCTAACATTCGTCAAACCTTTTAAACATTGTATCATTTCCACTTTTCTTGTTCATTCTTCCTTTTTTGTGTCGTTTAAGAACAAATAGTACCATTTCTGAACGTCTTGAGGATAAGATAATTTTGGTGTTGTGTTTTTTTTAGCTCATTTGAAAACTAATTATGGCAAAAAACACGTTTTTGTTATGTTTATTATGTTTTCTAGCATGTACGCTTTAAAATGATTTCCTGGTCTTAACATCTAAAGTGTTAGTTCAACTTTTAATTGACCCTCAGCGTTATTTGTTCACTTGTCCTCTTTCTTTCACTCCCCCAGACCTAAAGATGCACAACTCATGCAGTGAATAGTCACAATCATGAAAAATAATGAAAAACGTCCATTTTTGTGCTCCTTTTCTTTGCATCCAAGGGCAGCCCATTCATGCTCCTTTCAGAGATTTATAAACTTATAATGGTTTTTCTTTTCCCTTTATTTGGCTTTCTTTCAAACTACCTATGCCACCGATCTTTCTCGATTAGCCGCTTGCTTGGTTGCTTTTGAGGAAAGAATAGGCTTCCACAAAGCGTTGGAAACCTTGGGCTAAAGTTTTGAGTAGGGTTACGCATATCGGTGTTCAGACTGGTTTCAGAAAAGGTTTTCATACAGTTCTTTATAAACCTCATGAAACTTTTTGACCTGAACCAGATGTATAAATTTTCTCAGAAATGCAGTTTTGTTTTGTTTTTTGTGAGGGAAGAAAACTGTCAATACTTTAAGATTCTCAAACAAAATACACTTTTTTTTTTTTTTTTTTTTTTTTTTACAATTGTTTTTATACCTCTGTTTACACCTGGAATTAAGATGTGTTTTCATCAGTCTGATCCAACCCAGGCTCATTTGAAATATGTGCTCAGTACATTTTTGAGAACCGACAAATATGTACCCTGGACTGCATTGTCTTGCAGATTTTGTTTACACAAATCCACTAGGTTGCCATATACATGTTTTGACAATCTCAAATACGTTACTGGGATGTTTTCTCATATGTGCAATATCTCGTAAATCCACCAGAGGCCACTGTATACAATTCTGCGAATATTAACGTCCTTCTCCTGTGCATCTGTCGACTGACCCACACACCCCCTTCCCTAAACCCAACTGCTAGTGTTTTCAAAAGAAGAACTAGATGAAGTGTTTTCATCTAGAAGAGAAAAGCCATTGTGGCCGTATGCTTCTACCACGTCCTCACGCTGCTTTTTAAAGTTTTGTTTTACCTGATTGTGGAACTGTCCTTTGTTGGATTCAAAAACCCGTCCACCTAAATCTGGTGACATTCGCGATGAGCTACAGAGCAAACCAGTCACGCTGGAAAAGCCTCCATACGAAGGTAAGCAATCAGCGGTTTTGCCCTGTAGCATTCGTTTTACACATAAAATGCAGCCATATGTACCCATGAGAGGCGACGCGGTGGCGCAGTGGGAGCCTCGGCTGGGTCAGTTGGCATTTCTGTGTGAAGTTTGCATGTTCTCCCTGTGTTCGCTTGGGTTTCCTCCGGGTGCTCCGGTTTCCCCCACAAGTCCAAAGACATGTGGTATAGGTAAATTGGGTAAGCTAAATTGTCCGTAGTGTATGTGTGTGAATGAGTGTGTATGAATGTTTCCCAGTGATGGGTTGCAGCTGGAAGGGCATCCGGTGCGTAAAACATACGTGGATAAGTTGGCGGTTCATTCCGCTGTGGCGACCCCAGATTAATAAAGGGACTAAGCCGAAAAGAAAATGAATGTACCCATGAGCACAAATTTCTCAGTTCTCAAAAATGTACACCAGGTCACGTTTTCCCATTGAGCTTGTGTTGATCTGATTACAGGTGTAAATAGGGGGCTAAAACTTTTTGAGCTTATCAGCTTTTGACCACATCCAAAGGTGGTTCAGGGGTGAGTTTGCCAAACAACAACAATGTGATTTGTGGCTGAACTATGCATGTACAATGTATCATTCGTGAAATAAACAATGTAGAGACAAGTGTTTCCCGAACTCTGTTAGAGATCATCATTTGAACCACGTTAATTAAAACATTAAGCTTCCAAGCATACAACATAAATGATATTTAAACAAAAAGGACATTCTATAAAGTTAGCGTGAAATCAAAATTTGCTATATTTATTTTGCTTGCTCACATTGTTATTCTTAAAGTGAATAATTAATCCGTGCAAGTTAATCTACTGAAAGCTTTTGTTTGTTTTGGTAATCTTAAATGAAAATCTGACCATTTGCTTCTGGTTTTGGAGTGACAGACATTTTGTCGACGTCACCTGCATATTACTACCTTCTCTTAAAGTTAGTTTGTGATTTAGGGTGATGATGCACAACGAAAGCCTCTCCCTCTACTCAATATTCCATTTCTGTTGGAGGTACATCAACATACTGAAATAAAAGTCTCAGCAACTTCCGGTTTAAGGGGTGGAGTAACAACTTCTTTAGAAAAATTCTTATATTTACTTTTTGTTTTTTTCTTTTTTTTAAAATGTATTTTTAATCCAGTATGAGTTTTGGTAATAAACAAATACAATATTTTCCCCTGGATACTTAAAACATTTTTATTGAACAAATATTATTGAGAATATTCCATATTTTCCTTGTACTATTGTAAACAAAACATAAAACCACTTACAATGACATGTAGCCTAATCTCATGCACAAAAATTGTGTTTTTTATTTACGTGTTTTAACTATATGTTTATATATTTACTTTTTATATAAATATTTATGTAGATCTCATAAATGTAGATTTCGAGCATTAATGAATTATAAAAAATAAAATTATTTAATTGATTTTAATATTGGTAGTTCTCAGATTGTATGTTCTTAATATGTTATAATTCAATGATACAATGCTTCAATTAGCAATAAATTCTAAAATAACAATAATAATAATCACAACGTTGCAAACTTTTCAAATATTGTTTCATGTTCAGTTATTAATTCAGTTGCTGGTTGGTGGTGCCAGACAGAATCTGTGGATAATTATTATTATTTTTTGCTATTTCTGTGCAGATTTTTTTTAGCAGATTTATGAGGAATGATTGTAACTAAAAACTTTGCACACAAAATAAAAATAATAACTTGTTAACTTTAAATAGTCCAATCCAAATCCAATTTTAACCATGCACTTGTTTGGTAAACAAAGTAATTATGTCATACAATGTCCACTAAAATATTACTTTACAAACCGCCTCATAGATAAATCATATAAATATATTCATGATATTCAATAATATCACTAGAATTTATATAAAACTAATTAAATATTTACACACATTTACATACAGTAAATAAATAGACTCAATGATGGGCTAAAAAATCAGCAGATTGGATAAAATGTGGTTTTAGTTGAAAAACATGGCGTCATTTTTGACCGTTAAATAAAATAACACTTGAAACAAGCAAAATATTCGGATTTTGAACGCATCCCGAAGGTTGGTTTCAGAAGCTTCCTAACAACTTCTTTCTTTTTTCTTGCTTCGCAGGGTCTCTTCATCTTCCTGATATATGGAGTGTACAACACTGAGGTGAGTCCGCAGTGCATCTCAAGGCTGACTGAGTGAGTGAGAGAAATGACATGATGTTTCTGATGGGACCCCCGCCTCTCCAAAAAAAAAAAAAAAAAAAAGCCTAGTGGATTGAAAGCCAGCCTCTTTTTTCTTTCTTCCACATGAGCGTCCCACTGCCCTTCATGCTTGGGCTAACTTATATGCATCCAGGCCCACCATTAAACACTGACACCCGGAGTAAAGAGCCAGTCATCCCTCAAGCACATTGGCCAATATTTCACTGCCTCTTTAAGTTTTTAAACTCATGGTCTTCCATTTAACATTCTGACATTAGAGCTGCAGCTCAGGCTCGGCGCCGTGGAGAAACGCATATGTATGCGGGACGGCAGAGAAGATGGGCTGGAAATTTACCTGCAGAAGGGCCATTACCATTTAGATGCTCTTCTAAAGAGCCCAAAAACTCAACGCAGGTGCTGTGAATTGGGTATGAGGAGGATAAGCGCCAAATTGTCTTCTTGAATTTCAAATCTGAACATGAGTAAGGCACACATGGAGGAGTGGAGCTGTTGCTCAGTGTAAGAGTCGTTTTGGTTACCTTCCCCATGAATAAATACATTAGCTTTAGTACATCAATGAACGAATAATTACAACAGTTGCTATTAAAAACATAATAAACAAAATAAGCATCTATCTATCTATCTATCTATCTATCTATCTGTCTGTCTGTCTGTCTGTCTGTCTGTCTGTCTCTGTCTGTCTCTGTCTGTCGTTCTATCATACTTTTATCTGTCTGTCTGTCCTTCTATCTATCTATCTGTCTGTCTATCTGTCTGTCTGTCGTTCTATCATACT
>CAIGQV010007757.1:8962154-8989354 GCA_903798115.1 Danio jaintianensis | reverse complement strand
TATCTGTCTGTCTGTCCTTCTATCTATCTGTCTGTCTATCTGTCTGTCGTTCTATCATACTTTTATCTGTCTGTCTGTCTGCTAGAAATCTGTCTGTTTGTCTGTCTGTCTGTCTGTCTATCTATCTATCTATCTATCTATCTATCTATCTATCTATCTGTCTGTCTGTCTGTCTGTCTGTCTGTCTGTCTGTCTGTCTGTCTGATAGACTATCAGATTTAAAAAAAAAGTTCTACCATACTTTTATCTGTCTGTCTGTCCTTCTATCTATCTGTCTGTCTGGTTATCATTATTTTTTATTATTAACAATAAATATTTCATACTTAAATGTAAACAGAAAATAGATACTCGTTTAATACTCATTTAGATAACTAGTTAATATATTGTAATATATAAATTAAGTTTTTATTAATAACAGTAAAATGTTTTTAAAAAGTTAAAATAAATGAAAGAGAAATACATACTTTATATTGACATTTGTAATAATTATTTGTAATAGTCATTTGTTATGCAACATTGCACTATATCAACTTATATTATTAATTAGTATAATTACATTGTTTACATGTTAAATGTTTTGTTATTGGCAGGATTGTTTACATAAATATAATTTATACGAATAAAAATGGTCAAAAATTTCAATGCATAATAATTAACATACACGTTTTAATTTTATTATTGTGATTATTCTTATTAATTAATAAAACAAATCTAAATTGAAGGGATATTAAGAGAAATAAATGCTATGTCAAATTATATTGTTAACTATAATTATGTTTACATTTGAAATATGTTATTATTATTGTAATATAAAATATGTTTACAAATATAAATTATGTTTACATTTTAAATATGTTATTATATATGTTATTGTTATTATTGGCAGGGTTGTTTACATGAATATGATTAAATATGTATAAAAATTATAAATGCATATTAATTTATATACATATTTAAATTTTATTAATATGATTATTAGTGTTATTGATTAATGCAACAAATCTAAAAATATATGTAATAAAATAACAAAACAACTGAATTAAGTAGGAATATTGCATGAATACTGTATCAGACTAAGCACAAACGCATAAGTCTGTAGGTAAGTGCGGTTTTCAGGCCTTTAGCCCTCTTCACGTTTGTGTTCTTCTCTCTCTCTCTTCTTCATGTCCTCCTCTCAGTAAAGCTGGATCTCCCCTGTCTTTTGTCTAGCTTTGCTTCTACCTTTTCAGTGTCTACAAAAGAGGTGTAAGGAGACGGCCCTGAGACGAGCCCCGTATTGACACAGCAGAGACTTGCCGGTGACCCTCTTCGCATTGTAAAATAAATCATCGCCGCATTCTTGCTTAACAGGCTTTTTTAGTGCGTTGGAATCTATTTTCCAACCCCCGGCTCTCCTTGACCCAGAGGTCTTCACAATTTGTGAGCAGCTCGTGTCCGCTTTACACATTTTTTTTTTTTTTCAAAGGGCGTTTTGTAAATATACTATGTAATAATCGGTGCTTTCTATTTAATTTTATTTTTTACAATTTACAAGAAACAATAGTAGATTCAAATTTGCCATCTGTGCAATTTGAGGATATTGATCCAATTTTGAGATGCAGAATATATTTTATATATTGAACAAATAGTTTGCACTCATTTAAAGAAACATCCGCCTCCCTGTTTTATTTGATAAAGAAACATGTGAGTGGCAATGGTTAAAATCAGTCTCACTTTACAATAAGGTTTTATTAGTTTATGTTAGTTAATGTGTTCACTAACACAAGCTAATAATGAACAATACTTGTACAGCATTTAGTTAAACATTTACTAAAGCATTGTTAAAATTATAAATCATGGTTGCTAGCATTAGTTAATGCACTGATGTAACATGAACAACCCCAACCCTAACAATGAACAAGTTCATTTTTATTAATTAACATTAATTAATTAATTAATTAATTAACATCACATTAATTAACACAAAGATTAATAAATACTGCAATAAATGCATTGTTCATTGTTTGATCATGTTAGTAAATGTAGTAAATTCATTTATTAATTTTCTTTTCGGCTTAGTCCCTTTATTAATCTGGGGTCGCCACAGCGTAATGAACCGCCAACTTATCCAGCATATGTTTTACGCAGCGGATGCCCTTCCAGCTGCAACCCATCACTGGGAAACATCCATACACACTCATTCACACACATACACTACGGACAATTTAGCTTACCCAATTCACCTATACCACATGTCTTTGGACTGGTGGGGGAAAACGGAGCACCTGGAGGAAACCCACGTGAACACGGGGAGAACATGCAAACTCCACACAGAAATGCCAACTGACCCAGTCGAGGCTCGAACCAGCGACCTTCTTGCTGTGAGGCGATCATGCTACCCAATGCGCCAGCGTGACGCCCCAATATAGTAAATATAAAACCTTAAAATCTTTTAGAAAAATGGTAACAATTTAATTTAAGTGCCAATTCTCACTATTAACTACTGGCTTATTACTTGCTTAATATTAAGATATTGGCTGTTTATTAGTATTTATTATAAATTATCATCTTATTCTACCTGATTTTACTCAATACCTAAACTCAACTACCTTACTAGCTATTAATAAGCCTCAAATTAGTACTTTATTGAGCTAAAAGTCTTAGTTAATGGTTTATTTATAGCAAGAATTGTACCTTAAAATAAAGTGTGACAAAAAATATATATATTCTCAGTATTCTCAATAAGGCACAATAAAATGTTGTGCTTTAGATATCTAAATCTCTTGGATCTACTCTTTTTTTTTTTAAGTTAAGTGGTTGTGAACAATTTATTTATGCTTTAAGATATCTATAAGCTAGTGTGCTTTAAAACTGTGACAAAGTTTGTGTTTAGAAAATATAAAACTGATATAAACATGTAAAGCTTGTCACTTCCTCCTAAATCGATCAACGTTTTTTTTCACGTCACCTCATAATTCAGTTTCTCATCAAATCTTGACCACGCAAATGCTCTCTAGTTTCTGACGTGCCCCGCCCGCTTCAAGGCACTTCTCATTTGCTTTTCATTTGATGCGCTTGAGCTCAACCACTCTCACTGGCAGAGCTGTGATAAAAACAAAACACTATTGGCTGTATTTTTTAGGGGAAGGGGCTACTCTATGTCCCACCTTCTCTTAATTTTTTTCAGTTGAGATTACGTCAAACATCGAATAAAAATGCACATTTCAAAGCACTTCACGGGACCTTTAAATGGATAGTTCACTCAAAAGTGAAAATTTACTAACTCACTCGTTTCAAACTTTCAAACACAAAGATATTTTGATAACCAGTAACCATTGACTTCCATAGTATTTGTTTTCCCTCCCATGGAAGTCAATGTTTACTGGTTTTCAGCTTTCTTCATAATATCTTCTTTTGTGTTCAACAGAAGAATAAAGTTCAAAAAGCATGTCCAATTAATCAATACACTTATTCAATTTAAAAAACAGTTTTGTAAGAATTTAACAAATTTCACATTTTTGTCAACCTATGAATTGTTTGAACTTTTTCTCAAACCAAAACCTAAAATTAAACTAGACTTTTTTGTATATATTAAATGACTACTCTAAAATGTAAAACAACAGTAAAATGTCAGTGAATTTAATACTTTTTGTTTGTCTTTTGCTTTGATCTGTGATTTATAATAGCTCGTAGAAATTAAAAACGAGAAATCTGTTATTCAATGAGAACATAGCATAGTGTATGGGCATTATTCATGTTCAATAACTGCTTATAAATATGTAATGTTTAAATGATTATATGTGGCAGATCAGAGTAAAGCAAATTAAAAATGTATTGCTTTGATCATTAAAAAAATATTTATGTAAATTAGTCAATTTGATACTCAATAATAGACGTCCATGTATTTATGACCTGTCTTTTTTTGTTTGGCAAATGCGTCCATTTACATTGCTTTCATATGGAAATTGGATCTAATGTATTTTTATATTGAACATTAGGGCTGCATCACTCTAAAAAAAAAAAACCTTGAGAGGAAAACAACTAAACTGCTTTTAAGGGCAGCAACTTCAAACCAGTTGCTTTTTTTCCAGTAGCTTTCTGTGATTTTTAGCTGGAATAAAGTGATTTGATTTCCCAGGTCCATTTATTAAAGCCACATCACACTTGATTTGTTGAAAAGAAAGCCTGAGAGAGGGGGAAAAATTGCAAATCTGACATATTACTGTCGACTCTGAGCTGTCGGAGCTTTCCTATGCTCTTCATTAACTCTGTCGTCACGCTCATGGTGTCTATTCAAAACATGCATATGCGTGTATGTGTGTGTGTTTGTTTCGGCATGGCAGTAATAATTTATGACAACAGCAGAGCCTAATGAAGTCATAAGAGCTAATACATATTCACCAGTGCTGAGAAATGCAGGAGGCTTTCTGTTGCTTTCAGTCTCTGACAGCCAGGCTGGGAAATAATACAATCTAGCAGGCCCAGGAACAGCTGGATTGGATTGTGTGATGTGAGGAATATCGTTATATATACAGAAAATGTAGATTTTACCAGTTTCCAGTACACTTTGAAATGTTTGAATGCAGGTTTTTTATATACATTTATGTGTAAAAAAATTATATATATAACATTTATGTGTAATGTAATTGTTTTTTTTATGATATATTCGTGAAACATTTGATGGATGGATGGATAGACAGACAGACAGACAGATAGATAGATATACACTTTCTTGTCAGACAAGTCTGAAATTTTTCTTGCCAAACAGTATCGACATAACAATCAATATTACATGCACTTCAACCAAAAACACCTCAACAATCACGTAGTGTGACATAAAAAAGTATGTATAACATTGTATAATAAAAGTATGTATAACATTTAGTATGTATAACATTGTTTGATTTAAGAAGTGTAAATATATAATAAGCTGCTTTGACACAATCTACATTGTAAAAGCGCTATATAAATAAACATGAATTGAATTGAATTAAATATTTGAATTTAATATATAAATATTATATTTAAATCTGTATTAATAATAATACAAAAAATAATAGCAACAATAATATATTAATAAACTTTATTTTAAATAGCATTTTTATGTTTTATTTGCATCTTCTTATGGCACTTTACACACAAAAAAGAACAAAATACTAATAAAAAGTCAATAAAACCAAAACAAAAAAAAGACTGAATATGCAAACATTTAGAAAACAAAAAAGTAAAATAATGAAGAAACCAGTAAACTAAAAAAAGTGTTATAACACATACAATTAAACAGAATAATCACTATTTCTACACCAAATATATTTCAAGCAAAATATTTTAAAAGTGATTTTTACAAAAATATAAATATATAATAGAAAGCACATTTTTAGGTGAATCTTTGCATTTTTTATTTTTTTTTTGCTTTAAATAATTATTTCCGGTTTAGAGAAATGCCATTGCTCTCAGCCTAATAAAAACGATTCTTGAAACGGGTCTTGATATTGATGTATATTTACGAGTTATCGGCACACGCCACTCAAATAAAACAGCAGGAGTTTATCGCATTGTGCTTGTCACACACAGTCCAAATGTAATTTGTTCTGCAAGGGTGGTCGTTTCCTCCGTTGCATTATTTGCGTGCCCCCCCGCCTCGCCCCATGCAGTGTGATGGATGAGAGGTTAAGACGCTCTCCTTACTTTGCCCACTCGACATGTCACTTTCAGGATGCATTACGTGTGACAAACTGGAACATTTCGCTCGCCGCCACTCATTGACTTTTTATGCAATGGTGGCTATTTGCTTTCTCTATTCCCAGTTGGGATTGAATTTCACCTTCCTGGGGCCAGGACTCAAAGTGTTTTGTATGAAGCGTTTAGTACTGAGTCATGACATTTTAACCATCCACCCATCCTTGTTATCCACAGGTTCGAAACACAGTCAACAGATTCAAGGAAAGAAGAAAAGCCCTAAATTTCTCTGTAAGTTTGCATGTTTTTTTTTTTATTTGCATATTTTGCCACCAGGTCCTCAATCACACACCCACTCAGGCCACCTCAATCCAGCCAATGTCAAGCAGCAGCCCTGGGTTACATGTTTCTAATCCTGCGGAAGCTCGTCCCTTCACATTAAACTGTCAGGCTAGTATTTATACGCGAGGCTGCTGTTGACGGAGATCACTTAGCTTCACCAAAGCGGTTTAAAAGTAGTTAATAGACCCCCTCCCCGACACACCCTCTGCCCTCATCCCACCACCGCCAGCACCTTCCACTCGGAGCGGTTGCTCTATGAATGGCCACATTAACTCTCCTCTGGGCTTGTCACGGTTTATGGCCTACGGCAGTTTGTCCCGCTCGGCCCTCGCCGCGCCACCAGGTCATTGAGAACGGAATGAGACAATTTCTAAAGGCGGATTGATTTTAGAATATGGCCCCCTCCCTCTTCCCTTTGACCCCCCTGACAGGCCCGACACCGTTAAGACTGGGACTTGTAAAAAACGACTGCGGCCCCTAACGCGAGCGCCAGGTAGCAGCTGATAAATCGTGGCGGGCCGTATTAGCAGTGGGACCCTTTAGCGCTCTCTGGGCAATTTTCCAATTTTCAAAGTCCACGCGGCGATGAGATTCGTCGGCCGCGTGTGGCGGATGGTTTCTTAGCTAATGCCGTTTTGCGCCATAAATCTGGAGGTGATATACTGTATCTCACCGAATAGCTTCAGTGCTGGACGAGGTCCAGGATGGGATAGGAAAATGTACTTCTCTTTATTGGATGAGGGCATTGGTCAGGGAATGGACTGACTTCCAATATAGTAGTGATAACATACAGGACGTACTGTAGATGGATGGTATTTTTTTTTCCTGAGGGAAGCCTTACGATTTTCTAACTCATTGTAGAGTAATCTGATGTTTATTATGTCTGTACAAGACCACCTTAATGACCACCTAGAATGTTCTAGCAGCCACCCTTAACACTGGTCTAGCAACTACTCAGAACATCCATCTATCTATCTATCTATCTATCTATCTATCTATCTATCTATCTATCTATCTATCTATCTATCTATCTATCTATCTATCTATCTATCTATCTATCCTACTGTTTGTCTGTTTATTTGTCTACCCTCCTGTCTGTCTGTTAATCTATCTATCTGTCTGTTTCTCTATCTGCCTGTCAGTCTGTCTGTCTATCTTTCCTTCTGTTTGTCTGTTTATTTGTGTACCCTCCTGTCTGTCTGTCTGTCTGTCTTTCCTTCTGTTTGTCTGTTTATTTGTCTACCACTCTGTCTGTTTATCTATCTATCTATCTATCTATCTATCTGTCTATCTGTCTGTCTGTCTGTCTGTCTGTCTGTCTGTCTGTCTGTCTGTCTGTCTGTCTGTCTGTCTGTCTGTCTGTCTGTCTGTCTGTCTGTCTGTCTATTTATCTATCTATCTTTCCTTATGTTTGTCTGTTTATTTGTCTACCATTCTGTCTGTCTGTCTGTCTGTTAATCTATCTGTCTGTTTTTTTTATCTGCCTGTCAGTCTGTCTGTCTATCTTTCCTTCTGTTTTTCTATTTCAGTCTATTTATCTGTCTGCCTGTCTGTCTGTGTCTGTCCGTCTGTCTGTACGTTTGTATGTCTGTTTGTCTTTCTATCGATCATATCTGTCTGCCCTCCATCTGTATTTCTATACTTCTGTTTGTCTATCTTTCTCTCCTTCTGTCTGTCTTTATATCTAGCTGTTTGCCTGTCTGTCTGTTTTTCCCACTTTTGTGTCATTTTGTCTCTCTGCTTGTCATGCTATCTCTGAGCTATCAACACATCTCTCTTTGTTTTTAGCCCTCTACATATTTCTGCAAATTTTTTATGCTTACCATCAATATATCAATATACCACACACTTCAGCTATTAAACCAAGGATATAGCGTAACTCTGATAGTGTTGATCTCAATTGATTTGCTCTAGACTATTATTGAATGAATTAAAATCATAATGCATCGAGTCCTGTAATTATACAGGTTTCTCAAGGATGTTTCATTTAGTCAATCTGCTTGAAACTTTCTGTAAATGGCATATAATGATCATAGTACAGCAGGATATTAAAGCCCCATTTGCTGAGCATATGTAGCGCCTTATTAAACATCTCTCTTTACTCTATGGTTTTAAAACTTTGTCATTCTTGTGTTTATTCATAACCCAGACCTGTCCTGCCAGGGCTCTTCATACCAACTGTCTCCTGACCCGTACGACCTCACACTTGTACATACTGTGGCAGATTGCTTGTGAAAAATAAAGCTGTCAGTTCCACCGGCCAAATGAAAAACGAATGTCCTGCGATACTAGCAGGGTCTGGATCTCTGACAGCCCTGAAATATAGATATATATAAATTGGAAGCAGATTAGTTTTTTTGATCCTAATTCAAGTTTTGACAAGATATAAGACGCGAAAGAGAGAGATGTGCACTACATATGTGTGTTTCCTGTCGTCAAATGTATACACTTATGATATTAACTGCTGATATAGTGATAGGTTATAGTTACTTTTTTTGGGAGAAAAAATAAACCTGTTCAGATGCTATCTTAACTGCGTTTGGGTGTCAAAGCCCATTAAATGTTATTTTGTGATACGAGGGGTTTTATGTCATATCTAGTTTACATTCCTGTAAGTCTTTTGTGGAGGTTTATTTTTGTCGTACTTCCATACGTCAGTGTACTTTTTGGTCATGTATTGTGTAATGCCTGAAAACTTGGTGCTCAGTTTTTTTTTTATATACTCAGCATTAGTTTCTGTTACATTTTTTCAACATTCCCCCCATCTTTTTTCATGCAATCTCAGTACAATATTTTATTCAGCACATAATGAATTCTGCTTATCACATTTTTCAGTAATTATATTAGATATTTAGCTAATTCCTGTAATTTTCTTTCCATTTAGGGTTAGGATTAGGTCACCTATATGTCTTGAAGTAAATTAAACTACTTTTTACCCTTCCATATTTTTTTCATACCCGAAGGAAAGGTGTTTGACATTTTTTTATATTCATATAATTTTTTTTTTTTAATTATACTACTTTTATTTAATATTCAGCTTTAGTTCTTGAGGTTTTTTTCTCCAAATATATTTTTTTACCTTGTTGTATTGTTTGTGACAACCACTATTCACTCTCTCTGATCCTATTTTTCTTTTGCAATAAATTTTTTGATATGCAACATGAGTTCTTATCATCCTTTTTTCACTATACCTTTTCTAGCTTAGTATTATTTAAAGCACAGTGAACAGAGTTGGAGTTTTCATATTTTAGTTTTTCCCACGTTCATTCTCTCTTAGCCTTTTTTTCCTCTATACAATCTCTATATTAATGTGCTGTTTATACTAGTTCAGTTTTGTTTTAAAATGCAAACCGTGTTGTTACGGTTACGTCGTGCGTTCACAATTCTCCTCCATCTTTTTAGTCATGTGACAACTGAGAATTTTTGAAATGCTAAAGTCCACAGTTTAGTTTGTAAATACTGGTGTTGCATTTCAGTGTAGACGGACTCCAGTGCAAACTTTTGAAAATGGAGGCATAGCTATCTCTCTCTCATAGCTATCTCTAACATTACAGAAGGTGTGTGTTTTAGGGTGTGTGTGGACTGCGATCCAGTCTGTTAAAATCCCAGTCTATTTTCATTCTAAAACACCAGTTTTAAACAATAATGCACTAGTGCTAAGGAAGCCTAAGGGCTCATTTTCACCGAACGCGTTTTTGCTTTAAAAGTGCAAGACGCAACACTTCGGAATGGTTTGAAAAAAGTGCAGCATAAAGCACAAGGCTGTCTGGACACAGCCACTGAGCACCTGTAAACAGAAAGTTGCAACGGTTGCCCCGCCTCCGAGCTCTTCTCATGAGTGCACTGCTTTGGAACTAACAGTGATCAGTAAGTTCACGCAGTGCCTAAAAAACGTGTCGCTCACATGCATGCCACCTCAAATGATGCTAGATGTGAGCGTAACGGTCACACATATCCATGCAAGCACCTGTTTACACTGAAAAACAACAGAAAAGTAGCACATTAGAAAGAAAAAATGTGTTCTGTGTGAACCACATCTGAACTGCTCCTTTTTACTCTCAGAACTGCACCAGCTCCAGGCCCTCCAGTTCAGTGGGCAGCTCTCGTCCGGGCAGCTCTCCTATCCCAGCAGTTTCCGACAGGCACACGATCACCACCAGCCACTCCAGCAGCTCCTCAACCCACAGCGACAACAACATCACTCAGAGTTTCCACAAAACAAGTGAGTTTATTTATAAAAATTAATTTTATTTTTTAAAATAAAAATCTATAATTTTGCCAACAAACAAAAAAAAAAAGCCAAAATATGATTCCAAAAATATACCCGTGCAGCATAAATTTGGTTTTGTGGTCCAGGACACATAACATAACATTAAGTAATATAACTCTTTTTAACCATTATGTATCCTTTTTTCCCCCTCTTTATCTTAGAACTTGTGTCTTTTCTCACACACACAAAAAACAGATGAAGCAAGACATGGCCAATCAGAGAGCAGAATGAGACACATGCACTAATTCATATTGATTGACAGCCAGCATTATCCAGCCCATTACTCAAGCTGAATTTCCACCAAGAGCGGTTTCACTGTGCATCGTGCACCATATGCATATGCAGAAGGGGCGTCGCGTAAATATGAGCGATGCAACTAATCATCTTGACGTAATCGGTTGCGATGCGAGCCATGATTGAATATTTGTTTTTAATGCCGCGCAATTTTTTTAAACCACTCACCCAGGGACTATGAAGAAACACACGTGTAACTCAACTGTGAAAGGCCTTGTGTTGTAACAAATAGATTATATAGATTTTATATAACTGATTATTGTCTCTCTTCCATTCAAGGTCAGATAATTCTTGAAAGCAAGTGAAAAAGCGTTCACTTTTGACCAATTCATGTGTTGGAAAAAATAAACGTTTATTTACGCCATGCCATGAACATAAAGGAAATGGGGAGAAAAAAACATTACGTCATGGTATATCTTCGGTACATTCAGCAATAACCCTGAAGGTCAATTGGGATGGTATATTTTTTTTCTGTGCTTTCGTTCTTTTTCTCCTCCTGAATGAGTGAAAAAAGTGACCTCAAGAAAAGAGAGGAGAGACACGTCTATCAAAAGGCCACACTTCTTTAAGGGTCAGCTTGAAAAGGTTGATAAAGGCAGAAAAGTTCCGTGCACATTCACATTTCCGTGCTCTTCTCTTCTAAAACTTTCTGTAAGATGTGCTCAAGGAAACTGTGCGACGTGACGAAATTTGAGGGCTGATGATTGATGAAGCACAAAGCTGATTCCTTGTGATTAATAATAACTGTAATCACTGTTACTTTAATCAGATGATTTGTACTACTGTAATGAAACAAGTGTAATACTTGTTTCTCATTTACAGTTGCTGTTCTAATACGTAAACACTTTCTGTTATGAAATTGTTTAGCAGAAATGAAAATGCTTATTAAAGTTTATAATTAGATATATGATATATATTTGCATAATTTATTATTTAGATTTTTAAAATATATTTTAAAGAGAGAGACGGATAGAGAAAATATAAATAATATATATTTTAAGTATTGAGGACTTTATTCATATATTTTGCATTATATATTAATAATACTTGCAGATTTTGTCAATTTAAATATACATGTTATTATGTAATGATATTATATTATTGTCTTGTCATTGTAATTTACATATTTTTTATTCATTCTATTTTTATTCATAGGTACATATTCATAGGTATTTTTTGCCATTTTTATAATCGGTTTTAACAATTAGCTGTTGACGGCCAATAGAGATTGTCATTTTGCATTTTGCAAATAAATCTATTAACACTGGAGCTATCGGAAATCTGTAACTACTAGAATGGCCAAAGCAGTCATTCTGACCATTCATAACTGTACTGTACAGAGTTGAAGTTTTGTCACATCATATTTACATTTGAAGCTTTTCTTGAGATTTTAGAATTAAGTTTTCAATGTCTGTCATAATATTTTATAAAGTTATTACCTTAAAAAATCATCTTTCTGTCAACAGAGGCACTCATATTCAAAGACACAAGAAAAATAGCGGCCAATTTGACCATTATGGCCATTCAAGGTAGAAATACTCAGAACTCTTTTGTGTTTTGTCATTTTTCATAAAATAACAGTGTTAGAATACAATATTTACCCATTTAGGAAAAGCCAGAGTACTATAGTTATATGGGTTTTATTTTAACAAAGTTACAAAATTACAAAATAAAATAAAAAATGACTGCCTTGGTAGTTGTAGTGTTAAACGTCTTTAGTCATCATACGATTGCTCATTTATTGATGCATTTCTTCATTTTTACTGTTGCAAATGAAAGTTTATATTTGGTGTCACTACCAATTGCATCGACTCGTTTATGTTGCATGTCACAACAAATGATTGCATGTCAACCTCTAATGAGCAGCCTTTATTTTTTATTGCATACCAACATGCAGCGTAACGCTCATAATCCACCCAGTGTTACACGAGGATCTTTAACGAAGCTGAATGCATTTGTTTTCATGCCCACTTTCCTCTCCACCTCAAAGATTGACAACGCATGACCTCGAAAACCGAGCAGTCTGACATTTTATTGAAGATGTTTGCTGTTTGTTTTCCCAAATGAAGACCGTGTCATTTGATTGCACAAGCTGAATACACAACTACATATTGTTCCAATAAATACCCGAATAAACAGATTAAAAAGGAAATATGGTAGTTGTTAGATAGATGTTTACATTCCTCTCTCTGAGGACAAAAAAAAATCATCCCTCATTTTTAACTCTTTAATTTTGCCTATAAAATTCCTGACATGAGAAAACAAATCTATTCATAATTCAAACCGGCCTTTGTGTTTAAGTGTGTGCGTTGGTGTGATGGATGTCGGAGATAAAAAATCATACGGAAAAAGTTGAGTTTGTATCTGCTTTGGCTTATACATATAGCTCCAGGTTTGCTGGTAATAGGGTCTTTGATGGATGGCAGCCGTCTTCGGTCTCTCATTTTTTTTAACAGATATTTATTTATTAATCTGCCTATTTATTCAGTCAGATCGTTCCCACCGGGGTCACTGTCACATAACCACCTGCATCAGTGTTTTTTCATCCGTTCCTTTATAGTTCATATCCACAGTCAGTCTGGTCGGTCGAGCGTCACCCTTCTGCCCGCAGGCTAATGAAAGGGTGCGTTTTTCCATCTCATCTGCAGTGTCTCATGGGTCGAGGCTTTCCTCCATCTCTCCTCCCCTTTTCTTAATTCTCGACACATGTCAAATGAAACATTGCCCTTTGCTCTTCTCTTACGTGTGGAGATCTGACATCTGTGCCCCCATATTTATATTGCAAACAAAATGCTCCTGGACTTTTATGGAGACATGTGTCTGTCTGCTCGTTTGGGGTTTTACATTTAGATTCGTTCTGTTCATTGTTTTAGTCTGATGTATTATCTCCATTGTAGGGAAAAGTTAGCTAGGCGACATCTGTAGGCATTCTTCATTCATTCATTCATTTTCCTTCGGCTTAGTCCCTTATTTATCAGGGGTCGCCATAGCGGAATGAACCGGCAACTATTCCGGCATATGTTTTACACAGCGGATGCCCTTCCAGCCGCAACCCAGTACTGGGAAACACCCATACACTCTCGCATTCACACACACACTCATACAATTTAGTTTATCCGATTCTAATATAGCGCATGTCTTTGGACTGTGGGGGAAACCGGAGCACCCGGAGGAAACCCACGCGAACACGGGGAGAACATGCAAACTCAACACAGAAATGCCAACTGGCCCAGCTGTGACTCACAGTTGCATGTCAGGGTCATAATTCATATGTAAAATGAGATGTAAATGTTTTTTAACCCTTATAGAGCACTCATTGACATACTCATTGCAAAAATACTGGAGTTCTCCAGGGGTTTATATACAGTCAATGTCAATATATGGTTCTTCACCTGATAAATCGTTAATGAACATTATGGCCAACGTTTATCTTAAAAACATGAATTACACACAATGATATTGAAAATGTAAACATTTGTGACAATTTGTTTGATATTTGTTTCACCCGTCATCCATCTAGTTATTATCACCTTTTTGCCACTCAGTTTGTTCATTCTCTGTGTATTTAAATTCTGTGTGCACATTGTTATTCTTTAGGTGACCAATTATGATGTTATGGTAATCTTTAATCAAAGTCTGGCCATTTGCTTCCACGTTTAGAGTGGCGGACCTTCTCTGTTGGCATCAGTTTGACTGCGTCAGCAACAATATTCTCAACCAAGCCCTTTTTACCATTAGTTTGCTATGAGGGAATTATTCGCAAAAAAGAAAGCCCCGCCCCTAATCAGTATTCTGTTTCAGTTGGATGTACATCAACATACTGAAATAAAAGCCTCAGCAACTTCCGGTTCCAACAGACTTTGAGTTCCGTTCCTTTAAGACCATTTCTTTCAGTTGTTGGTCGTTTATTGTTCATTTGTAACTCTCTTTCTGAATTATTACACCTTTTGTTAAATCTTGCCTGCTTGTGCACTCGCTCCTTCCTGCACGACTCGCAACAGTTATATTTATTTTGTTAAATGTTTCTAATAAGTAGCAAGACCACCTGGTCAGGTGTCAAAAAAAGCACAAAATCGTCAACTTATATGTATAAGAGACCTTATTTAACTCATGAATTGAAACCCCCCAATATAGATACTCATGAAAAGACTTGAAACAACAAAAAATGCCATATTATGCATGCCAGGCCACTAGTTGGCGATGTCACTTTGTAATAATACACTGTAATAATACATATATTGTTTTGTAGTCTGCCATTATTTTTTTCAAATCATGTTTTTGTCATTTATACTGTTGCGCAAAGAATTTGCTAGGAATTTAGACTAAAGATCAATTTTTTTTAAATGTGCATGAAGTACTTTAATTAATTATGGTCATTAGCTGATTGTAGATAATGTAGATAGTGTTTTTAGCACAAATCTAACAAATCTTAGGATAAATTAGTATTAAAAATAAGTATCGAAAATATCATCCTCAACAGTTAATGTCAGATCTCCATTAGATACAATTACTCAGTGCCGTGATCAACCATCCACAAGATCGTGCAATCTGCCCTCTCAGCTGAACACCCGCCAAGTGTCACTTAATCCTGCTTTTGACGCCAACTAGACCTTGTTCATTAGGGGTAACCTCCTCAAACCCATCGTGTCACACCCCTGCCCCTAAGAGATCTCTGACAAAAATCCTGGAGGGGGCTGTTTTAAAGGGTCGGTGAGGGGGTTGTAAAGGTAGTATGAGTTTGAGCATTGGGTGGGGGTGACAGCACTGGAAACCAATGGTGCATCAAGACACTTCTACCCCTCTACGGTGGCCATAGATCAGGGCAGGACTGCTGGCGGACCGGGTGAGGGTGACAGGGGAATAACATCCCTTTCTCCTCAATCGACAGGGCCCATAACTCCTGCCTCCCCAGGGACAGATTGAGAAAGGCAATAGCCAGAGGCTGTGAAGCAGAGATGCTAGGGAGAATTGAAAGTTAAAGAAGCAGGAGCGGAATGTTTTTTTTTTTTCCCAGGCACACTTCTGCCCGCTCTTGCACTCTTCTATCATTTATTTTACCACTTGCTACTAAGGGAATTCTTTTTTTTACTAGAGAGAGTCCGAGGCTTCTGCTATGTACTACAGCATTATGTTTCCCGTGCAATTTAAATGCATGCCCTAGGACACAGGGAAATCATCTCCATCGGGAAGTGTATTTTCACGGCATCCCATGTTTGTATGCCGTCAGAGCGTGAAGCCTACAGGGATAGTGCTGTGTCAGGACTGAAGCAGCTTCTCTATGAGAGTGCCAGCCTCCCGCCCTAGTAGCGACAGATTTTATAGCCTGATCAATTTCCCAGTGGCTTATTGAATGTCTTTTAAATGGCTTTTTTATTTTCAATTATAACCTACCATGTCTCGCCTGCCACAGTGGGCCAACATTTGCACTGCTGGATAATTTAAAACCCTACTTTAGGAAATTATGCATTTTATATCGCCTAAATTTACAATCTTCCTCCCAGTGCTGCTGTAGCAACAATAAAAGGCGAAATAACCGAATGGACCTTTTGCTTATACAGTTAATGAATGTGTTAGTAAATATTTGTTTGCACCTAACAGGCACAACCGTGGTGGATATCATTGATGAATGAGCTATGTTCACATTTGTGGAGATTTATTTGCTTATTAAATTTAACTTGCCGTTATCAAGTTGATGGAAGCAAACGCAGATTGAAGTACCTCTGGCGAACGACCCAAAGTTAGACAGGTGCATCGAAGTGCCCTCGTCCACATCTCATCCAGCCATCTCTCCCCTCCTTATCCCTGGCACGCGAAGCTACCTGAAGGTGAAAGAAGTGCTCACTGGAGCTCATTGGAAAGTAGAAATGACAGTAAATTTTTCAGCCTCCCTCTCCCTCGCTCCTCCATGAGATGGGAGATCTTGTTATAGCAGTCAGGATGAGAGGGGGTCAGGACAGCAAGCCGGTGTGCGCCTGTTGATGATTGAGGAAAAGAGGAGTAAATTCATTCTGCTCTCGGCACTTTGTCAAGTGCCAGTAGCTTACCGTTGAGAGCCAGTCACCCATCACCATGTTACGACCTCAGAGGTCAGCGGCAAGTCATAAATCAGCAAGGAGAGAGGTTATGGTGATGCTGCAGAGCTGAAGAAAGCTGATGCGACTACTGCCTCCGCCGTGCCTACCCCCCACCCCTTCCCCCTGCATGAAGCAGAGGAACCAAGGCCTGCATAAAAATGATGCCCAACACTTCACCACGTGTTGCTGCTTGCTTTAGGATACATAAAAAAACCCAAATAAGGTCTTTCTACACTTTTATCCCACCTTTGCTTGATTAGATTGTTTACTGCGAAGTGGGCTACTTTGTAAGCGCCATTATTTTTACTCAAAGTATTGATTTTTGTTTTATAATGAAGGATTTTGTAAGTGACAATGTTTTTGATTACTTGCGACAAACCTCCTTGGAGTATTAATTAAAATGGCAGCAGATGTGCAGGTGCGGGAAATCATTAGAAAGAGGCCCCAGTCTGTGGACATGTCCCTCTCCCAGAATACAGCGGCTCTGCATGGCAAATAGGACGCCTGAGAGGGAACTCACTTTGCAAGTTCATCTTAAGAACAAGTACAAAAAAAAAAAAAAAACAGGAGCATGCTCACTAGAAAAAAGGACATGGATATGTTTATCTTGACAGCTTCTTGGATGGTTCATTCATTCCCTGGCAATAAGATTCTGTTAGTTTTTCATGCTGAAACTCTAGATCAGTACACGTGAATTGTTTTGCTTGAATAAAGCTGTCAGATTTTCAACAGACCTACATTTCCAACACTATCCAACTGGATGATTCCAACACAAACAACGAACGGACGTCAATACGACGCTTTCCTCCATTTTTTCACGTTAATTGATATATCATGGAATTATCGATTTCTTACACTCCCATGTGCTAGCGTTTTTCTCCGGCGCACAGGGAGAGAGCGCTCGGAAAGGGGATCTGGTTGGTCAGCTCCTGCTTTCAATATTTGCTCCTATTAAACTGTGATTATCCTACAGTGCCTGGCTTCTCTCAAATTTGGAGAAGGAGAGAGCAGGCCAAAACTACACGGTCAGGTTTTTCCAGAAAGTAAAAACTTCCTGACAGCCCTGAAGGTTTACCAGGTCTTCTGAAATTATTGAATTCTTCATCTCAGCCCACGTTGAGGTACATATATTGCCATTTGCAGATGTAGATGCTGAGATCAGCTTTAGAAATGGATGAGACTTTTTTACATTATGTGTAAATGTGTTTGCGCTGGTTTAAACTTGATATTCTCCTATTTCTTAACCCCTTACTATCTTTTCATCAACATTTTAAACGATGGACAAGGACAGTGTTGCACATTTGTAAGTGTAACGGAGGCCTGTGTTCTGCCAATTTGTCCTACCTTTTCAGATTTGTCCTAGGTCTTGATGACAAAATATTCTACCCATCATATTGTGCTACCAGCTAAAACTTTGACGTAAAGTGGTGTGATGCAAGGCTATAATATCATTCTAACCTACCCCAAACCTTAATCCCAACATTAGAACCATTCAAATATAGTGTTGCTAGCATAATCTGATGGGTAGGATATAATGTCAGGACACTGGCTAGTAGGAGTTTTGCGATTCTCCTGGACTCATTAGGCATACTAGAGAATACCAATAGGGGCTGTATCTTTAAAGTACTTGTTAGCACTCTGCACCCAATGTCAGAAACACTGGTTTCAATCCATAGTGGAGCGAGTAGACCTGGCAGAGTTAAATTGGTGCCGTGACCCGGATGTAAGTGAGGTTTATTGGAGAATATAACAACACTAGCTAGTAAGTAAGCCTCACTTCCCTAGGACTCAAGAGGTGCATTAGTGAGTGACACTCAAGGCTGTGCATTTTAGCACCCCTGTTAGTGCACCTACTTTCAATGCCAGAGTAGAAGCTAGCATAAGAAGTATATGCAGTTATATACAATGACTATCTGTGCATGTGCCAAGATGATGATGAAATGCACACTACTAGTGTACACATAAAAAAAGAAGAATACTTTGAGCTATTTTGTTGCAGTTTTGTAACATTTTAATCACAAAAGCACCACCTACTACCCAGTTGTTCAGAAGTATAATATCTGATGACCCCCACCCAAACATCCATATTGTGATCACACAGAATTTTAAAATATAACATTAGACAAGAAACAGCAGCAAAAAAGCAAAGTCTTTCATTGTTCCCTGAGCTCATACAGGTATTTCATTCTCAGTTTCTGACACAATTGCGCCTGTCTGATAGCAGTGATTTGAACAGATGGTCCAGAACTAAACCCGCCGCTGGGTTTAACACTGTTTACCTCTAGCTGTTTACCTCAGCTGGTACTGCTTTATCAAAACTACTTTGAGATCCAGGCCAGTGATGAAACCTTGAAATTGCTGAAATGCTGATGTAAGACTAACAATGAACCATGTGTTAAAAAGGTAACAGGGCAGAACAATGGCAGACCAGGGAGTGTTTCAGAAACCTGTTTGGAAACAATCAGTGTTTTTACTGCTGCAATTGTTGTTGTTTATAACTTAATAGAACATGTATTTTCTCACATTTGATTTGTCTCTTCAGAGTTGTTTAATGTCAGAACAGCCTGAAGAAACTGAGGGTAGCATCACTGAACACACACCGGCACTTCCACAAACTCAGTTAAGAGACGTTTGACATGCCAGAATGATGGACTCCTTGAATGCGCTGACCTCTCTCCTCCGGACGCCCCTTTTACCATCCCTCTCTCCATCCAGCCCGTCATCCTTCCATTTCCACCCATGTAGATGAGACAGAGATAGATGAAGATGTTTCTGATGGGCAGCCATTTCATAGCAACACACCAAATGAGTTCTGGCTGCTCCAGCCCACCCTCCTTTGCAGGAAATTAATCCTGACACAGGACGCTTTCCGACCATGACAGTCATCGGTGTCATGGAGGCTGTTCTTTAGGGTGAAAATTGAGTTTACTCTCAGTACCTGCATCTAATGAAACTAGAAGAATAAAAGGGAAAAAAAATGTTGTTGGTTTTAGTACATGATATAACTGCAGAGGAATCACGCTTTAAATAGGAAATACACTGATACTCTTTTAAAAAAAAATTTAAATCAAGATGTTAATGGTCTAATCCAATTTAATGATTTATGCTAAGCTATGCTAAAAGTGCTCCTGCCAGACCCGTAGATCAGCTGAGTGGGTTAAAAAATGGTAAAACTCAACCGTTTACCTGTAGGGGACTTATGAGCCTATTTGTGTGTAAGTTGTGTAAGTGTTCCTTAAAGTGTAGAAATGTATTACATTTATTACATTACAAATTATACAATATGAAATATTATTGACATTATTATATGGCACCAGTTGATTATAAATATTTGTAAATTATAATAATTATCAATTATCAGCTATACTATAGACAAACCTATATAATCCATGACCACAACAAACAGTTGTTGCAGTTATTTTATTATGGTATAAACATAGTTTAGTACATATTTTAGCTTCTAACATTGCAAATTTGCAAATTTTCTGATTTCAAATTTGTATTTTTTTTATAACAAAATGTAGTTTTGTATACACACACACACACTTACATGGGTTTATATATACACAAAACTATTTAAAAGTTTTTCTAATTAATTAAAACATTACATACAACATTTAGTGAATAAAAACACCCTTATTATATAATCTGTTCTTCAAACTAAAACAAAAGAAATTTATGCAGTGGCCTACTATTACTTCTTTTCAGATTTGCCTTTGACAGTGTCTTTTTTCCTTAATTTCACAGTGGCACAATTGTAAATTCACACATACAAAGAAGTCTATCACTCCTTGTAGTTTAAAGAGCTCTCAAACGTCTGCGCCACTTACACAAATCGGTAGTTCTTTGTATGTAGAAGTCTGTGATTATGCTTTATGAAGGATACACTTTTTCTTTAGCGCTTATCTGACTTCTCTCTTCAAAACTAAGTGACTCTTGAATGAAACAGTAGCTCTGGAATCCATCTGATGTTGAAAGCTCAGTATGTATTCAGGACATGCTGCTCATAGGCCTGATGTCGCGCTTATACTGGATGCGTATTACAAAGTGCCCCCCAGATTTATGGGCACACAGAGACCCACCAATTGGGGACTGAGCCCTCTGGGATGGCAGGCAAAGATTGTGCTCATTCCTACCGTACTATCATAGCACCTAAACACAAGTCGGCCATAAATTTGGGAAATTTATGCCATTGAGTTGTTGTGTGTCTTTTTTTTCTGAGGGCGTTTGATAAAGGTTTTAAAAATATAGCTTGTACTATATTGATGGGCTGTGAAATATTAGGTTGTGCAATGGATTGTCTTGCTTTTTTGGGGTGGAGAGTTGAATTGAAGAGTTACAAGCTGTTAGATACGGATTTTACAAGTTTATTTGTACACTGTTATCACAGAACCACCTTTCTGGATAATTAGGGACCACACAGAGATTTTGTATTTTATATACATATTTGTTGTTTTATTCTATGGCAGTGCACAGCACTACTTGATAAAAAGCTGTGAAATTTGGCACAAATAAAGAGGAGAATCTGAATATTAACCACAGAAAATAAATAATAAAAAAATAAATAAACAAAGTTGCTAACTTAATTTGGAGTTAATTTGGACTCAATTCCAATCGCCACCAACTCTCCAAATTGTGCTTATAATTTTGCTAAGTACTTTTGAACCAAAAGTGTAATTTTCTATAAATACAAAAAGTTTTGCCAGTTTACAAATTTGTAAAAAAAAACTTACAAATTTCACCTTAACATTTTGTCTGATTTTACTGAATTCAATCATTCAAACCATTTTTGATTAACATACCAATGAGTTTGACAAAAACCGTAATAAAGTGTATTCAGACTACACTTGGTGTGTTTTATGACAACCATGACCATAGGTTACCTACACAGCTTTGGCACAGTGCCTCCTAGTTTTCAGGACATAGGATAAATGGCTATTTTTGCCAACAGCACTTTATATATATTTTAAAAGATTTATTATTTATTGTTTTTTTTTTGTAGTTGCACATAAAGCAAAGTTGAAGAGGAAAGGGGGGATTGGAACTTGGGATACCTGAAGCGTAGTTATGGGGCATTCACACCAGACGCCGCTTGATTGCTTAAGGCAGCATGAATGTCCACCAAAGTTAAGATTTTTCAACTTGAGAGTTTCGCGCGAATCACATGTTAAGCGCATGAAACGGCCAAAATGCGCCGTGTCATAGCTTGAATCGTGTCATTTGCGCCGTCTCATTCACACAGGATGTTTGATCACATCTATGCATCACATATAAATCACTCACGCTTGATGCTTAATCTGTGTCTGGTGTGAACGTACCATTACACTACATGTTGACGCACTGCTGAATAGGCTATTGGCACCAACGACCATTTTGAATTGTGTCATAAAATGCTATATTTTATGTATACATTAGCATATTAATACTTGGTTTGTGTTTTTGGCACCATGTCCTGAAGGTACTCAAGAAGTTTCAGAAAGTGCCACCTTGTGGTCAAATATTATAATTAAATTTGAAAAAATTGCTTGTTTTTCCTAATTGTTTTAAGATTAGTCTTGATAGAATCCTTAAGTCATGTAGAGAGCGTCAGTATCAATCTGTGGTTGCCAAATCTAGCCATAATCTACCAAACTTTTTTGAGCTCCTCCTAGACCATGCGTCCAATTTTTTTTTTTTACCAGATTGAACTAGACATCTCCAGATCAAGCCTGGAACAAGTTGACAGACAAAACACCATTTGATTTTTACATCAATATATGAGATAGTTGGCTTTATTAACGTTGCCACTTTTTGGGCAGAAATCATTATGTAGTTATGTTATGTTGTTACTCACTGTATTAATAGATTTGAACTATTTTGTATAAATATGTCTCCAAATGTTTTCATTTACAATTAGTTTGCTGGTGGTTTGATGCTCACATCCTCTGTAGCTCTTGGCTTCTTAATTGGTGCTTGCAGCTCAGTTTGATTAATTGTCTCTCTGTCATGTGACTCTACAGGGCATCTGTCTCTCCTCTGTGTCAATGACAGCCTGAATGAAGACCTGCGATGTCCTGACACTGGTGTCCACCTCTCTGGACAGGTAAGGCCTCAAGCCATCTATCAATAAGGATCCAAGGTTATTTGACATCTGAAAAAAAAATCAATTTGCTACCTCTACAGTGACACAAAAACCATATCAAACCATTCTCTCAGACTTCAGAATGTGACAATAAGCAATGCTTTGTTTTTATTTTTTTTGTTCTTGTCAAGCAATATTAAGGAACCTACTTTTAATCTAGTCAATTAACAAGCAGTTCAATGTAAAATGCAATTAAAGTGATTCTAGCATTGCCCCTTTTTTCTCCATTTTGAAAATGAAACACTATAACACAATATAGTATAATTTATATACTATCTATAATTTTTTCTGCAACATATACTAAATGAGTTGAATAACTATTTGGAAAGAATTTATAGTTTTAGATTGATTTGGATGGTTCTGTATAGGAGTCCATAAAATATAATAAACAATCTACAAGCATAGATACATTTAATAAAGAAAAAGATACCATTTAAATAAACATTACTTTATTGTTTTCCCAAGGTGTCAAACTTTATTCAGGTATAGAGTAATTGAATAATCAAATGTAAAATAATACTACATAGTCTTCGCTTTATAAACAATTCAATAAAATTAATATTTATTAATTTGTTAAAGTTACAAATGGTACAGTTTCTTAGGCCTGAATGCTTTTAAAACCCTCACACAGTCACAGGCCTTAAAGAGCCCCAATTATGCATTAAAAAGGGTCATATTTTGGTTTTGGGGGTCTCCAACAACAGGCTGATATGCATGCAAGGTCAAAAAACACTTTCATTGTCTTATAATATGCATTTATTTTTACCAAATTATCCCAACGACTCCCATATGATTCGTTCAGCGATTCATTTGTTCCCAAACCCCTCCTTAGCAAACTTCTAATCTGCGCTGATTGGACCGACAACAGTCTGTTGCGATTGGTCCAGCGTTCAGCACGAGAGAAATGCCCACCACGGCTTCAACAATATTGAAGTAGTCAGAGTGTATGTGTGAGCATACCTGCCAACACTCTCGTTTTTCCAGGTAGTCTCCCGTATTTCAGACCCATCTCCCTCCACCCTCTCGTTTTGTTATTTCTCCCGAAAAACTCCCGTAATTTCAACCCCCCCCCCCTCCTCAGCATTCTGGTACGGTCTGTGAAACCGCCGGGTTGCCAACATTGGTATAGGATCCGATCGCAGCGGCCGCCCGAAACACGCTTCATACTACAGTTACTAACACTGTACCCGGTTCTCAACAGTGTTACTCAGACACCTAACTCCCCCGGTCTCCCGGATTTTCAGGGACAAATGTTGGCAGGTACACTCTCAGAAATAAAGGTACGGGAGCTGTCACTGGGGTGGTACCTTTTCAAAAGGTACACATTTGTACTTAAAGGGTCCATATTGGTACCTCAAAAGTATATATTAGTATTTTTTTTAAGAGGAGCACTTTTGTACTTTTTAGGTACTAGTATGTACCCTTGAGGTATTAATATGGACCTTTTAGGTACAAATTTGTACCTTTTGAAAAGGTACCACCCCAGTGACAGCTCGCGTACCTTTATTTCTGAGAGTGTATGTGTGTGAGCCCAATGCAGGAATGCATTAAAGCAATGCAGTTAAACACCAGCATATTGCTCTATTCTTAACCATAAGTAAAAACAGTGACACGCATTCAGTATTACTCCACACAGTGGCAAAGCTGAATTATTTTGAAACTTGATGGTGGCCATAGCAACGACAAACGGCAGTGTAAGATGAGCTCACAAACGCATTTAAATCCATAAACAAAGCGGCACGCGTCGCATTTTCAGCGTGGTTTTAGACGCGATAAGAGAATATAAAGAGTTAACCAGATACAGTACAAGCGGTTACAAGTGACAAAACACAATTAAACGCATAATTTGCAAGCTAGAGAAAACAAGGAGGCAACCATTTTAATCGCACTTACTTACACTTGTGAATTGGAGGAAGAAACTGGTCCATGAACTGTGTACTGTAAAGTTCCTGACAAGCTCTGCAAAGTCCCATACATCAATAGTCTTTTCTGATCCTTTCTTTAACAAACGAATCCCCCGTTGTAAGCGTGTAGATTGCTGAAGCACTCGTCAGAAAACACAGCACAA
Source organism: Danio jaintianensis (assembly GCA_903798115.1). NCBI lineage: Eukaryota > Metazoa > Chordata > Actinopteri > Cypriniformes > Danionidae > Danio > Danio jaintianensis. The sequence goes on along the minus strand of CAIGQV010007757.1, from coordinate 8,964,527 downwards.
GGCCTGGGCTATAATGAGGAATTTTTGCAAAAATAAACTTCAACCACTGACTCTTCACAGTTTCATCTTTGGGTAGGGAAAATAACACAAATTTTCCCTCACACTTCCAAAAATATCCAGCTGAGCACAGCATCTTCGCGACATGATTCAACCGGGGTCTCATACGGTGTTCTTTTTTTTCTTGTCACTCTGTTTGTGGGCGGGGCCGGAGGTTTACATTTTCCTGGGATTGTGCGCGCAACAAATGGGCGGGGCTTAAGTTCTGTATCGACGTCACGCCGGCACGGCTGAAGACTCGTTATCAAGACGATTCATTTGAAGCACTATGAGTCGACTCTTTTATAGATGAATAAATAGTTTTAAACACTGCACACTTTCAGATTTAAGCCTTAGCTGGATATTTCACTTCAATTAGAGCTGTGTTACGCACTACATGGAAGGTCATTTTCAAAAACCCATAAAAGGGGCTCTTTAAAAAACATTTGCGAATTAATAAATTATAATCCAGACTCAACATTGCGTATATTCGCGATGTGACTGTTGTGGATGATCACATTGCGATATCGATGCTGAAACGATATATTGTGCAGCTCTAATTGTGATTTTTTTTGTGAACAAATCATTTTAAGTCTGTAACCCCCACTGAAAGAGTCAACGAGTCTGTGAAATAATCTGAATAAGAAAATGTATAGAGTCAAATAAAAAGGTTCAGTACATTACAACATATTATCAAAAACTACATTTATTTAGGATTGGCTAATAGTACAAGACATTGGTTTAGCTAATGACCCAATGACTCATATGACCTCATGCTAACCTACCTTACAAGCATAACGGTGTGGCTTGCAGAAGAAATAAAAAAGCAGTGAAACAGTAAACAAATGAATATTTTTATTCAGTCAATTCAAAAGATTCACTTGGATTAAATAAATCCCAACCCAACTTATTTGACCGTTCTTAAACTCACTAGAATGGTACTAGAACTAGAATTACTAGCACTACAATTTTCTATAAAATTACTATAAAAATTCATATTCAAAACATATAGGATAGGTAGAATGATTATCAAAGGAAGCAAAATCTTGTCAAATCTTTTAAGAGAGCCTATAATTCTGAATTTCTCCCTTTTATAAAAAATACACAAAATCATTTAGTAAATTTGTTTAGTGAATGATTCACTGATTCAATCATAGAAAGAGTTAGTTAATTAGTTTGAATTTCTTTTTACTAAAATTATTCAAAGGAATCATTTGGTGTTATTTAAATCCCTGCCAGTATCTAGTTGCCATTTTTAGATATAAATTAAATTATATTAAAAAAAAGTGGTTTTCAAAACAAAATTAGAATTTTTGTATAGTTTCTCATTGTTAGCAACATAATAATACATTGGAATTTCTTAAAAACACTAGGAATCATATTCAGCTAATAACCTGTAACAGTGAGAGGAAGCAGCAGCCCTCTGGTGGCCGACAAAGTAAAAAAAGATGCCAGTATCTCTGCTTGGGCCTTTTTACACTTTAAATATCTGATTGCAATTTGTAAAATGAATTTCTTTGTCTGTTTGGGTGGTGTCATCTGGTCAAATGAAGGCTTTTCAGTTTTGTTTTGTTTTTTGCTCACTGTAAACAGAAATCTAGGTAATACCACAGTATACAGACTTTAATTCACTCTTGAATCTTTACATGGAAATTTCCAGATTCCCAGGGGCGTGAATCAGTTTGAAGTGGTTATTGATAATTGGCAGTTTGTTGTGTCATACTGTGACACATCCCATGATGCAACAGTCATGATCACTCTCAGCTGTGAGACGGCAGCCTGTTCACACTTTCACTGATCAGATGGTTTCCGGGGCCAAGATCCCCACATCTTGATCCCATTTGACTCCAAACCTTTTTAGTGTCTGTTGGCCCTCATTGTCTTTTGACTTTGTGTGTGTGTGTGTGTGTGTCTGTGTGTGTTTGAATGCTCAATGTTTGAATTATAATTCTAATTTTAAATACATTTAATTTTTTTTGTACTTATTTATTTGCTTGTTCTTCTGTTATTTAAAACAAAATCTTTACTTGAATGAACTTTTTATATTTTTTTCGTGCAAGGTTTGCTATGCATCACTAATTAGTTAATTCTATTTTATTAAGTATTTGTCGTCTGTTCATTTAATTAGTTTTGCTTAGCTTTAATTTTTTTTTTTACACTTTTAAGGTTATGTTTTTATATTCATTTCCAAACAGAAGTGCAGATACTTTATTGTATATTGTTTTAATCATAAGTGAATATAATTTATAATTTTTTATCATTTATCTTTTTCACTGTTGTTTTAAATTATTTTAATTACCTTAAAAGGTATAATTTTAAAAAAGGTATATTTTATAT
>CAIGQV010007757.1:8947890-8961754 GCA_903798115.1 Danio jaintianensis | reverse complement strand
TCTCTCACATCCTTATTGCACTGTACCAGGTGGCCCAGAGTCACCAACCCTTGAACATGGACTGCAGCCCTTCTGGAACCTTTATGAACTTCCGCCAGCGCGTCAATCACTAAGTGACTGGCAGGCCTTCCTGTTTTGGCCGTGTGAGGTTACACATCCTGGCAGGAGAGCTGCTGTCAGCCACACACACACCCACACACACACTGGGATCTCCTGACTGCAGGCTCAGGCCGCTGCACTTATTCCTGTTTTACTTCACACCTGCACGGTGCTGTCAGGATTTCTTCCACGGCCACACGAGAGGTCAATCACGCTTCAGTCAAAGCTAATTAAACATTCTCCATGCCAAAACATGGAGAATGGGTCTGAAAACTCACTGATAGGGAGGAAGGACTGGAGAATGACAAAAATGAACACCACTAGTGACTGACAGTCTCTTAAATACATTAAAAAAATTAAAAGAGTGTTTCTCCTTTAAAATTTATCGCAATTTGGTCCAAACTAGGATTTTTAAAGGGATAGTTCACCCAAAAATGGCAATTTTGTCAATGATTACTCACCCTAATATTGTTCCAAAACTCTGAGACCTTCGTTTATCTTCAGAACACAAATTAATATATTTTAGATTGAATTCAAAAGCTCCCTCAACCTGCATAGGCAGCAAAGTTCAGAGTCCAGAAAGGTATGAAAAACATCTGAATATTTTGAAGCTTCAATAAAACTTTTGTGCCTATACATAAAACAAAATTAACAACTTTATTCCACAGTTTCTTCTCCTTAGTGTCAGTATATTTTGCATGTCCATGAGAACTCGCATGTCACATGCCTCCCACCCATGCACCCCAGAGTCATTATAAGATCAAATCTAAAGATGAAAAAAAGGCATTTATCAGTTGTGAACTTGTGAAAAGCTTATAATGTGTAATGGAGTTCAAACATTTCTTCATCACACGCACCTGTGTTGAACTTATTTTTAGGGTCACATGATGTGAAATCATGTCCTGTTTTTGGTTCATATTGTGTTCATACAGAACTTCAGTCATACCACACCAGAGTTTCTTTGGAAATGTATTTTCAGTGGGCTTGGTCCACTTGTTTCCTGCCCACCAAGGTCTAGAGCTGAAGCCTTAGACTTGAAATTTAGATAGTAGGACCAATCATAAAACATTGAGCCAATGAGAGCACAGTAGGCACAGAGCTCTTAAAAATGAAAATGATCTTACTAATTACCCTCACATACCCAAAACCCTGAGACTTTTGTTCATCTTCAGAACAAAAAAATTAAGATATTTTAGATGAAATCTGAGGAGCTCTCTGACCCTCCATAGACAGGAATAGTTCAGACTCGTTCAAAGTCCAGAAAAATACGTCACTGTGCAGAGCTCATGAACGTGCACCCTATACTGACACCGAGGAGAAGAAACTATTGGATAAAGTCATTTTTGATTTATGCATGCACAAAAGTATTATTATAGCTTCATAATATTTCAATTGAACCACTATAGAAATATGGTTTGATTTGACTGTAATTTTTGATATCTTTTTAGACTTTCTAAGGTCTAAATGATCAATGGTATATGACTGATCTCCTTCAAAGCTTGGTATGCTTAAGCATAACTGACTGAGTAGCCAGTTTCAAACAGCATTTGATTGGATCAATGAGGCCAAACTCCTCAAAGGCCTCTGCTAAAGACTTTCTTTCCTCTGAGGATCCGATTACTGCTGTTGCTGATGAGTGACACTAGTTAGCATGGACCAACTCTGCCCTTTGGGTTATCAGCTGTTTCAAAAATTCATTTCTTAATTCTTTCATTTAGTACTTATTGAAATAATATATAAACAGTGCATTTCATTTTTTATTAAATAATTTTTTTCTTGAGTTCTTGAGAAAGAAACTTATTCAATATGTTTTTTTACATGTATGTAATTTGTGATTTATTTTTCTTGCCATAAACATGTATGTTGATTTTTTTCCTGTGCTAAACAAATAATTACAGTATAAAATGAATAATATTAATATGTAATTGCATAATTATATTATAATCCATTTCCTCTGGGTGCTCCGGTTTCCCCCACAAGTCCAAAGACATGCTGTATAGGTGAATTGGATAAGCCAAATTGTCCGTAGTGTATGTGTGTGAATGAGAGTGTATGGGTGTTTCCCAGTGATGGGTTGCAGCTGGAAGAGCATCCGCTGCGTAAAACATATGCTGGATAAGTTGGCGGTTCATTCCGCTGTGGTGACCCCTGATTAATAAAGAGACTAAGCTGAAAAGAAAATGAATGAATATTATAATACATTATTTAAATAAAAATGAAATATTCAGCTTTACACACATTTTACCAGAAGAAAACAGCTTGGAACATGCTGAACTTTCAATCCCACTGACAATACACCAAAATAAAGGGGCATTTAGCTGAAAAACAATGACAAATATTTCAAACCTCAGAGTGCAGATGGACTCACCTCTCCCACACTCTTTGAACGGCCAGTCGTGAAAACCATTGTTTGACCTGAAACAATTCGTATTGAATCATCGCCACGTTGTCTTTTTATTCTCACTGTCCATCGGGGGGCTCGGGCGTTAATATGCCATCACCACAGCTCACATCCTCGTTAGACACCGCAGTCGATGAGGTTTCCTGTGGCTTCAGGGCATCGTCAGCAGGACACTTGCTCCTACCAATCTTTCATCGGCCAGAGGAAGAGCGGCGCAGAGCTGTTATGTCACTCTGGAGCGGCCACCTGAGCTCCTGTGACTAACTTTGCAGGAAGAAAAAGCCAGACCGCAAAACACCGGCAGGTTTAGATCACCAAGGCCCACTGAGGGAAGCTACTGTACAGATGTGAACAACAGAACTTGTTTGTTGGAGATGTCAGTTGCAGGGCCTGTGAAAGCAGTTTTATTATTATTTTTGTTGAACCCATCTGTTCACATTAATTCAGCTTATTTTTATAATAATATTTTGTACAGAAAATACTACATACACCCAAAAAATGCCTTTGCTGCTTGTTCAAACTACTTATTTGAAATGAAATGAAAAGTTTTTGGGGAATAATTCGATTTGTGTTGAGACAACATCAAGGAATTTTGTAGAACCCAAAATTTTGTACAATGTAGAAACTACATTGGAGTCAAAGTGAGCAAAACATACCAAATGAGGCATGGAGGTGTAAAACAGCAAACAATTTAGCTTTAATCTTCAACGTCATGTTACAAACAGCCTCTAACAGACACATAAATAGGTGTCACACATTAACCCTTACTCCACCAGCCTTGTTCCACTCCCATGGTCTCTCAGCCCTGTCCCATTCATCCCATACACCCCCATCAATCTACATTGTAAAAAGCTCTTTAGAAATAAAGTTAAATTGAATTAAATCACCACTGGCAGCCGCCCTGTCAAACTTCAGCCTCAGCCATACCCCACACTTCACATCACTTATCATCCCTCGCAGAACAGGTGTATCCTTGAGACTGCTCTTGTCATCCCCCCTTAACCCCCTCTTTTTGATTTGGTTTCCTGAATGTTTGGTCCTCAACCAACTTAAAGAGGACCATCATTTGCTGTGCCTGTCGGTGGCACAAGATGCCCTTTTGTGGATAACCTTTTACTTCCTCTCATCCTATTTTATTTTTGATAGACCTTAGACATGCCAATTTTGAGTAAAACATTTAGTAATACTCTGTAATTTCCATCATAATCCCTTAAAGTAAAACCACAATTTTATTACGATGGGTTGATGCAAAGTCACTAAATGTATCAAGTTCATATGTTTTTAGAAATATATGGATGGAAAGAAAAGATTTTTTAATTTACTGAAATAGCTACTTGTAAAATTAGGCCTGAGGTATTTATAAATGATTTTTACGATTTTCTTTTTAATTTATAAGAGCTGCAGTTTATTGAACAATGCTTAAAATAGTCACACCATTTGACAGTTGTGAGATTTGGCTCACAAATGTTGAAAAAAGTAATAAAAAGCAGTTTTTTATAACAAGAGGTCCATTGAAGACTAAGAAATATTTAACCACTGCATTTTAAATGATGACAATACTAATTATATTCATTTTTGTCTCATCTTTGACAGTGAGAATGCAGTCATGTCAACAACCCATCTGTAAATACTGTATATGCGGTTTAATATTCCGACACTAGTTCATATACAGATTCCATTAAATGTTAAAAATATGCAATCCCTTTTTCACAACTGAATTCCACGATTCCACCCTCAATTTCCGCATTACGGAAATCATGGGTCTCTACATAATGTTTTCATTAAACAGCCTACATGTGTTTTTGTGAATGGATGTGCAATGTTGTAGATAAAGTACAGTCAAATGGAAATAGTCATCCTGGTGTCATCGGTTCGGAGACAGAATGTTAATTAATCGCAACTCGGGGGATCTGAAGTCTGCTCATCGTCGGGCTGTTGGGGCGTGTGATGGACATTTCCCCTCGTGATGTGGGTGGATTGGAGAGTGACACCTACTTCCACCCCCTTTGGAGAGGAAGTTCCTATCAGAACACAACAGGAAAAGAAAAAAGGAAAACAAGCTGACATCTTTTCACTCATGAAGTCACTTCCTACAGGCCCTTTACTGACCTCAGTCCACTCAGAGAGACAGAAATCAGAAGCCCCTGCGTGCAAAACTCAATTTTAGGTAAATTATTTTATACATCTCCTCTGAATATGTGGACACTTGTAGAGGTTTATTTGACTTTTGTATCAAATGCGATTCTTATTACATAATCTTACAACCCAAAGGTCTTGTGTTAAATGCTGGAAGTATTGACTGGAGAGTTGCTAACCTTTCCTGTCTTCATTTTGCCCTTTAACAGCATGGCACTTGACCTCAGGTCACCCAAGGAGGTTCACGATGTTGTAATGGTACTGTTAGACACTGATCGATAATATATACTTTCATTCATTTATTCATTCATTCATTTATTTTGCTTCGGCTTAGTCCCTGATTTAAAAGGGGTTGCCACAGCGCAATCAACCACCAACTATTAAATCCAAATATTGTTTGATCTTTTATTAATTGTATTCATTTTTTGTATTATTTATTTTTAACTTTTCTTATGTTATATGTTGAATTTAATTAGCTTTTTTTAAATTTTACATTCATTAAGAATTACTTTTCCTAAATAAAGGATATTTAAGCGACAATGTTTACCTTTATGTTTACCATAAAACAACATTGGCATTTTCTTTATACATAATTTTGCAGTTTTCTTATGTTTAGAAATTATTTGTTGTTAGAAACATTCATTATCAGCTTTTTTCCCCTCGATACTGTTTCCTCACCATAATTTTTTATCTTGACTTTTAAAGATCCAGCTAAAAGTATTTAATCTTTTTTTCTTTTTCTTTCCTGGAATTCAGGATGCAAAGATATTTTAATCCTGGCACTGCCAGTCACCCGTACCGAATGGAGTTCATGTAAGGTCATAGCAATCGCAACATAAATAATAAAAACTCAATCTTTGCAACACGTAAAAAAAATGGCTTTGCATCTTGGCAGGCATTGTGTCAACAGCTCAGCTGTTTCTCAATTAGCAGTATTGTCTGTTTGTGAAATAGATCTGTTAGCACTGTGTGAAGTTCTTGCCAACACACAGCTGGGACAAAATGAGTGGGAAAAAAAAGTTGCTTCCGCTCATGTTGAACATATTTTCCTGTTTACATTGAAATGCAGGTCAGCTCTTTGAGATAACAGCTCTCTTGTACAACTAAAACATTTAACATCTCACATTCTGACCCAGACTTTTTGTGCTAGAAATGTATGCAAATGAACAAATATTTTATTTAATAATGCATTATTTGCATATTTAAACATAATATTTTAGAGACGATTTGAAATTCTTAATGTAATCAATCAACTATTAGTTTTTTTTGTTTTTTTTTACCTCATTGACCTGCAGTGTGTTGCCTTAATGAAAGCACTGGTTGTTGGTGGTGTGAAATGATGGTATCCCGGTGAAGTCATTAGATCCTGGACGAGCAGCTCATTGAAGATGCTCCCCCACCACACGCATTCATTATTCATGAACGCCAAATTTTCATCTGACATGTATATCAAAGACGCAGTTTGGTTTCTGATCTCCCCATGTGTGTCCAGCGCCGGCCAAAAGAAATTCATAAAAACGTCACTCATTTACAAAAAAATTAAATTAATTATTATAATTTGCGTTTATTTTCCCACATTTCTTAAAAGCTTTATCTTTAGACTTGATGATGCTTTTAGTCAAAAATTGGTTTGTAGCATCAACTCAAACTGATATCTTTGTAAACTGCCGATGTTTCACCAAATGTATGCACATATTTCTTTTTTTTTTCTTTTCTTTTTTTTTAATAATTGTTTTTTAGGGGTTTTTCACCTTTAATTATAAACGACAGTGGAGGATACAGACAGGAAATTATTGGGAGCAGAGAGAGGGGAAGGGTTGGCAAAGGACCTAGAGTCGAGAATCGAACTCGGGTCGCTGTGAGCACCACAGTGCTATATGTTGGCACACTTAACCAGTAGGCTATTGGCGCTGACATATTTAAGCAGTTCTGTTTCCAAACGTAGTAGTGTAAAGTAACAGTCTGCTTTCTTGAAGGGTAGCATGTTAACTGTCATGCAAACTCTTATTTTGAAGGCACCTTTGAGTTTGCTCATCTGTGGCACATCTGATTGGAGAGAGCACTTGTGCTGCCCACTTTTTCAGCAGTACTGGTTCTGGGGGACATTTTTTCGTTCTGGAAGACTGGAGATTTCGCAAGTGTTGTAACCCTTTGAGCAAATTAGCCAAACTTTGATTTAAAGCAAAGAAGTACATGAAAATCTGACAAAAAACTAAACAAAAACAAAGACTGTGTTGGTCTTTCCCTCAATGAAGCCAATAAGTACGTGCTTCAAATAACACAAATTGAAAATGGCAGAGAAATATAAAACTATTCATTTAATATTGATTATTGTATATCTAGAAAAAAAAAAAGTATATATATATTCATTCATTTTCTTTTCGGCTTAGTCCCTTTATTAATCTGGGGTCGCCACAGCGGGATGAACCGCCATATTTAATGTTTATTTAGTGTTTGCTCCCTTACTAATTAATTTTTTTTTGGCATATCACGTTTTAATGTTCAGATCAAACAAATTTAAATATTAGTCAAAGATAACACAAGTAAACACATTCCAGTTTTTATTATTAAGGGAAAATAAAATACAAAACTGCAATTTTTTTGGACGCTGCTATGTTTGCATTTCATTTGGTTGCATTCCAACATTCAATGGATTCTCAACAGCAAATGAACAACTTCATGCAGTCAAGCTGAAGCTGATCAATTTGCTCATGAATTGGGGATGAATGCTTTCGTTTTGAAGGTTGGAGCCATTGTCTCCGAATTAGCATGCCTCCCCCAGAGCAATTAACCTGAGATGTGGGAAAACTCACTTCGAATGTCTGAAATATCTCACATCTGCACATGATCTACGGCCTGTTATAGTCGACACATCACACGACGTCAGTCTGAATTCCTCCATCTCTCTGAAGTTAAGCAGATCCAGTTTTGTCCGTTCGCCAACAGCAGCGGCGGCAGCGCCACAGTGTTGCCACAGGTCAATGACAGCTTGACGGCTCTGCCTGCTTCTTCTCTCCGCAGGTGACAGAAAGCAGCCCTCCTCTCTGATGCAGACTGAAACAGATGAACACCACGGCTCCCCCCGGAGCTCCTCCACGCTCTCTTTGATGGGATCCCGGTCTGATCTGGCCCTCTTTTCGTGTCATGTTCGCCTCGGTGTCTGATATCAAGTCGCTGCTGTGTTGCAGAGGAACTGAAGAGTCTCTAAGGATCGGCTGGCAGACTAAATAACTGGCCGTTTGACATCAACTATTTCTGCTGTGTGCGAACAGCTGTTCATCAGAAGAGTTCTTCAGTGCTGTTTCTTCAGTAAAATTGACAATGGATGAGCGATAGACCTTGCCTTTGTCACTAATTGCCTGAAATTGTTAAAGTACAAATGAAATCAAAACTAGCCATATGATTTTGTTAGCTCGTATTGCTAGTGTTGTGGTGAACAATTCATCTGTGCATGTATGTCATCATTAAGGAAAAAAAATGTTTGCCCTTGTAATCAAAATTAAAATCTGAAAATGCACTTCCTGTTTGTTTTCAGTTTAATTCTCAGATTACATCTGTCTGAGGTATTTCTGTTTGTTGTCAAAACGGACAGTTGGAGGGGTGTGGTTATGTATGCTAACCACGCCCCTCCAAGTGTGCGTTTTGACAACATACAGAAATAGTGAGGAATAGGTATCTGTTAGGTTGTAATAACTTTCCCGAAACCCATTTCCCGATCTTTCTGAATAAAATGCCTACTTTACTACATCCAATCAGCTCGCAGTAGAAAATACAAGCCATTGTTTTCTCATTTAATATTCTGTTTCTCTAAGAACTGCGTCACAATACGAAAAAAAAAAAAACAGTTGCAGCTTCTGGTTCATGCAGACTGTAATGAAGTGCTGTTTTGAAGACGATTAAAGGAATAGCTCACCCAAAATAAAAATTACCCCATTATTTACTGACCCTCACTGTATATGTCTCCCTTCTGGAATAGTTAAAATGTTCTCTTCCATGTGGTATAATGGTGTTAGGTAGTGGCCCTTTTTTTGAAGTTTCCAAAGGCACATAAATCCACCGTAAAACTAACCCATACGCCACTAGGGGGTTAACGCAATTATTATTATTATTATTATTATTTTTAAATTATAAACTCAAATCACTGACTTTGTGCATTCCGCAGCTGCCGATTCTTGACAACTTTTTGGCTGACCTCTGACCTCTATGAAAAAAAGAGCAAAGATGAATTTGTAGCGGAAGAGTATTTTGCTCTATAAAATTGTACAGTAATGCCAAGCTAACTAGTTTTCTTGTTCATCATCATCTTCGGTGGTAAACATCAAGTTGTCAGGAATTTGCATTCGGCAGCCACTGGAAGTCAGTCACATCAACCCACTTCAAAAGACATGCATTAACCCACTGGTGGTGTAATTGCTGGTTTTATTATGGATTTATGCCCTTTTTGAAACTTCAACAAAAGGACCATTACCCAACAGCATTTTACAGCATTTAAGAGATGCTGTTTGAGTACATTGGATGGAAGAAGGTCCTCCAAATGTGGCTCGGTGGATTCAGAGACTTAAACAGGTCTGTGTAAAGGAAAAAATGACTGCATGTCTACAAATGAAGACTGATATTTTTCTGAAGAGGTGGAAAAGTATTACAAGTATTAAATTTAGAGATTAATTAACATGTCACCAATGTAATTTGAGGTAACTATGGTGTAACGTAATGTAACTTGGTGTACAAATGTATCCCCTGAAAAGAATTTATGATGGCAGTAATCTTCATTTATTTATGTTGTATTATTTTTCTTATTTTATTTTTTATTTCCTCATCTGTAAGGGGTACATTGTTGAGGAAGGGATTGTTCTGTAAAACAAGAATAAAAAAAATCATAATTTTTTTTTTTTTTTTTTTTAAGAGGCTGTTTGGCAGATTGGTGTGTAGAAATGCAAATAAGACACTGTTGTTTTAGTTGATTTTTCTTTGGGATTCGTTAAAAATTACAGAAATCTATTAGTTATTAATATATGACCAAACAGATTATAAAGGTTTAAATAATTTTATTTAATCATTATAATTTATTGATTGATTAGTGGAAGGTTAATTCTGCCCTGAAAAAACATAGAACAGAACAGAATACAATACAATGGACAAATTTGTCTTTGGTCCATCTGTGAATAATCTGAAGTCGGAAAAATTTTTTCAACAAAGAATGTCTACAACTGTTGTGACATCACCAAAAAAAAAATTGCAAGCGGTGTTACTTCTGCAAAACACTAATAATGTATAATGTTTTATCTCAAAACACAAAACTTCTATCTTTGTCCCAATTAGTTTGCCATGTCAAAATGACCTGCCAGCCTGTTGGATGGATGAATTCCAGAGCTGCAGTTTTGACCTGTACAGTATGTGTGTGTGTACATGTGCTCATTGTGTGTTTGATTTGCTATTTGTCGTCCCAATCTCTGCTATTTCCTGAACGCTCCATCACTGGGTCACGACTCAAGGTTGAACATCCTCGCCAGAGAGCGAGACTTGCCTCAACACCTGCAAAGTTCAGCTTTTTTTTCTCCAGGCTGTTATTAGAGATTCATGCTATTTGTGTGCATGTTATACAGCATACGCATGATTTCGCAGATGCAGCCGCGTCTACAAAGAGTGTTTGATTTTGTTATATATTCATGTTTGTCTGCTCGAACGACCTTGAGTGACATTTTCAAGCATATGCGTTGAACATCCTGACACTTGCCATTGTCAGGCCACAAAGAAACACTTAAGCCTTCAATCTTGCACCTCATTGAAGGGAAGTGGCCTTGGATGCTCCCTCCCCTCATATCAAAAGGGTGAAACTGGAAGACCTTTGAAACAGAAGATATTTGCATGTTTTTGCGCCCATAATGGTTTGCCGTTTAGTATTTGATGGTCTTAATTTATTGTTTTACACCGCAGGTGAATAGGTTAAAAAAACACTAGGGGTTCTCACCATACTTCCACAGCTGATTTTTGTTACAAGTTTTCTCAGACTTTTGGTTTAATGAGGCATTATTTAATGAATTATGCGCATGCATTTGATGGCACAAAAATCTAAGCATTGGATGAAGTCTGTTTCAAAATTGTTGACATTAAAATGAAAGCTTTTTTACAGAGGGGAATCTCCTTTTATCATTCCATAATTCAGAAAATACTTTTTAGAGTAACAGAATTTTATATTTTCTATAATCAGGCAATTAATGTATGACCATGCCTTTTTGTAGAAACTTTCAGATTACAGATATGAATAAAACTATGCAGTTTGGTGTATTTAATTGATGTTGAAGTGGAGATTAATGACTTTTATGAATTTTATGACAAATTTTGAGTAAAAACATGTATTGTGATTAAAATCTACAAGCAGGAATTTCTAAAATGCATCAAAAGAAACATTTGAAACATTTATTTTCTTTACAGTAGACATAAATAAAAATCCCCACTGTAAAGCCAAAAGATCTCTAAATTGACAGGTGCATGAGAAACCAGTGTTTATGTCTGCAGTCTCTCGCCTTAATAATGGTATTCGTTTTTTAAAAAATAAGCAGATTTTTAACGGTTAAGGATTTTGGTTGATTTGTGAAACAGTGGTCAGTGATCTGGTTTCATCCTAAGCGCCTTTTTGTTGGCATGTCATTTTGGAGGTATTATTCTTGGGATGTCTTTAGGAGTTTTAGACAACTCAGATCTCATTAATGAAGCTTGAGTCTCACCGCTTATAAAATTATTATAGGTTGTAGATTTTTTGATAATTCTGCAATAATTTAAATGATTGGAGGTTGTATTTTTAAAGGTGAAACTGATTCTGTTTAGAGTCGGGGTGTAATTTACTGGGCTTTGTTTTGTGCGGTTTTGGCCAAACTGAGTAGCCTCAAATATTTAGCTGTGTTTGCTTATGTCTAGATGACATATATTCTGTTTTATAAGTAACTGAGTCATAATTAAACAACATCTTATTTCATTTCTGAGATCTGATACTTCTCAAACCATTCTTCGTGGAATGCAAAAGGAGAATGTTCACACTGCTCTTTTTCATACAATAAAGTATATCCAGCAGTTTGTAAAAAAAATAAACAACAATAATAATAATAATACACTCAACAAAAATATAAATGGAACACTTTTTGCTCCCATTTTTCATGAGCATATTTCAAAGATCTCCAACCTTTTCTGTGCACAAAAGTCCTATTTCTCTGAAATATTGTTCACACATTTGTCAAAATCTGTGTATGTGAGCGCTTCTCCTTTGTGTGGCATATCAAAATAGTGATTAGAAATCATGATTATTGCACAGGTGTGCCTTAGGCTGGCCTCCATAACAGGCCACTCTACAATGACATAACAATGAGTCTCAGGATCTCGTTGCGGTATCTCTGTGTGTTCAAAATGCTATTAATTATATGCAGCTGTGTTCATTGTATAACATACCATAACTCCACCACCACCACCATAGGCCACTGGGATTCATCCATAAAGAGAACACCTCTCCAAAGAGCCAGACGCCACTGAATGTGAGCATTTGCCCACTCAAATTGGTTACGGCGGCAAACTGCTGTCAGTTAAGGACAGTAAGCATGCAGATGAGCTTCCATGGGATGGTTTCTGAAAGTTTGTGCAGAAATTCTTTTATTCTGCAAATAGATTATTGGAGCAGCTGTCTGGGTGGCTGGTCTCAGATGATTTTAGAGGTGAAGATGGTATGGTATGCGGTTGTGAGGCTGGTTGGATGTAGTGGCAATTTCTCTGAAACTCCTTTGGAGACAGCTTATGGTAGAGAAATAAACATTCAATACACAGTCTACCACTCTGGTGGACATTGCTGGGCAGTGGAGTTTAAATTGATGGCAACATGGCTGAGGAATTGCTTAAAAAAACATTCCTGAGTGCTTTGTCTTGTGTTTTTAGATGCAAAGATGCATGCTTATGTGTTTTCATATGCAGTTACACATGAATATGAATCACTTCATGGCATCCACATTTTCTTAAATGAAACAGCAGCATTAACGTTCATCAAAACATCCCGTGTTCCACAGAAGACGAAATCAAACAGGTTTGCAATGTGAGCAAATGAAGACAGAATTAAAACAAATTTGTACTAAGTGAGCTTCTTAGTGCACTCGACTCTCATTAAACACACTTTTCATATCTGGACTTTGTTCCATTGGCCGTTCCAGCGAACTGCGAGTTGAAGGTATTGTTACAAATTACTCTTGGCGAAGCGGCCTATCATTTGTGACAATAAGAGGTCATTTTTCATGTCTGACCTTCTGTTTGGGCTGCGTTCAGAATCCTGTGTAATTATGTCTTTGTGCTACAGAATGTGGAAATGTAATCGCCTTCACAAAGAGGCCCGGCGAGCGGCAGCGGCGGGAAAGAGAGTTTTAGAGGAACTGCGCGAGCATTTTAACAGGACAACATGTTTGAATTAGATGTTCTAGCACTGGCTCTAAGTGGATTTCTGAAGTGGTTGTTTGTGAGGATTTTCAATCGGACGTAACCTTGAGTCTTTTTTATGGGAGGTCCGTCGGATTTAAGTGCTGGTATAGCATGAAGAGCCTGAATACATGCGTTTCTCTCTCTCTCCATCTATCTCGTTCCCCCTCTCCCTGCCTCTGTTTCTCTTCTCTCCTCTTTCTCTCCATCCTCTCTCTCTCTCTGAAATTGAAAAATCTGTTTCTGAAGTTGTTGCCATTGTCTGGGTAATTAATGGAATGCTGAGAGCGAGGTTCAGGTGCTTAAAGAGTTTTTTTTTTTTAATCTCGTTTTCTTTTTCCTCATGACTAATAAGGATAGAAAATACACATTAGTCCTTTTGTGGTTCTTCTTTTTTTTAATATACAAACTTATGTATAATACATGCATTTAAATGAAAGGACGGTGACCTTCGCTGTGTTCCGTTTCAAACCCACCACATTTGTTTTGCATGTTGAGGTGAGGTTTAGCATAACAATACAACCGCTCCTATTTAGTATGCATCTATTAATTCGTCCATTTCAGTAGTTGGGAAGTTTGGGTCAAGGCCTTCGAGCTGTATTTTAAGAACAGCTAAAAGTTTCACTCGTATATATAATTGTGGCCTCTTTTGATGGACAACAGTTATTTATAGACATTTACTCAAACAAGACTAAACTTGGACTGTTAGGCATACTTCACATGTGTAGTCATTCAATTGAAAACTAATCTATTTTTGGACTACCGTCTATCATTGACAGCTCA
>CAIGQV010007757.1:8911093-8926597 GCA_903798115.1 Danio jaintianensis | reverse complement strand
ATATATATATATATATATATATATATATATATATATATATATATACATACATATATATAGTAGTCAACATTAAGACAAGAATGGGTGTTGTTCAATAGTTTTAGGACAGCTTTGAAGAAAGGTGATGATCCACTTCAAATGTTGACTACTGTATATACAGTGTTGGGGGTAACGCATTACAAGTAACGCAAGTTACGTAATAAATATTACTTTTCTAAGTGGCGCTTTTAAAAAATAATTTGCTGAATTAAAATTAATGTAATCACATTGAATCACACTCAATGAGAGAATGAGCTCCCCGCAGGAACAGACAGAAACCAAGATGGTAGAGCATTTCTGTGATGGAAGTATTCTTATTAATTTGAACACATGGAAGAAAAGGGGATTGTCTCAATGGGCAGTGATTTTACTGAACTAATAAGACAAAAATACAAAAGTAGCAAACACATTGTTTTCAACTTTCATTAATCTGAATATACGGCATGTGTAGCGTCAGGAAGTTCTCAGAAGGTAACATTATTCTAATATAGTTTTTTTATTCTAATATAGTTTTTTTAAAGGTAAATGAAGATGTAGGTTATACAGTGTGTCGTTAAATGCATTTTTTTTCTTTTTTTGTCATGCATATACATAATATACACACACATTTTCATGTGTTTATAGTATCGATTGACTATAAACTGTATTAATTGTTTAAAATTATTCAAAAGATGTATTATTGAATTATTATTATTATTATTATTATTATACATTAGTAATTTGTAATATATATTGTAGATAACAACCATGTTGCTGTGTTGTATGTTTTTGCCTTTTTGTCATTTCACACAATTGTCCAAACTTACAGTACAACATTGAAAACTGGAAATGACAGCAATATAAAATATAAAACATACTGACAAACTGTTGAGGCAGTAGTGCAGTATTTGTCCGCTCAGATGTGCAGTGTATGTTTGACCCGAGTGCTCATGGAAGCTGAGCGCAGGGCTTGTGTTTTCCTTCTGCGGTGACCAGGTCACTTTTATAGATGTCCACGCCACAGAACTCTTTCTATGAAATCGATTGAGAAATGACAGAGAGCGGGGCGAGAGGGGGAGTTTATGTCGGAGCTTGTGTAACACCCTTATCTGTGTTTGTGTGCGATGTTTAAATAAGACCCAACGGTTCCCTGATCAATACACACATCCGACCTGCTCCACGGACTGACCGAATGTCCCGGGACGGTGCACGAAAACTGGCAGGATCCCTTAATGTGCCTTGAGAGATGGCTGATTTTTAATTGGCGCGGAATCATATTAAATGCTGCAGGTGAGAGCAGCTTCAGGTCACGTATGACAGAAGAAACAGACGCAAAGCCCTCAGATATGCACAGACAAAAACAACTGTGGGCCCCTTTACAATGCACGAAAACGCAAAGCACGGCCGCGCTGAGAGTGAATAATGAACTTCAGCCCATTGATCGGAAAAACAAAGCCTGTATATGTTTGTCCCAGCAGGACCGCAGGTCTCATAAATCTTTAAGGGTGATCTGTTTTTGCACGGCGTTCCTTTTCAAATGCATCCCTTTCGATTCATGTGATAGACAGAAACGGCGAGCTATTATTATTTTATAGCGTGCTCGCTCATTATACTTTGAAATGAATATGTGTGGTGCTGGCTATGAGCGCTAAAAGTTCGAATGCGAAATTCCAGCACATTACGGATATTGATGTCTGTTGTTAGTGGTGAATCTTAGGCTAGGTATCATAAAAATGGCACCCAGGCGCTCAGTTGTGGGCCGAGAATCCGCACAAACAGGCAGAAAGCAGCCGGAGTGTTTATGATTGATGTTTCCAGTGCAGATATCACTTAGGAAAGACCTGACATGAGCGGGGCATGTTTCGGGCCCGGCCTGCCTGCTAAGTACTGGAGCGTGAGCCAGCTAGCGTGTTATGCAGCCGGTAATAAAAGTTGGCCATTGATTTTCTGTAGTTGCTTGTAACAGTTAATGTTGATACATCAATAGCTAAAGGAAAGCACAGGGTTTAATAGGAGGCTGAAAATGTGGAAATATGGGAGGCTTGGGCGTTAAATCACAGAATCTATCCCCCAGATCAATAAGACAGTTACAGCAAGTGTCCCTCTGCTTTCCTAATGTTTTATAATAAACTGACAGCTTGTAATAAGGCTCTGGCAGAAGCCGAGGAAGAGAGGAATCCGACGGGACAAGAGGCAAGAGTTGTGAGATGGAGGAGGAAAACAAGTACCTATAGCTCAGTGTATTCTCAATCACTTCATCCAGGGCTTTTGTCGGAGGAAAATCCAGCCCGTCTGCTCTTTTCTGAAAGTGGGGGAAACTTTTTACAAACAATTCACCCATACGCCATGGATGCCTTTTTTAGTGTCAAACACAATCGTAGTCTGGATTCTGTGAGGTTTTGTTGAATAAAAAAAACATTAAGGTGTACTGTACGACTTGGAACTGGAAAACGCATCAGTCTAACCTTTCCAATATACGTTTGGCTAATGCGATAGTTATAACTAATAACTGAAAGCTAATTAACATTTGGGCACAATTTTAAACATTGAAAAACAAACTTGGATGAGAAGGATGAGAAATTGCCTTGAAGTTTTCCATTGACCGCATTGTACCATACTTAATGGAACAGTTCACTTTTTTTTGGAAATAGGCTCATTTTACAAGTCCCCTACATTTACACAGTTTTAGTATTTTTGAATCTACAGTCTTGGCCAAAAGTTTTGAGAATTACATAAATATTGGAAATTGGAAAAGTTGCTGCTTAAGTTTTTATAACAGCAATTTGCATATACTCCAGAATGTTATGAAGAGTGATCAGATGAATTGCATAGTCCTTCTTTGCCATGAAAATTAACTTAATCCTGAAAAAAAAACTTTCCACTGTTTTCATTGCTGTCATTAAAGGACCTGCTGAGATCATTTCAGTAATCCTCTTGTTAACTCAGGTGAGAATGTTGACGAGCACAAGAAGATCATTATGTCAGGCTGATTGGGTTAGAATGGCAGACTTGACATGTTAAAAGGAGGGTGATGCTTGAAATCATTGTTCTTCCATTGTTAACCATGGTGACCTGCAAAGAAACACGTGCAGCCATCATTGCGTTGCATAAAAATGGCTTCACAGGCAAGGATATTGTGGCTACTAAGATTGTACCTAAATCAACAATTTATAGGATCATCAAGAACTTCAAGGAAAGAGGTTCAATTCTTGTTAAGAAGGCTTCAGGGCGTCCAAGAAAGTCCAGCAAGCACCAGGATCATCTCCTAAAGAGGATTCAGCTGCGGGATCGGAGTGCCACCAGTGCAGAGCTTGCTCAGGAATGGCAGCAGGCAGGTGTAAACGCATCTGCATGCACAGTGAGGCGAAGACTTTTGGAAGATGGCCTGGTGTCAAGAAGCCACTTCTCTCCAAAAAAACATCAGGGACAGATTGATCTTCTACAAAAAGTATGGCGAATGGACTGCTGAGGACTGGGGCAAAGTCATATTCTCCGATTAAGCCCCTTTCTGATTGTTTGGGGCATCTGGAAAAGGCTTGTCCGGAGAAGAAAAGGTGAGCGCTACCATCAGTCCTGTGCCATGCCAACAGTAAAGCATCCTGAGACCATTCATGTGTGCGGTTGCTTCTCATCCAAGGGAGTGGGCTCACTCACAATTTTGCCCAAAAACACAGCCATGAATAAAGAATGGTACCAAAACACCCTCCAACAGCAACTTCTTCCAACAATCCAACAACAGTTTGGTGAAGAACAATGCATTTTCCAGCACGATGGAGCACCATGCCATAAGGCAAAAATGAAATCTAAGTGGCTCTGGGACCAAAACGTTGAAATTTTGGGTCCATGGCCTGGAAACTCCCCAGATCTTAATCCCATTGAGAATTTGTGGTCAATCCTCAAGAGGCGGGTGGACAAACAAAAACCCACTAATTCTGACAAACTCCAAGAAGTGATTATAAAAGAATGGGTTGCTATCAGTCAGGATTTGGCCCAGAAGTTGATTGAGAGCATGCCCAGTCGAATTGCAGAGGTCTTGAAAAAGAAGGGCCAACACTGCAAATACTGACTCTTTGCATAAATGTCATGTAATTGTCATTTCAAAAGCCTTTGAAACGTATGAAGTGCTTGTAATTATATTTCAGTACATCACAGAAACAACTGAAACAAAGATCTAAAAGCAGTTTAGCAGCAAACTTTTTGAAAACTAATATTTGTGTCATTCTCAAAACCTTTGGCCACGACTGTATACAGCCAACCAGTCTGATGGAAACCCTTTTTTGTCTTAGTACACAGTGTAACTACAGAAGACTCAAACTTTAAATAGGAAGATTACCAAAACTTTTTTTTGAGCAAAATGCTAATGGTCTAATCCAATTCAATGATCTATGCTAAGCTAAGCTAAGTTAAAAGTGCCCCCACATCATCTGAATGGACTCAAAAATTGTAAAACTCAATTTTTTTAACTCTAGGGCACTTGAGCCTATTTCCAAAAAAAGTGGAGAGTTCCTTTAAATCTTTCCAACTTCAATCTGTCAAAAGTAATATACCCAGAAAGAGTACATCTTGCTTTATCAAGAGCAAATCCATAGACACAGAGACGCAGACGTTATCTGAAGCGTTTGTAGACATTCAGATAACGACGCTAATGGCTAATGATCGCCAATCACACATAAAGTTGTTTGCAATTTAAAGCTAATCATAAAGTAATGTGTAGTAACAGATAAAGAAAAAAAAGCAGAGATAAAAGCAAATTGTGTACAAGTGTGGAAATCCGAGCGGAATTCAGCCGACCGACTGAATGCATCACAAAAGCTAGTGGGGCTAAAGGTAAAGTGCCATCCTTTCACTCCCCTTTAAAAGCCAGAGACTGGCGTGTCGACGGATATCAGCTGCTTTTAAAGCCTGATAAAGTCTGAAAGCCTCTTATGGCTCCTAATGAGGGTGCCGTTTCAAAGAGAGCCTCGGCAGAAGTGAGGCTTTTGATTTCCGCTGCGTGGAATGAAAAGACAGTGGGCAAAATAAATATTAGGGTCATCACACGGGCACACTTCCTCCTCTCCTCCAGATTTGTAAAATATTAGAGCACTCAGGGTTGATTGAAAGGTTTTTCACCTTTGAGCAAAATCTAAATAAGCGCACTTGGTGACAACAACAACAAGCGAACGCGTTAAGCGAGCGGTAAGGCTGTGGCATATTGTCACAAATCACTGAAAATAAATTTCTCCACGCGCTTGTGTTTTCAAAGGTGTCCGCACACACACATGCGCCGGCTTTATGTGTGTATTGATTAAACCCAGGCCTCACATCTTCCACATGACTTACAACCCGTCAGTCCCAAACTGCTTGGCTCACAAGAAAAACCAGCCCCTATTATCTTGCATTTAATTAAGACGTAGCTGCAGTTTTATGCACCATTATTTGGCCCCGGCCGGGGGTCTCCAAGGCGTAAATATTGAACCGTCCCAGCCCTCCGATGTTAATCAATCCCAACCGACTTCCAAATTATTTGGTCTGTTTCAGGAAATGAATATTTGCACCTGTTATGAGCCTTTGCGCATGCATTACTGATCTCCTCTCTCTTTGCACAAGGGTAGACATATCGATTTAGATCAAGGAAACAAGACGGGCCAGATTAATTAGAGCTTACCTATGTGGGAACTGCCTTTAAAGCGAGAGTAAAGGCGAGAGGACTGCATGCGTGCCGTGACTGTATGCTGTGTTGTTCAGAGGGGTTTGGAAGAGACCCCAGAGCCAAGCCTCAGGGACTAGATGCATCCCATCTTGTAGTCAAGTGTTGTTGCTATGGCTGGATGCCTGCGTCCTCTACATTTTGATGAAAAATCCAAATTATTCTGATCATTTTAATTTAAAAACTCAGTTGATGAAAATACGACAAGGACAGTTTGCATATTTTGCTTAATATTTGGTTTAAATTCCAGTCTGATCTTGTTTTTAGATAATAAAACCAGAGGTGTGATCACGTTATTGATGTTTCAAGTTAAAAAAAAATTATTATCCTGTCTTGCAATGTACAAAGCATGGCTTGCACTGTCACTTTAAAACTATGCAGCTTTCTTTTGGTTGGCATGTTGAAATCATGATAAATGCATTCCCACATCAGATGTATATGAGAACTTTCAGAGTAAAAAAAAAAAGACATATACATACAGCCAACGTGAAATGGACACTCCTAATGATATGTCAGGAAGCTCATGCTCCAAGCTGTCTTGAAGTGTGCACGCATTCAGAGGCGTAATAAATAATTATTTTTGTTTTATGTACATACAAAAGTATCCATGTAGCTTGATAATATTCATATTAGTCTGTTTTGAGGATGTGTTTGGATATTTTTCTGGACTTTAAACGGAACCTTGCTGTTTATGGAGGATGAGAGAGCTCTTAGATTTCCGTCATTTGTGTTCAGAAGATGAACGAAGGTCTTTGGGGTCGACACGAGGATGAGTAATTAATAACAGAATTTTCATTTTTGGTTGAACTAACACTTATTACCGCAATAATTTTGTAAATAATATAAATTTTCTTGCACAGACTGATTGTTTTGCTTAATATTACCTCAATGTATCACCAGAAGCCATCTTCTTTGAATTCTGTGCCTGAATATGTGTTTTGACTCTCCAAGTAGCCATTAACTTGCACTTTATACATCACCAAAGACTGGATTTTATAAATTCCAGCGAAAAACCTTCTTTAAATGTTCTACAGAAGAAGAAAAAAAGAGCTGGCCAAAAATCACCCTCATACTGTTTCAACCTTGACTCACTTTTGTTTTTTTGTATTTTCTTTTTTTACAATGAAAGTCAGTGAGGTCCAAAACAAGATCATTTCCTCATTTCTGGAAGGACAGGTGAAAATAAAAGACATATCTTCTTTTGTGTTCTTTGGAGGAAAGAAAGTCATACAGGTTTAGATCGATATGAGGCTGAGTAAATGATGGCAGAATTGTCATTTTTGTGTTAACCGTCTCACCATTTGACCAAAAATAGTTTCTACGACCCTGCTGAAGTTCGTAAAACATTCTTTTTTAAGCCGCTGCATCCTTTTTTAGCATTTTTCCACTGACATTCAAGCCCTTCTAACTGGTTTTCAGAGAAGCAGAGACAGTGGTAGACATAAATGTTGGCGTTTGTCTCTACGATCATCTCTAGCCCCTTTAAATCCCACAAGAACATTGTTCACCCTTCAGCGCCTTTCCTGCTGTTGAGGAAATCAATGTGCTGGTCGTAATTATTTAACCATTGATAAAGCCTTCAGCTCCTGCTAGAGCCCAAGCAACTATTCAACACAAGGAGACTGACAGCGGGAAAGATAGAGACGTTTAGGCTGGCGGGAAAGCGTGAGAAGTGATCGGCTGCCTGCAATCGGTCCTCTCGACAAGTCGGCCAAATCCAGGAGACAAGTGACTGCTCTCGGGTCAACTCATGTCTCTCCGCCTCTTTATTGACACTTAGCTTTACAAAGAGCCCCACCGGGCTCCTCCGACAGTGACAAATTGCCATGGTTTGGCTGTGCTGGGAGTCAACGGACACTAACTTAAAGCAGTAAATGCGAATTTGATTTCCGTTAACAGGCTTCATTTGTAAATGCAATGCGGAGACATTACGTTTAACGAGCGTAAGAGGGCTGATCCAGTAGATTTGAGGTTTTGACGGCATACGAATGCTGACCTTGTGTGTTTGTGTGTGGCCTTGGCTTTACCAGCACATTTACCTCATAACCAAGTCTAATTTTACGCTTTAATAAAAAGAGACATGTTTTTATAAATGTTGGGTCAAAGATGAATAGAATGTATCCGTTCTTTTTTTCTGAGCAAAAAATAATGACTATCATATATTTTTATGTTAATTTACTGAAGACACTCACAAAACGGTGTTATAGCAGTCATATTAGTCATAAATAATAGGCATTCTTAGAACAAACATCTTAATAAAAAATCCCAATTAATTGATCTTAATAATTTAGAATCTATTAAAATTGTTTGTTATCATGTATTATTTGATATATTTCAAAAAGAACAAATATACCTAGTACACAAAAACCTTCACCACTATTTTGACACTTAATTTTTTTCAAAAAGTTTTAAGAAATAATAAAGTAGAGAACATTAATATTTTCCTGGAACATTCATTCATTCATTTTCTTTTCAGCTTAGTCCCTTTATTAATCTGGGGTCGCCACAGCGGAATGAGCCGCCAACTTATCCAGCATATGTTTTACGCAGCGGATGCCCTTCCAGCTGCAACACATCACTGGGAAACACCCATACACTCCCATTCCCACACATACACTACGGACAATTTAGCTTACCCAATTCACCTATAGCGCATGTCTTTGGACTTGTGGGGGAAACCGAAGCACCTGGAGGAAACCCACGCCAACACGGGGAGAACATGCAAACTCCACACAGAAATGCCAACTGACCCAGCCAAGGCTCGAACCAGCGACCTTCTTGCTGTGAGGCGACAGCGCTACCCACTGCGCCACCGCACTGCCCTTACTGGAAAAGTCCCTGAATAAATTATTCGATATGGATAGCAAATTGGGATGACTCAAATTTGACACATGTTTATTTGCTATCATTTTCTGTATACAGTTGTTTACATCTAATATTCAGTCATTTTTTATTATTTAAAATGTTTTGTTTTTTCTATTGACCGTATACCTTTTTGAAAGCTACATTTTGATCATGTTACTGCACCTTAAAATTTTTACTTTTGGTAACTTTTGAACATGCAGTAAAAAAAATCTCCTGTCAAGCAATGTTGTATTAACACTGTAGGAATGTTTAGAACACCACACATTTACAAAATATGCTATAAAATCCACATTGATACCTATGGATACATATTCCCCATTCATAAAGAGTTGTGGGCTGAGAAAGAGTGCAGATAAGTTCTAGCAGTTTTCCTAAAGCACCATGGGATTTCCGTGCTTCATTTAATTAACCTCTGACTGGCTTCTCAATAACAACTGGCAAAGTGTTTTTCTCATCGGTGCACTTGTATGTACATAGAGCCCCCGCCACCACGCTTCACCCACAGGATACTATTAATCTGAGCCATCTTTGATCTCTGGGCTTAGTTCTCTTAGTCTCTCTGTCTCTCTGGGCCTGGCACACAGCATGGGTGGGGCGAGCTGCTAGAACGGGGCAGAGCCCGGGGCGATACACTCCCCCCAGGTGAGAGTTTTATTATGGATGATGTTTCCGCCAAATTATTTACACCAACACTCCCCCACACACACACAAACCACAAGCAAAAAAATCAACATAAACACAGCGAGGCTGAGAGTTTCATGTGTTCTCTTTGGTGGACGTGAGATGTGAGGAACCTACTCAAGGTGTGGAGGGGGAGTTGGTTGCATAGATTTGGGTAGTTCAGGGACGCAGAAAAGCAAACAGCTCAGATTCAAAGCGCATTGGCCCTCTGCACACCGTATTCTCTTTTCCGGAACCACAGGACGGAACAATCGCGACTGATATGATGATGTCGGATGGTCTGCATTAATATTCCATGTTCTTACGGGGCCAAACAGACACCCTGTTCTGTTTTTCATGCTGGTCTTTTCATGGTGGAGACCTGCATCTTTTGTGAACTGGCTGCAAGAGATGCCTTGACCTATAAGCCGTGGAACCTGCTATCGCTTCAATGTAAGCTAGCCGGCTAACAGAAGTGAAAGCATTGAAGGATACGAACGGTTTTGAACGAAAGAGCTGGATGCACTTGGCATGTACATCTCGAGGAGCAAATGACCTCCTGGTTTTTCTTTTGCTGCAATAGATTGCAATTGAGACCTTGGTTTTGTAAGTTTTCAGAGTTGGAAGTATAGCTAGGATTACTGTATAGCTTTAAAGGGATAGTTCACCCCCCAAAAAAAGAAAATTATCTCATCATGTATTCTTCTTCCAGTAGTTGTTTTTTTTAAATCCTTATGAGTCTCTTTCTTCTGTTGAACACAAAAGAAGATATTTGGAAGAATGCTGGTTGCTGGCACCAATTGACTTCCATAGTAATTATTTTTACTACTATGGAAGTCAGTGGGTGCCAGTAACCAGCATTTTTCAAAATATATTCCTTTGTGTTCAACAGAAGAAAGAGACTCAGTAGGTTTTGTAGAAGTGAAAGGTAAGTAAATGATGGCAGAAATTTAAATTTGGGTGAACTATCCCTTTAAGTAAGTGAGTGATGGTTTTAATATAGTGCAGGGGTTCTCAAACTCGGTCCTGGAGGGCCGGTGTCCTGCAGATTTTAGCAGTTTTTGCCTCAGCACACCTGCAAGGATGTTTCTAGAAAGCCTAGTAAGAGCTTGATTAGCTAGCCCCAGGTGTGTCTGATTGGGGTTGGAGCTAAAATCTACAGGACACCGAACCTCCAGGACCAAGATTGAGAACCCCTGATATAGTGCATTTCACCATTTACTTAAAATGACTTAATTTAATAATTAATATTAATAGTAAATTCACACCCCCTCCTCAATTTAGTGCCACTCTTCCCTAAAATCTTTATTTATTCATTTATTTGTATTGTTTCAACACACAGTTTCACAACATTTTGAAATGGTCCACTGAAAGAAAACATTTTTGTCGATAGTCTTTTCCTATCTTCCATTGGTTGGTCAAACAGATGACCCAGCATTTAAGAACATACCATTTAAGCTACCAGTAACAGTTGGGTTTCGGAAGTAAAAACTCCATAGACTTCCTTAAAGTCAATGTGACCTGGAAGTTGCTAAGACTTTCATTCCAGTATGCTGATATGCTTCCAACTGAAACAGAATATTGAGTAGGGGGTGAGGCTTTCTTTTTGCGCATCATTCCCTCATAGCAAACTAATGGTAAGGGGGCGGAGTTAAGAATATCATGTTTGAACCCGTTAAAACTGACGTCAACATAGAAGGATTGCCAGAGTTTGATTAAAGATTACCAAAACAAACTTTTTTTTCAGATAGCACAGATTAATTGTTCACCTAAAGAATATCAATAACAAATAAACATAGTTAATATTGATTTCACATGGACTTTACATTTTAATAATAACTGATGAACCTTTAAAGACAGACTTGCTGTAAGCTCAGAGATCGTTAATTGATTATTATGATGTGTTTAAAAAAAGAAGTACACTAGTGTATAAGATGATCATTCATTTGTGAACAGACCTGACTAGTCTGGCATCAGTAGTGAAGCAAGGAGAAGGTGGCATAAGTAATGATGGTCTTTTGGTATGGGGGAAGCGAATACGGTCTTGTGGCTTATCTCAAGGTCCCTCAAGAACCTTGGGCGCAAGCAAGCGAGATTTGTACAATGCACAGAGGCCATAGCCCATTTCTCTCCACCCCTCCATCCCTCTCTCTCTCTCTACTCACCCAAGCTGAACAGCACCAGGAACTTGAGGCAGACAAACTCCCTCTGGTCCAGCTGGAGGGATCGCAGTTTGCTCACCAGCTCCTGCGCGTGACTCAGGAGGTTGTTGAGCGTGGCACCGGCTTGGGAGGCAATTAGAGCGTAATCCACCTGAAGAGAAGACACACAAACAATAAAGGTATTACCACAAGCAACATGGCAGATCTCTAAAGGTTTGAAACATCTCAGGAACTGCAAGAAAAATTCTAAAATCCACCCTTTTCATGTTTCCGTGGTTTTCAGAAGCAGACATCATCAACTTGTACAGCAGACTTCTTGCCATTTTTCATTCATCTGTTCATACTGCTCATTTGCTATCATAGTTACTGATTATGTTGCACACGTTTCAAGTTTTGTTCTTGTTAACCTGTCTGCAGCTCTTATGATTGTTCAGTTCAATGTCTGGTGTTTTTTTGTGTTCTTGACCTGTTAGAATATTTCTCCAGAGAAAAACTGTGAAAGTATAATATCCACAACAGCTTTTCCCAGTGATTTTCATTTTGTGGAATTGATAACGTTGATCGAATGAATGATTTCAAATTTGCAGTGATTCTTTCAGCTGCTGTATTAGAAACACTTGTGCAGCATTAACCAATTAATGGTTATTAATTTGGTTTATTATATTAATAACTATAGAAATACATCATTGTACTATATAGTCTGTTAAAAGGGTCCCACATCTGTTTCAGTGAGTGGTAAGACCAACCCGCAAGAGCATTTAGAATTTAGGTTTAAAAAAAGCACATAATTCAGGTCTCTAAAGTAAAACTTTATTATTTATTATTTAAAAAAATTTCTGCATAGGGAATTTGATGTCTGCACTGTAAATCTGATCACTGGTCTTCCTACACTTTGAATGCTGGGTTGTAACCCAACCATTGGGTTAAAAAGTTGAAATTGAACTGAAAAAAAAAGAATCCTTGTTCATATTTCATCCAACATTGGACGACAACAACAATCCAACTTTTATTAGACTGTATGCTCTCAAAATCAGGCAAGAAAGTAAGAAACAAATAGAAAAAAGTACACATTTCCAAAGTTTTAGACTTAGTTTCACCATATTTGTTTATTTTTCCCATATTTGTTTTGGGAGGCCAAAAAGAGTTGTTGGGAATGTTTTATCAAGAGTTTGAGTCTTGTTCATCATAGATTCTTTTTGTCGAATCAGAGTCTTTTTATTCTGAAGGTTCAATCAAGCCAGATCCAGACAGCACTTGGCACCACCTTTGGAGTTTTTTAGCTCCGTCTAAAGTAAGCAGCTCTGGCAGCTCTACGTTTCATACGCTTTTCTCTCCTTCCCAGGCTCCTCTCTGCACAGCAGGGACAGTGCGCTGGGCCGAGGTCTGAATGATAATCAGCATCAAACCGAACGAGGAAGAGCTGCACGTTTCTCCATCCCTGGTGCCCAGACCCTCGGACCCCAGCGCCCTGCGCCAGACGAGGGTGGAGGGGGTTGGAGAGGCTTGAGTGAGCGGGGGCCCCTGGAGGTCCCTCAGGCTACTGGGCCGAACCCTGCGTGGGACCCCCGTGGCCCTCTACTCCCCTTTCAGGTGCACTTAATATCTGCAGCAGCAGCAAATTTGTCTTGGAGGCAAGTCCTTAGCTGCCACTCACTGTAAGCAGGCCATATTAAATTTTTATATTTATTGACAATTCATTACCATAATTGACTGCACCAGGGTTTCTGGAAGAAGGTAGACTACGGGCCTCCTAAGCGTAAGGAGAGCTCCCTCTGAGCTGGATTTGCAATTAAAAACGCAGGCGGATTGGAATTTATTTATTGTGTAAATATGATGAGTGGAATTTTTTTCAAGTCCTGGCTGGAGAATTGCGCATTTCTCATCGGCTGTGTTCGCGGATCTATTGGAAGCCCACACGAAGCTGCTGAAGTTGTCAATTAACTGGGATTTGACCGACTGACCATGTGCCCCAAGTGTTAGTGTTGCCAGCTAAAAGTGAAAGTGGTGGGAAGGGGTCGCAAAAATAATTTAAATAAATAAATGAAATTAATTAATATTATTATATATTATTTATTAAATTAAATTAATATTGACTATTGGAAATTCTCCATAATAAAGCTTGAGCATCCCTTTGTAGTAATGTTCTCTGATACTGTAACTATCAGAGAATGTCTGGTCTTGACAAACTACAGAATATCTTATGAATATGATTATGATGAAGGCCTGGGATCTTCAGTGAGACACACATACAAACACAGCAATAAAAAGGAGTGGAGGAGGAGATGTAGGTCTGTGACATATTGGATATTTGCCCATGTAGTGTCATGTGTCGCAGCGTTTCAGGACTAATCCCCCAGAGTGCTTTGCTGCCATACCAACACTAGGGAGAAACAATGACACGTCCTCAAATAAGAGAGAGAGACAGTGGCCAATGTTAGGTTTAAATTCAATTTGGAATATATTGTAAATTTATATACACTAATATTCAGCACATTCAGAGACTGTCTGAAGTTATAGTCCTCTGAAATAAATTCCTTTAACCACTGTCTGAGCGTTTGTTTGTTATGCATGAATCCTGGGCGAGTGTGCTGTGTGGCCGGGCTGTCAGTAGCCTGTTCTGGAATAATAGGACGTAATGAACTGTTTGAGTCTTTGCCTTCTCTCTCCCCAAAGGCTTTTTTCAGCACCAGCTGTTCATTAGGCAAAATATGCAAACAAGGTCTGGCCCTCCTCCACCCACCCCCAACCCTCCGCCAGACCTCGCTAATCAAACATAGAGACACGCTACTCACAGTCCACACAAATCAAAGACTGCGACCTCGCAAACAGCCCCAGATGTGGCATCTAACATACTTTTTAAGATGTTACAGCTTATAGTTCGTGTTTTTATGGTTCATAAGATACTTTTAACACCAACGAACACATCCAATTCTGACAGAAATAAACTCGAAAATAGAGTTGTATTCCTAAATATTGACTTTGCCTTAGATGTTTGTCCTGTACTGTATGTTTTTTGCAAGATCTTAGTTTGTTTATTATTTAGTCTGATTACTGTCTAGACTAAACAATTGAGATGGGTTTTAGATATTAAAAGATTAGTCTTTCCTCTGTCCTGTTATATAGTTGAATAGCTGGAAACAGTGTCATCTTACAGTACTGGAATATGCAACCGGAGACTGCAGAAAGTTTCAGTTTGTTCACCAATTAAAGGGATAGTTCACCCTAAAAATTTTTTTTAAATCTTACATCAATTACTCCTCCTTGAGTTCCAGACCTGTTTGAGTTTCTTTCTTCTGTTGAACACAAAGAAAAACACAAGAAGAACACAGCCATTGACTTCCATAGTGTTTTTTTCTTCCGACTATAGATGTCAATGGCTGATTTTTTTCCAACATTGTTCAGAATATCTTGTTTTGCGTTCAACAGAAGACAGTAATCTATAAAGGTTTATAACCACTTGAGAGGAAATGATTTTTTTAATTTTTGAGTGAACTATCCCTTAAAGTGTCATTAGTGACTATAGGAATGGTCCTATAGCTAACTTGATGGAAATTGGATTTAAACTCTTGTCATTCACAGAATAATTGAACAAATCACATGACCTTAGCGAGTCTCAGTTTGTTCATTATTTGATCTCATTACTGTTATTACTGAAATAATTGAGGTGTTTTAAGAGGTCAGTGATATGTTGTCTCCTCTCCAATATAGTCGACTGTGGAAACTGTCACTTTATGCGACTGCATAACTTAATAGATCTTAGTAAGTATCAATTTGTTCATTATTTAATAATTAAGGTTGCCAAGTAATAACTGAGATG
The DNA here is from genome assembly GCA_903798115.1 of Danio jaintianensis. Taxonomy (NCBI): domain Eukaryota; kingdom Metazoa; phylum Chordata; class Actinopteri; order Cypriniformes; family Danionidae; genus Danio; species Danio jaintianensis. The sequence continues at coordinate 8,911,386 of CAIGQV010007757.1, read as the reverse complement.
TTTGAATTGGTGGAAATTACACCAATAATTGGATTCAAACTTGCGTTGCTCATTGTGTAATTTTATGGAGCATGTAAAATGAGCCATTACTCAAAATAAAATGCAATTACTGACTTGAAGAAATAACGGAGATGCTTTTGAAATGTTAAAGATGTCTACTTTGTTGTTTTTACTCCTGTGATTATCTTTATGGAAATCACGACTATCATGAGTCAGATTAAAACTCACATCACTTCTTGCGTAATTTAGCAGAACATTCTTTATCAATGTGTTCATTATTTAAAGGTGCAGTA
>CAIGQV010007757.1:8894815-8910693 GCA_903798115.1 Danio jaintianensis | reverse complement strand
TATGTAGAGTTTAAACTAGATATTGCAGTCCAAATTCAAAATATCGGATAGGGTTTACTTGACGCAACAGGAATGATCATGCCTGATGATCTAAGATGATCAGCTAATATCTAGATTTGTAATATTTGTATTGATTTCGATTAAAAAAAAACACCTTATAAATCCATGTCTCGTTTCGGAGGCTGCTACTGTCCTCCGGAGGTCAGATTTTCAGGCCGCACCCACATATATTAAAGAAGCCTTCAAGACTGACATGAAATAAGCTGTTTTCTCCCAAGCCAACTCAACCCGATGTGCCAAAATATTATCAGGTAAACTGGAAGTGGGTGGAGTTACGCAGTCCAAAACAAAGACGCACATTTTCAAAGGAGAATAACTGACTTTAGCATTGTTTTTCTTAAAATATCTTCTATGCTTTAGAAGAGTCAAAAACTCACCTACAGCACCTGAAATATCATTACTGTCACAAATAACAACTGGGATGTTTAATTAGTTGTTTTCTCTCTTGTAGTTGACTTGGTGGAAACTACAACAGCCAGACTGAAACACATTTCTTTTAGGAGATCATAAATCAACTAGCACTAACCACTAGCCCACTAGTCACAAACTGACCTCTCTGTATCTCGATCATGTTCGTCATATCATTTATCACCTATAATTCAATAGCCAATGCTCAGATATGTCCACAAAAAAAAAAGAAAAACAGTTTGTAAAACTTCTGCCATTCGCGAGTCCCAGTGTTTGAGCTGTCACTGCTGTTGGAGATCACTTTGTTGGGCAGGAGATAGAGGAGGGAAAACACAGAATTAAAAATTAAACCCATGCCTTACTGACAGGCAGACAGAAGCATATTTATTTATAAGCAGTTTAAACATCTTCTGGAAGTGTGTGTGTGCATGTGCTGGAGCCGAAGACAGAATTAAAGGTCCTCGTGTGCAGAAAAACTTCAGCTGAGCCTGAGGCGTCCGTCCAGCGATGCTCCTCAGAGACGACTGAGGTAAATCATACATATCTTCTGCTTTCCCTCCCTGTCTGTCTTTCTCTGTGTCTCTCATCCCGTCTTCGCCGCCGATGACTCGTGCATGCTTAACCAACCATTTTATTTATTCCTTCGCCACGCACTTGATAAGAAGTGTACAATTGATTATTCTGGCCACATTAGTTTATACCTAAGCGTAATCTATTTTTAATGGAGTGGCCAGGCCAGTCGATAGCACTTTAAAGGATGTTGATCCACTCTCGCAAAAAGGCCTGATGAGCTCTGTGGGGAGGAGATGGAGGAGACACTCACCTGTTGCCCCGTGACCAGGAGGATGGAGCCTTCTTTGGCGTGCATCACCTGCCGAAAAATGTGGTCCAGGATGAGGAGTTCGCTCCAGCAGTTCTGGAGAAGCTTCATTTGGTCGTCAACCTGAGGGGACACCGACAGATGTGTCAGATTATGCAGGTAATCGTTATGTTCACTTATGAAGTAGTAATCTGAGTAAACTGCAACTTTTCAGGTAGATGCAGATTAAAATGCTTTAAGACCTTCTTGTGTAAATCATGTTTGTTCTGTAGCAACTGTCCTAATTGAAAACGTATGCATGAAATGTCAGTAGTCTGTGATGCCATGCATGCACATGGCATCACCGTTTTTGCAAAATCAGAAATTGCTAAAACATAGTATTTTAATATATTCTAAAATGGTACTTATTCCAATGTTGTGCATTATTACTTCAGTCAGAGTCACATGACCCTTCATAAATCCTTCTACTATGCTGATTATGCTGACGCCACAACGATACATTTTTTGGAAACTTGCCATATAAAACACATTTACAAAAGTTTATTTTCAGGCCCCCAAAATGATGTTGTCAAGAACATGAACTGAAAAAAAAAATATTGTGTATAAACGCCCACTTAAACTCATTAATCATGTCACATAATGAACAGTCAATCATAGAATATTATAATATTCAAAACAGTCTTCCTTTTCGGATGATGTCATCAAGGCCTCTTATTTTTAAGCCCTTATTTTTAAGCTTCTTTTGAAATGTGGAAGTAAGCTATTATCTCTGATTGATTTAGGACTTCTGATTCAATAAAAAACAGCAGATAATTGTCAAACTACTCGCTCTACAAACCTAAAAGAATAATATAACAAGAAAATACACGTTTGCAACATCAAGTATGGCTAAAAATCTCCGGAAATGATTAAAGACTTGAAGTCTCGAGCCAATAAGGTTGAGTCCACTCTTACGTGAAAGAATAAGGTTAATACTACCAGTCAAATGGAATTTTTGTATATCAAAATAAAGACATAAAAAATAGTAAAAAATGTAATACATTTTATAAATATAATTTATTGCTGAGATTGAAAATGTGATTGAAATGTGATTCGCATCATGACTCCAAGTGTTAAGTATCGCACAGTCCTTCGGAAATCGCTTTAATATGCTGATTTGCTACTCAATTAAGAAATCATTCACCGTGCGTCAATTTATTATAGATTGAATCAAATAAAAATCTTCATGTACTGTAGATTCTAATGTAATTTCCTCTTCCATTAGGCTTCAAATGTTGTTGTTCACTCAGACACTTCATTGTGTTAAATATAAATAAATTGTAAATAGTTGGGCACAATGTATATTTTAATCCTCAAGTTTTGTATGAGAATTGTGTCCTTAATCAGGTGGAAAGGATTCTGAATGATCCAACTTTTTTGTATTCAAATTATGAATTGCTTCCCTCTGGTAGGACGTATAAAGTCTATTTAAGTGTAGGTTGAACCGATACAAGAAATCCTTTGTACCTGTTTCAGTGGGTTTATTTAACAAGAGTTTATTTTAATTATCATTATTATTATTGTAACTACTGTATTTTTCTAATGTATTTATTGTATGTCTGCACCAATATGGTGATGCCCATGACAAACTTCCTCTCAAGAACAATAAAGTTTACTACTACTATACCTCAGTGTTAGTTGTTGGGGCCACCAGTATAAAATCAATATTGGTCTCAGGTCACCACAGGTCATTCTCACGTGAACTTCGCCAAATGTCACCACTTTCTACCGCTGTAAATTAATCTGTTTGTGGAGCGATATGGCATCATTTATCCCCCATGATTAAGTAGCACGTTCAGTACCAAATGTGAACAGCTCCAACAATGCACACATTGTCACCCTTCTGGGTTCTCATGACTCCCTCTGTAAATTATTAGACAAGAGGTGAAAAGAGGTCTTTGATTCGGCAAGAATGAGGAAAAAGTACTCAGTCTGACCATAAATCTCTCTCTCGAAGAAGAAGAACCACATATGAGATGCTCCAGTTCAGCAATGTTTACACATGAAAAATACAGAATTGTAATGAAACATAATGATTATGGAGTCCCATGAGGCCAGCGAGTGGGTTAAAGACGTGAAGAAATAATCCTTGCTGTTTCTCAAGGCAGAGATAACGTGAATGAAATGCCTCTCTGCCTTGGGAGGCTCCAGTGATATCTGTTTCGGATTGTTTTGACTGCTGGTGATTCTTGTTTGTGCTGCTCTCATAGTCATAACAAATGGAACCAAATCAATCGAAAGAATGGATTTCCAAATCCACCAGAGCCGAACGCCTCAGAAGAACCAATCAAATGCTCCTCTTGTTTGGTATCACGGCATCACTTATATCAACTGTTTTTACTCTACAGTCGATAGTGTATGGCCTAATTTCTAATATATTCTCCAGGTCCAATGCAAGCACCGATTTTTACACCCGAGAAGCAAATATATGCATCTCTGCTCGCCAAAACATGCCCCTCTACAAAGAAAAGCTGTCATTTGGTCTTTTTTCCCCCCTGACAGGCGTTCTCTTCAAAGGTCTTGGCTGGTGCTTTTGTGTCGTCAATAGGGGACGAGGGTGGCGTGAGTGAAAGCGGGGAACACACTGCCAGAGGCGCGTCAGATGGGCAGAGAAGGCATCTCTGACCTTTCAAAGTGCGTCTGATACTGCTGTTTCCATGTCAGCTTGCTTCCCTTTGCACTGTCACAGCTATGTGGAACTGGCCTCTGATGTACACTTACCATGGGCAAGCTGTGTCCTTTTTTACACTCGAGCCACTGACTTTGTGATACATATGGCTATCAAATTTCTTACTTAATTGTTTCTTACTAACAATTTACAGAAATTAGCATTTTAAATATGTATAGAGGTTTGTGTTTATTGGGCCTCGTTCAAAAACAAAAGAGCAAAATAAATTTGTGTAAAATATTTGTAAAGTTACTTTTTTTTAAATTTGTGTGTAAATTTGTAAAAATTTTACTTTTTATTAGTATTCTTAAAACAAAAATTTTATTTAACGTTCTAAAAACGTCTGTCTAAAACTGTAAAAAGTTTACTTTTTATGACCATTTTTGAAACAAATCTTGAATGTAACATTCTGAAAAATCTTTTTTTTTTTGCAAACATTTTTACATAGAAAATAGTGGCTCCGTTGTAACAATACTAAATATCTCTCAAATATGCACAAAATTTGGTGTTCAATGGACCTTATTCAGGAAAACATAAGCAAAATTAAGTACTCCTTGAGTTATTTTTTGGAATTTTAAAACAAAGGTCTGTGTAAAATTGTAAAAAGCTTGAAACAAATCTTGAATGTAACATTGTAATTATTTTTACCAACATTTTTACATAGAAAGTAGTGGCTTTGTCATGACAATACTAAATATCTCTCATATATGCACAAAAATTAAGGTTCAATGGACATCATTCAGGAAAACATGAGCAAAATTAGTTTGTATAAACTATTTATAAAGCTACCTTTTGCAAGTTTAATTGTTATTAATAAACTAATAAATAAATAAATTACAAATACTATTGAATTTGAATAATTATACAAATAATTATTCAGTTAGTATTAAAAAATAGACATTTATATTATATTATTATTCATTCATTCATTCATCTTCTTTTTGGCTTAGTCCCTTTATTAATCTGGGATCGCCACAGCGGAATGAACCGCCAACTTATCTAGCATATGTTTTACACAGCGGATGCCCTTCCAGCTGCAACCCATCACTGGGAAACATCCATACACACTCATTCACACACATACACTACGGACAATTTAGCCTACCCAATTCACCTATAGAACATGTTTTTGGATTTGTGGGGAAAACCGGAGCACCCGGAGGAAACCCACGCGAACACGGGGAGAACATGCAAACTCCACACAGAAATGCCAACTGACCCAGCCGAGGCTCGAACCAGCGACCTTCTTGCTGTGAGGCGAACGTGCTACCCACTGCGCCACCGTGCAGCCATTATATTATTATATCCATTATATTATTATTATATCCATTATATTAATGAAACATAAGAACAAAATGTTTGTGATTTACAAACAGTTTACACAAAAAATACATATCAATGAGTCCTGCCGTGTTTAAAATCATAACATATGTTTCCAAGTACACCAACAACACTGGTGAATCCTGCTGTACATTTTCCTCTGTCACTCTGCTTTCATGACTCTATTTATTCCCACCATGAATCAGAGGAATAAACTCAATACTCATGGCCGACTCACAGATAGTAAATTCAGCTGTATAATCATGACATGCTAAAAATAAGATGGCAATCGGGTGTTAATGTTTATCTAGATGAGCTGGTGGAACACAGTGCTGGAAAAATACCTGGAGGCTGGCCAAATAAAAAACACTCATTGATTTCCGTCTAGAAGCATTCAATCAGAAATCTCAGCTTTTGTTTGACTGAAAAGCAAGCCATTGAACGTGAAAAATCTCACAGTACACAAATTCTTCTAGCATGCTTCAGTGTGCTTATCTAAAATAAAAAAAATCTCAGAATTGTGCGTTTAATCACATGCATCGCTTCCAAAAAAAATGTCCAAAATCAAACCTTTTACTTTCTCTCTTATGATAAAAAATGCATATCCTCCAAGAAACCAATTTAATTCCTTTACAGTCATTCAGGCATTGCGAGATCAATGTGGCGATCAATTGCTGAGCCGCCTTTACTGCACCTAAAAAAGACCGTCTGCCTTAACAGCATTAGGAAAATCGCCAAATATGATTATTCGCTAGGAATTGAATGTAAATGATGTGCAAAAGTAATATTTATTCATCACTGCCTCAAAGGCCTGACCGGTTATAATAGAATAGACTCCAAATTGCCAAATAAGAGCGTTTTTTTTATCCCACGTGGTTTTGGTAGAGCGCCACAAGCAATATTAAGACGCAAGTAACGAGCTTACGCAGCTGGAACTGCTTTTAATAAGTTTTTTTTTTTGTTGTTTTTGAAGTGCCCTAATGAACAGATTAATAGAATCTCCTTGAGTGCCCATTAATGAACAGAATGAGACGAATGATTTATTTACAACTAAAGGCAGGCTGCGAGTGTGCCGTCCACAGTCGCATTTGCATAAATGCGAGGAAGGGAGTGAGAGAAAAAAGATACAAGGGGGTTAAAAAAAAAAGAAAATAAATCCATGGGAAATCTTTTGACCTGCTGGATGTGGATCAGTGTTGGTGGTGGGGGAAACTACAGGTGAGGATTGAAGTGCACTTCAATGGTAGCAAGCTTTTGAGTTGTCTTCTGTGGACATCTGTTCGTACGCTGCTGCGCACACTTCTCCCGTGCCACATTTATTTGATGTAGGATGTTTCCCTTCTGTTTCTGCATTTTCATGCGCAAGTCGTTTTTTAATGCAGAGGAAAATAAAGGCTCTTTTGGTGGTTGCGTACTAGTCCAAACCAAAGTTTACTGGGCAAAATCCCATTAGCAAAATAAAAATGCTAATAGGATCTGCATAATCTGGAGTCATGAGTTTCCTACATAAGCTTTGCACATTAGTCTTGTGAATTCACCATGCTTACCTACAGATAGCTAGATTATGACATTTATCTTAGTGAAACAACTTCTCAAATGACAAAAAAGTGGAACTTCATGGCCAAAATACAGTCAGTTCTCTTGTAGATTTCATGAAAATGTCCCACGTTGATGAACAGAAGGCTGTTTAGTTTGAAAGTGACTTCTGTTTCAGCTGTTGTTTATATATATATATCTCAGTGGAGGGTGACGCAGTGGCGCAGTGGGTAGCACGTTCGCCTCACAGCAAGAAGGTCGCTGGTTCGAGCCTCGGCTGGGTCAGTTGGCGTTTCTGTGTGGAGTTTGCATGTTCTCCCTGTGTTCGCGTGGGTTTCCTCCGGGTGCTCCGGTTTCCCCCACAAGTCCAAAGACATGCGCTATAGGTGAATTGGGTAAGCTAAAATTGTCCGTAGTGTATGCGTGTGAATGAGTGTGTATGGATGTTTCCCAGAGATGGGTTGCAGCTGGAAGGGCATCCGCTGCGTAAAACATATGCTGGATAAGTTGGCGGTTCATTCCGCTGTGGCGACCCCAGATTAATAAAGGGACTAAGCCGAAAAGAAAATGAATGAATGAATGAATATATCTCAGTGGACAGTTATGGCATTTTTGCCCAGCTGAAAACACCAGTTTATTCCAAAAACTTCTCTAACTGTCGTGGCATTTAAAAAAGCAGAGCGATCAAATCTCGCTACACTGCTGGAGGTTTTTTGTGCTTCCATTGACAACAGCAAGTGCTCAGCTCAGGAAATAAAATGCTTCAGTGGACACATGCCATTGCTATATTTTTTTGCTTGTGAAAAAAGTTACATTTTCTCTAAGGCGACTGCACTTTAAAGTTGGCATTAACTTGAAATGGTCCTTTCCTCAGCTTATCAAATGAGAGAGAAAAAAAGTGGTTTTCTATTGGTCAATGCCATGTGAGTGACAGGTAAAAATGGAAATGTTGTTCTGATATTTTTATATGCCAGGCCAGCAGGTGGCGATGTCATTTTGTTTAAAAACACTTCATGTCTGTGTACATACGATCCTGTAATCCAACGTTGTTGTTTTTGTTGTCAAGTAAACATGCATGACTATAAACTGACCTCTTAATAGACATGCATTATGACGTTTTCACAAAACTGTGTCATCATTTTCAGGCCCCAAAACTCTGCTGTGGTGTAAACGCACAGCCGAAAACGTTTTCTATTTTGATTTGAAAACAGTGTCTTTTAAATGCCCCCTGAGTAGAAACATTATTTTTTTACAGTAAATAATAATAATAATGAGCACATATTTTCATAATCATATAATAAACACAGCAAAATTCCATTAAGAAAAGAAAGAAACATCCATTCAGAATTTCATGTTCCCTTTCTACAACTAACGAAATGCATCATGAACCCGGAGACACCAAGTTGACCTCAAAGAACTATTGCAGACAAAAAAAACCCGAATGTGTTGTTGAATGCCATCAGCTGTGTTTGTTTGCATCTGAACCAAAAACCTGTGAGTGAAAACGTCCTGGTTACGTACGTAACCCACGTTCCCCGAATAGGAAACGGAGACGTACGTCTGTTAACAGACTACGGGAGTACTTCAGACGACCAATCACTCTGAAGAGTAAGAAAACGGGCCAATGAATGCCAAAATGAATTGGCAGAGCTTAGCTCCACAGCAGGACAGTGATTAGCCATTAGTGCTATATAAGCTGCCAGCTGAGAAGCGAGCACTAGAATTTGCCTGCTGAAGAGCCGATCACTCAGCTAACAGCTGGAGACTCAGCTGCTGTGGCAGGGGAGACGCACGTCTCCGTTCCATATTTGGGGATTGTGGGTTACGTACGTAACCACGACGTTCCCCTTCATATGGGAACTTCAACATGCGTCTGTCAACAGACTACGGGAGACTGTATGGAAAATGCCACGGCAGCTAAGCCTGTCACGCTCCTGATGTGAAGTTTGCCAAGCATAGCGTGAGCGCACAAGCATCACCTAGAGCACAACCTTCCAACGTCCCCTAGGCCCTTTAATTACCATTACATGGGAATAATTAGAAAATTTAGATCGGGGGTCGTAATGTGCTTTTACCTAGCTAATATAGACTAGGGATTTTAGAATACGACAGTACGTTGGGAAAGCGTGCCAGTCCCCGAAGGAGGAAGACGCTGCGGAGGCCACCTGCTACCCAAGAGGGGAGACTTGATGGCAATAAGAACATATGGACTAGCCCTATGGAGGGGGAGTGCTACATATGATAAGCTGGTTAGCAGGTAGGGAAGACACGGGTCCGCCTGGTCAGGGGGAACACTCCATGGCTGAATAAGCATATGGGATCGCCATTGGGGACCGCGCATAGCTGGCACCGAACCTCAGCATGTGGGTAGACCAAGAGTGGGCATACCAGACATCACACTGAGCCAGGCACCCGGCTCCTCCGCTGAGTAGGGTGCTGGGGGCCTCAGAGGAATTCTCTAGGGTTCCCCAAGCGGGAAACTTACTAGCAGAATAGAAAAAGCGCACGTATAGACATAGAGAAAATAGAAATAGACACAGCTCGCCCTGGCACATGAAGCGAGGGCAAAGGCATAACTATAAAATGGACCAACCTCTGCTTTGATACGGCACTTCCCTTCTGTCGATCATAACAGAAAAGAGCTGCTTAAAGACGTATGCTCTACGTGTTACATTAAGCGCAGTGCGCGGACAAAATACACATCTTTAAACTCGGGAGGCCAACAGAGCATTGAAACGCATAGCCGAGTCTGACCGTCCGTGTGAGCTACTACGACGGGCTGAGCAGCGCTAACCAGGCTGACAGAGTCCGAACGAGCAGCATCACCGGAACGATCGCTGACGTACCCGACGGTGTCGCAGAGTAAGCCTGCCTGGGATATGGGCACACCAAGAAAGCGTACTTTGTCGGTGCGGCGCATATCTGCCAGGGTATGGCAAGGGTGGCATTTCCGGACCACTGTGTGGCCATCGTCCTCCCCAGGGCACGGGCAGCCGACTTGAAGGTCATGAGAGCATAGTCGACCACCGTGCGGTGCTTACGCATAAGCCTGGGGAAGAACCGATCCTGTGCAGCACAGCAGGTGCCGTGGTGCAGGGCAGAAGCGGCATGGCCCGCAGCGGTGTGGGCTCTGGCCATGAGAGACACAGATAACCCACCCGCCTTGGATGGGGGTCTCAGCTTACCCCTTACGCCCGAGGACCGGGTGGAGAAAAAAACGCCCTCTATGCCAGCGTGCGCTCGCTGTATGCCCCTGGGAAGAAGTGGATGGGAGCTAGAAGATTCATCTTACATCAGCCCGCACGCCACACCTCTAGTCGATCCGGTGGTGAGACTGGGGGACAAGCCATCTCCAGCCACACCGCCGAAGCAGCCCAGGAAGCGCAGCCATCATGTCTGATTCGAGAACCGTGACCACGCATTGCATCCCGTAGGATGGATGCAAGCCCGGTCTGTCATCTGACCATGACAGCTCGCCCTCCGATGTCACGGTCCGCACGCCCGGAGGCGACGGATAAACCCCCACTGTAATCCTCAGATCTGTCCGCGTGCTAATCGATTTCACAGGGAGCAACGGGGGTGGCTTGTAAGCCACGATCTTAGCTGTGCAACAGCCATGCCCTCACAGTGAGAGCATGAGCTGTCCGCGACCACTGCATCGACATGCTGGACCCCCAGACCTGTGATGAAATACTCATGCCCATCATCCGGAGATAGGAACCACCACATCCAGAAATGCACAGTCAGATCAGCGTCTTGAAAAAGACATGTTGATTGACTGTGTTGCTCTCTTAGGGAATCTGCTCTTTTAATGGAAACTGCTCTTTTGTGCACACCAGCGAAACGCCCAGGGGACAGAAAGCCCAGATCGACCGCCGCTGTCGCGTCATCTCCAGCACTGGTGAGTAAACTGTTTTCAGTCTTGAAATCAGGTTGGCAGATAGAGTGTCTTTAGTCTCGTGAGAGGCTCTGAAAGCTAAATTCTAGTGCTCGCTTCTCTGCTGGCAGCTTACATAGCACTAATAGCTAATCACTGTCAGCTGTGGAGCTGAGCTCTGCCAATTCATTTTGGCATTCATTGGCCTGTTTTCTTACTCTTCGGAGTGATTGGTCGTCTGAAGTACTCCCGTAGTCTGTTAACAGATGCACGTTGGAGTTCCCATATGAAGGGGAACTAAACGTACGTTCTCCGCCTGTGTGAGAGGATGTCTTTCCACACCAGCAGGTACATTAGCAGTAGAAATAGATGGAAAAATACTATCAAATTGTGGCAGTAGTCTATATTATAGTCAGTATACATTCCACAAAGGGAAACCAGAACTTTTGCTGCATACAACAAACAAACCATAAACAAAGCAGTGATTACATACCATTGTCACAGTACTATATATCTGATATTATGATAATCCATATCATTTACAATGAGTTTCTCGTGCTATGATTAGTAGCTAAACAACCAATCAGGGATGCTTTCCCAAAAAATGACATAACTAGCAGCTGATCTACGATGTAGGAAATGAATGATGTAGTGACGAGTGTTTCCCAAAAACGTAGTTGCTCTGTCGCAGATCCACGGTTATTTGAACCATGTTACTTATAACATAAAATGTCTGTAATGATGCTCTAAATGGGGCAGAGTATCAACTTCTTTAGAGAAAATCCCCATAAAATTATTTTTTTGGTTTTGTTTTGGGGTGGCGCGGTGGCTCAGTGGTTAGCACTGTCACCTCACAGCAAGAAGGTCGCTGGTTCGAGCCCCGGCTGTGTCAGTTGGCGTTTTTGTGTGGAGTTTGCATGTTCTCCCTGTGTTCACGTGGGTTTCCTCCGGATGCTCCGGTTTCCCCCACAAGTCCAAAGACATGCACTATAGGTGAATTGAATAAGCTAAATTGGCCGTAGTGTATGTGTGTGAATATGAGAGTGTATGGGTGTTTCCCAGTGCTGGGTTGCGGCTGGAAGGCCATCCACTGCGTAAAACATATGTCGGAATAGTTGACGGTTCATTCCGCTGTGGTGAACCCTGAAAAATAAAGGGACTAAGCCAAAGGAAAATGATTGAATGAATGTTTTGTTTTGTACAAATTATACATGCATACACTTTTTTTTTAATCCAACATTAGTTTTCATAAAATCATGCATTAATTTTCCACATTAATGTAAACAGCACATACAGGGCCTGCCATTATGGAGAATATTCAAGATTCTATTCTAAAACATAAAATCAATTGGAAGTTCGCTAAAACTGAATGGTAAAAAGATAACTTTGAAAAGAAATCACACATGAGAGAGATAACTTTAAGCTTTTTTTTTTTTTATTAATCATTCAAAGTAGACGTTGGAACGTTTAAAAAGGAATAGGGCATAGGGGGATAACTCGGAAGAGAACACAACCATGAACTATCCTTCTAACTACAGCTCTAAAGGAGTAGTTGCTACCGCGCAAGTTTGCGATGCAGTTTGCGAATGTTTGTTGGAACGACGGATTTGGGAAAAATTTGCAGAAAAATCGGCGAACTATAATTGTGATGACGGAACCTGCGACCTAAGTTGGCTAACGATGGTTTTCGGAAACACGCCTGAGCACTTTCTTTCACCGATACTGATTCCCGGCCTTTACAAGTCTGTCTTACAAATAACAACAAAATGAAATGCCTAAGATTAATTCTGACAACAGACTCCCTCATCCCTTTATCAACACTAATACTATTTGGAAACCGGCAAACGTACAGTGGCACTCATGGGAGATAATCTAAGTGTCCCGGCCGAATCCCCAGAGGAAGTGCTAACAGTTTGCGCTAAGCTTTCCCATTCTGGCTTCCTCTTTAACTGTCCCGTGGGAGAGCTGATCTGACATGCTTTGGATGCTCGGGACAGAAGGGCCCGGTTCATTTGGCCTCGCTTTTCCCTGATCTTGTGGAAATCTCCCGGCGTGTTTGTCATGGCAGGGCCTCTGTTTGCTCTCCTGCTCTCGCTCTTGATAAGCACGCTGGGACTTTGAGCAGGTGTCCAGCAGCCGCATTGCTTCATACCCCTGACAGACTTATTTTAGAGTCCCACGTCGTTTCATGTGGGATCGTGCTTGCTGAAAGACTGCTGCCGGAATTTTACCACACAGTTGTGATCCTTTAACAGTTAAAAAAAACAACCTAAACACAACTGTAGAGGAAGAACGTTCCAAATAAAGTGGCAAAAAGTGCTTTTATATATATATATATATCTTTTTTTTTTTTTTTTTTTTTTTTTGGGTAAAAGGCAAATTATTTTGTAAATCACAATTTTGTTGCAAAACTACAAGCATTTATATTTTATGGATGTATGCATGTTTACTCTAGAACCTAGTCATTTTAGTTATTTTTTAGTTATTTTGTTTGTTCTGGCAGGTTATTTTAGTGTTACTAAGTAATGCCATTTTTATTAATAGTTTGAATTTGAATATATATAGTATAAAATTTTTTAAATATAAAATATATACTGGTTTAGTTTTATATATATTATTTATTTATTTAATATGAAGTTTTCTGATAGACGTCTACTCTGGAAATTAGCAGTAGAAATAGATGGAAAAATACTATCAAATTAAGTCAGTAAAATATTTTTTTAACAATTCTAAACAAATTCATGCATTTTTTTTTTCTTTTTTATTAATTACATTTCTATAACATTTATTAATAGTTTAAAATTGCATTTACAATTTATATATATACTCTAGGGCAGCACGGTGGCGCAGTGGGTAGTGCAATCGCCTCACAGCAAGGTCGCTGGTTCGAGCCTCGGCTGGGCCAGTTGGCGTTTCTGTGTGGAGTTTGCATGTTCTCCCCCGTGTTCACATGGGTTTCCTACGAGTGCTCCGGTTTCCCCCACAACTCCAAAGACATGCACTATAGGTGAATTGGGTAAGCTAAATTGTCCGTAGTGTATGTGTGTGAATGAGTGTGTATGGATGTTTCCCAGTGATGGACTGCAGCTGGAAGGGCATCTGCTGCGTAAAACATATGCTGGATAAGTTGGTGGTTCATTACGCTGTGGCGACCCCAGATTAATAAAGGGACTAAGCCGAAAAGAAAATGAATGAATGAATATATACTCTGTACTATACATATACACTATATGTCGTATAAAAATAGTTCCAGAAATGAAACACAAATTGTAATAAAAACTACTAAAAGTTAAATAAAAAATTCACATAAAAAGAAAAATTATATAAATATATATTTTTTTTACCTTAAGTATTATTACTGTAATTTTTATTTATAAAATAAATCTCTAGAACCATTTTTATATGATGTATAGTATATATAGAATTATATATTTATATATTTTATAGTATGTATCCATTTATAGTATGTATATTTCTAAAACTATTTTCCAGAGCTTAACGCTATCAGGATATTTCATATTAATTAATTTATTTATTTTTTGGTGGAAGGCAAATTTTTTTGTAAATCACAATTTTGTTTCAATGCATTAAAAAATAAAATAAAACTGATGTATGATTTCAAATTTATTGTAATGTAGAACAAAATCTGTATGAACCATAAGAATATAAACACAAAGGCCCATACATTCTAAAAAGGCAATACAATATATCTTTTGTGAATTACAATGGAGTTTCAATGTGTTCCTCACAAAAAAAAACTATACTTTGATATAAAAAAAATATAGAGCAAAGGCCTTTTAGACCACTTTTACAGCTCACAAACCCAAAACATGCTTTGACGACAGAAAACCAAAAAAAAAACAATCAAATTTTAATATACATGTAAAACGAATTCACAATTTTAACTTTATTATTATGGGTTATTTTGGGTTTTATTTTAGCTATTAAAACACTCTACAAATGTTTAGATACGTTGTATGTAATGTGTTATACCAGTCTAAGAAAAAGCGGACACTCTCAGCAATGCAAACTATCCTTGTCCCAGTGATGTCCAGTCATGGGACACATAGATTATAGGGTTTCGCCGTTTGCCTGACAGCAATGTAAATTGAGACGTCATAAAATATCTTTGGGAAAACATTTGCATTCCTCAGTAGCTATATTTGTGAAGCACTGGAGGAGGAATTCATTCATAAACAGATGCTCATAATTCATGCGCTAGTGTGCAGGTGAGCGGGTTTGGGACACGTCCAAGGCTAGCGAGTGTCCGGTGAATGGCTTTTGATCGATCGGGAAGGGGAATAGAGATTGATCAGAGACTCCTGATCTGTGAAACACACAGAGCTTGATCGCAGCCGCTCATCATGTCGTCCCGCACTGAAAACAACACACGTCTGCACTGGGCAGGGTTTAGTGGGACACGTCAAAACGCCACGGGACATCGCTGAGATGAATGGGACTGTAAATGCTTCTTCTAATTAGCGCTTAAGCCGTATGGGTTTGTCAATGGCAGGTCAGATGGTGACGTATATATAATATATGCCATGTTTTCAGGGAAATACAATTGCAAAAAACACTGCATTGGTGTGTATAATCACATTTTATCATTGCATGAAGAAATAGTCTAAAATAATAAGTAAATAATACAAAATATTTACAAACATTAAAAATATATATGTTATATTTTCCTTACTCCACAAATAATCCTTTAAATTTTACAGCAAAAGGAAAAAATGTCAAATATATGTATAAAAAACTGACATAGTGGCATTCCCTATAAGCCACTCCATCTATAATAAACTCAATAAACTGAAGTCATTCATTCATTCATTTTCCTTCGGCTTAGTCCCTTTATTAATCAGGGGTCACCACAGCGGAATGAACCGCCAACTTATTCAGCATATGTTTTACACAGCGGATGCCCTTCCAGCTGCAACCCAGTACTGGGAAACATCCATACACACTCATTCACACACATACACTACGGCCAATTTAGTTTATTTAATTCACCTATGCTGCATGTGTTTGGACTGTGGGGGAAACCGGAGCACCCGGAGGAAACCCACGCAAACACAACATGCAAACTCCACACAGAAATGCCAACTGACCCAGCCGGGACTCGAACCATTATAACCATATATATATATATA
>CAIGQV010007757.1:8859719-8889815 GCA_903798115.1 Danio jaintianensis | reverse complement strand
TATATATATATATATATATATATATATATATATATATACACATATATTTATATATTTTTCTTCTTTATATATTTTACTTTTAAAATAATATTTAAAAGTATATTAAACCATCTGTATAATAAAATTATTCATGTATATTATTTCGGATAATTTAATAATATAATTATATTTGTTTATTTAAAAATAGGTGTCATGGGAGTCTTTAACTTAATATTTTCATAATAAAATGTCCTGAAATACACATCTAAACATTATTTTTTAGAGATGAAGAACTTGATTTATTCAAAACAGTACCATTCAAGTTTTGAATACTAGGTATAAATGTAATGAAAATATAACACGTTTTATTATTACTGTAGTTTTTTTTACAATGAAAATGGCGAATAAAATAACGGCGAGATTCTTGCTTTCATCTTCGTCATTACGAACACTATTCTGTACGTTGCACGCATTGTCGTCATGCATTTGGAAAGGTTTAAAACGACGTTTTGAATGTGTGGCAGAAATAAAAGATATAAAGCGATTTAATGAACAGGTGGCTTTTGGCCTAACACTGAACGCACATGCCATTCATCAGAAGCAAATCCACTGGCACAGTACAGTTAAATATAAGTGTAAACCTAGACCTGACTCTCCTTATCTATTGTCTTCTGAAGCTTTCAGCACGGCCCCAATAGACAGCTGGAAATCAGAGGCAAAAATAGATGTCACAGTCAGTTGCTGACAGTGGAACTCTCACGCCGGCAATTATTACTACAACTTCATTAAACAATGAAGGATGCCGATCTGGATGAAGTAAAGTCAAATGGTTCAACTTTTTGGGTGGCGCTGGGGTTTTATGGTTTCGTTTTAAAGCTGTTCGGTAAAACAGGTGCAACATTACAGCTGCTGGACAAATTGAATTTACAAGTGTTAAGCAGGAGACTGCAGGAGAATAATTATGGAGTAAAACGAGTAGAGGCTGAGTGACATTTCAGCAGCATGATGTCACTGACATTCATTTATATATATAATTTAAACAATGTTAATATATATATTTTTGATAAACTATAAATAAAAATGCTGGGTTGCCATAACCCAAATATGGACTAACCTAATATTGGATTCATTTTTTTCTATTAAATTTAAATGACACTTTTTAACCCTGTGGTTGGGTTATTATTTGCTTATTTGACCCAATGTTGGGTTACAACAACCCAGCTTTTTTAGAGCATGTATATATACACATATATTTTAAAATGTACATTTTATATATAATATTTAAAAGTATATTAAACTATTTCATTCATTCGTTCATTTTCCTTCTGCTTAGTCCCTTTATTCATCAGGCATCGCCACAGCAGAATGAACCGCCAACTTATCCAGCATGTTTTACACAGCGGATGCCCTTCCAGCTGCAACCCAGTATTAGGAAACATCCATACACACTCATTCACACACATACACTACAGCCAATTTAGTTTATTCAATTCACCTATGCTGCATGTCTTTGGACTGTGGGGGAAACCGGAGCACCCGGAGGAAACCCACGCAAACACAGAGAGAACATGCAAACTCCACACAGAAACGCCAACTGACCCAGCCGGGACTCGAACCAGCGACCTTCTTGCTGTGAGGCGACAGTGCTAACCACTGAGCCACCTTGTCGCCCATATTAAACTATTTGTATAATACAATTATTAATAAAATTATTTTTGATTATAAAATAACAATAATATAATTATATTTATTTATCTAAAAATATTATATTATATTATGTTATATTATTGTAAATATATCATATATAAAATAGAATTTTTCTACACATTTATGTATTTATATATTTATTTTAATGGCATATTTATGCTGCTTTTATGCTGTTTCAAATACTAAATCAATATAAAGTAAATGTGTTTAGTAGAAACATTTACCATATATTGCTATTGTCATTTAAATGCATGCCTAATATTACAGTTCTTGTAGCATAATCTATTTTGCCACTATCTGCAGTCATGAGGGCAAATGCACAGTTGTTTTCTTGCCTCTCAAACAGTACATAAGGGGTAAAAATGTTGATTGAGTTGATTTGTTAGCTCAAATCAGCCTCTTCCGAGAAGTTTGTCCGCTGGTGGTTTTTGGGGCTTCGCTCTACATTCTGGTTTTAACAAACCTCCAGCGGGTCCAATAAAAAAGGCTTTTACCTTTAATCGCCGCAAGATAATATCAAACATTTGTACCTTTTCTGGTGTGCAAAGTGCTTACAAATGCCTACGATCAAGAAAAGTGAACATATTTTGGTATTTCTTGCTGTTATTTCCCCCATTTTCAGAGAAGCGAAGGTCCATCGGCTCTTCTGCAGGATCTAGAAGTTCATGACAGGCTTTTATCCTTCATCAAAGCCACAAGTGGATAAACAGACTCTTCTCCGACTGCTCAAAATCGCTCCCCGGAGACGAAGACGGGCCCTGAGGGGGGTTCGGACCCTAAATCTCTCCTTTTAACAAGTGTATGCACTTCCTTCCTTCGCCCGGTCAGGCCTTCAGGGTGCAGGACGCTTTTTTTGTGGGCAGAAAGTATGAATGAAGTTTGACCTCGGCTGCCATATAGAAGGGCTGAATGCAATGGCCTGTGGAAGATGACTGTGAATGTCGCTTTTAAGAGCTGCCGTCTGACGTAGATGCAAATTTACCGAGTCGGGATGCATTTATCGGTCCTTCAGGAGGGAAAGTTGTGTCTATAAGGTACCGGGTTGATGCAATGAGGAAGAAATAGTTGCTCAATTTGATGTAGGAATTTTATTTTTGCTTTTTTTTATATTCATCAAAAATAAATAATATTCGGAAATATTTTTACAATGTCAAATAACTGCTGATTTGTTTCTCAATATTTTTTTTATATATTTATATTAGGGGAGCGCGGTGGCGCAGTGGGTAGCGCTGTCACCTCACAGCAAGAAGGTCACTGGTTCGAGCCTCGGCTGGGTCAGTTGGCATTTGTGGAGTTTACATGTTCTTCCCATGTTGACGTGGGTTTCCTCCGGGTGCTCCAGTTTCCCCCACAAGTCCAAAGACATGTGCTATAGGTGAATTGGGTAAGCTAAATTGTCTGTAGTGTATGTGTGTGAATGAGAGTGTATGGGTGTTTTCCCAGTGATGGGTTGCAGCTGGAATTGCATCCGCTGCTAGAAACATATGCTGGATAAGTTGCCGGTTCATTCCGCTGTGGCGACCCCAGATTAATAAAGGGACTAAGCCAAAAAGAAAATGAATGAATGAATGAATATTTATATTATTTATATTTATTTTTGCAGCTTATGTCAGAATTGATCAATATGATGCTTCTAGACCAGAATCTACTTCCAAAGTGAATTAAAACCATTGATTAACAGAATCCAACTATGCATTTCTAATTATCAGCTTTATTACATGATTGAACAGAGGTCGTGTATCAACTAACAAATGTTTACTGTCAACAGGTTTTTTCAGCTGTAATTATTTTGATTAATGGACCGAAATAATTAATTAGATTATTTGTCAACTCTGTTATTGTGATGTTTAAGTGAATTTCTCATTTACTTTGTGAAAACTATAATATGATGAAAATGCATAAAATAGTTTTTTAGACATGCCATGGCATCTGCTTTGAGGTTAGCATCATGAGCTTAAGCACAAATGGTGGAAAATGTCAACTCTGAAATTGTCAACAAGTTAAACAGTAAGTAAAATAATCAACACACACATACAGTATATGTGTGTGTGTGTTGATTCTGTTACTAACTGTATATACTGTATATCTGTGTGTGCATGTGTGTAATTGCCTTTTTATTCTTTAACTCTGAGGCAAAAAATGCACTAATTTTGACTGCCTGACTCAAATAATGTAATTATTATATGATTTAACAGTGGTCGTGACTTGTTTATCAATTAACAAATATTTTACTCTCATCTTTTTTTCTCTCTCCAGCTGAACGTCTGAGGTATTATTAACTTCAGTGAGGCCCCGAAAACCTGAACTTCACAACTGCAATATTTATGAAGTGCCAAAACACCGCATTCTTCCAGAATTCATGACAAGACATGGTGTTTTTGGCCATTTGTGCATTATTGATGAACGAAAAAAGGCCTTTGTGGACGTTCTCCTGCTGCCCATCTCGTCAGATCAAACACGCATTGTTACCACCGGTAAAAAAACACACACACAAACACACACAGACTGAAAAATATGCCTTACGAAAACTCAAACGCCATCGCCAATTGTGGCCCGCCAAGGGATATCATCTATCAGTGGACAAATGCAGGGACGAGAGCGCAGCTTCTCAAATGAAATAATATATCTTTGAAAGCCTACGCCTGCACCGGGCCCAAAGCCCCATATATCAAGTGTGGATCCGGTCCAGGGGCCATTAACCTCCCACCTGTTTCCCCCCCTGTCCTTCAGCACGCACCCCTGCCCTTGGTGCCGCTTCTGGGGCTCGTCCCGTGACAATAACCCCTCGACGCCACACGCCGGCGCAAAGCGGAGTAATTCAAATCTGCCGGAGCAGCGACAGGGTTACAAATCTCCGGCGAGCGAGGCTGTTTGTCAGGACGGGCGCAGGTTTGACCTCAGGCCGTCTGAGAGTCACGGGGAGGGCAGAGACGCTCTGGACGCCTGCGCTTGTGGAGGTGCCAAGAGATGGGGATATAAATCCTGGACAAGTTCACAGATCGCGAGCGCAACGCCTTATTAATTTCTGCAGACGCGACGGACACGGAAATTACTGTCGCTGACCTGCAACCTTTGAAATTGGACTGGCGGATTAACGCTGAGGGAAAAAAAAAAACGGAGGAAAAGATGGGAATGTTAATGGAGGGTGAAAATCGAAAATTAATACATGAAGAAAATACACATCATATGCACAAATATATATTTATATATTATATATTTTTATTATATATTGTTTTATATATATATATATATATATATATATATATGGCAAAGTATAAAATACTTTTATAAAGTATTTATAAAAAAACAAAAAATTAAGATATACCAGTATGCTGTGTAACAATACATAATATACATTATACATAATAATAAAATGTATGTATAACATAACTATATAAATGAAACTGGACTGGTGGATTATAAAAAAAGAGAGAAAAAAATGCTATAAATATTAATGGAGTTGGCCATTTAAAATTAATACGATTTGCTGCTCAAAAAACATTTTTTTTATTATCAATGTTGAAAAGAGTAAAGACCGTGAATCATTTTTATGATTCTTTAATAAATGGAAAGTGACAGATTTATTTGAATCAGATGTTTAATAAGATTATAAATGGCTTTTTGTCACTTCTGAGAATTTTTGTATGCAGTCTTGTTGGGGAAAAAGGATACATTTCTTTTAAAAGAAGTTGACCTTTCAAATATAAAGAGCAAAAGATTATTTTCTAAAATGACTGTTGGTTTGACATTCACTGATATTCAAATTTAATTACATTGAATTTGAAGACTTTTTTGTGTGACTTAATTGCCCAAATGAGGTCACTGTATAATAAATATGAAGCAAAGGAAATACAGATTCATAAAAACTACCTTAATAAAATAATCATTTCTAATCAATTTTATTGTGCAGTTTAAAAACCTAAAGTTTAAATAAAAGTATATAGATATATTGTACTGCCCAACACAAAATATAATGCATTATATTGTGTGTTGTTTGCTGTAATTATATACTGGCAGTGTCTAAAATTATATTTAATATACAGCAATGAGATTATTGGGATTTCGTATATATATTTTAGATACTTATTAAAGTTTTGAATATTTTCATATGACTTTGGATTTTGTATATATAAAGATTAATTATTTTATAAAACTATACATATATTCTGTGTAAAATATTTATATAAAATAAGCTGTGCAACTTAATAGACAATTTGCATATTTTATATCATTATATATACCAGAAAAAATCCACAAAGCACACAGTCCATGGCTTGAGTGAATGGTGACCATCCAGCCAGTGTAACACTTTAAGTGTAATGTAAGTGATGGTCAGCCACAGAATGTCCTCTCTCTCTCCTCACAGCTGCTTTTCCAATAATCACGAGGCTCACGGCTGGACGCAGCTTGGAGAACAAGGCCCTAATACAGTGCTGCTTTACTTAATGGCAGGCCTGGTAATGTCATTCAATTCACAGTCAAGAGAGAAAGAGCAAAAAAAGAAAAAAAAGAAAAGAAGTGCCTAACAGTCCCCGAGCAGCCGTGAAAGAATAAAAATAAATATTGGCGCCACATGTCAGGGTATTGTAAGTTTTGCACGGTTGACTTTTATCAGCTTGGAGGACTAAATTTAAGGCAGTACATTTGTGCCGCTGAAGTACATTGTGTTTGGGGACCGAATCGACGCACAAATTGCACGGAAACCTCACAAGAACTATTAAACCGGCGGTGAATCTGCACGTTTTAATGCCATTGTGTAGCTGAGGAAAAGCTAAATGCACGCATCCTATTTGTTAAACAATAGCCAGCCAGCCACAATGAAAGGGGGGATCTCTCTATGGATGTGAATCACTCTCCACGTTTTGGGCCGGGCAGCGAATGACAAACACGCACAGCGGCTTCATAGCAGCTCGCATTGTCAGTTCTGACAGTAGGAGGCTTGCATCTGTTTCCACCACCGCCTGCTAAACATGACTCCCACCCTTAGCATGACAAACCAGCCAGACGACTGGCACGCACCTTCAAACACACACACACACAAACACATGCCAATGCATATGCAAACATTTTAGCAACACAGAACCAACAGCTAGTTAGCATACAGAGGCTAAAATAGAAATGTTGATGCAGTTTTACATACACGGGCATCCTAATATGAATCAAAAGGTATTAAAAACCTGATGTATACAATCTAATGCATGCTTTCTGTAGTCTGGAGTTTTTTTGTTAAAACTTAAACATAAAACTGAAATCTGTGTTAAAATAGCATTCACATTGGTAGTAATATTTCAATAAATATTGAGCATTTGAGGAACAACTAATTGTCAATTTCTTAATCACTGTATTGCGTTTGATTAGATGTACAATTTTGATAATGAAACTTGACAGATATATAATGATAGCTGATATTTATGTGCATTATATATTCATTCATTCATTCATTTTCTTTTCGGCTTAGTCCCTTTATTAATTCGGGGTCGCCACAGCGGAATGAACCGCCAACTTATCCAGCATATGTTTTACGCAGCGGATGCCCTTCCAGCTGCAACCCATCACTGGGAAACATCCACACACACTCATTCACACACATACACTACGGACAATTTAGCCTACCCAATTTACCTATACCACATGTTTTTTGGACTTGGGGGGGAAACCGGAGCACCCGGAGGAAACCCACGCGAACACGGGGAGAACATGCAAACTCCTGCATTATATATTAGTATTCCATATTTTTTTTTAAACAAAAGTCTTTGATTTACTTATAAATAGCATCCAAATTGACAGCCAAATATCACCAAATTGCATAGTTTTGCCTCTTAACAAAACTACTGTATATTTCCTCCCATATAAACCCACACTGTAAAACTTATATGATCAATTAGTCATGACAACATATGTTTTTAATTCATTGTAACTTATTAAACTAAGTTAATCATGTTCTAATTTAAGTTTCGCTAGCTGTTTTAAGTCAGGTTAACATAACATAAGTTCAATGGACTCATAAGGTTAATTTGATTCAGCTTAAAAATTTAAGGCAACCAGGATTTTTTCACAGTGCATGAATGTCTTTTTTTTTACTGAAATTTTACCCAAAAGCTTACTTAAAAATAAATTAGCTTTCCATTGATGGATGGTTAGGTTAGATAGGACAATATTTGGTAGATATTTGAAAATCTAAAGGTTAAAAAAAATCTAAATACTGTGTAAATCGTCTTTAAAATTGTCCAAATTAAGCTTTTTGCAATGAGTTTTTATAAATATTCAGTAAGAAATTTACTAAATTTCATCATGAAACTTCATGAATGATCTTTACTTAATATTCTAATGATTTTTGGCATAAAAGAAAAATCAATAATTAAAAAATAAATATATATAAAAAAATATATACCTGAAAACATAAGTCAGGGTCACATATATTCATAAACTCCTGTTGTATCAAATATCATACAGTATTTTGTCTAAAGTGTTAACTAACTTTTAAAAACCTGACTATTAATACATAGGGTTAAAAGTCTGCTAAAACTGTTTTTTGCAGCCACAAAATTTGTCATGCCTGTGATCATTTGGTAACTACGCTAATTCCTCTCCTCTTCCTCTTTTCCTAAATTTTACAGCTTCAGCGTCGCCCAAGTGTGAGAAATGGCCATCGGAATGTTCCTCTCTGTGTCTGAACACAATAGTGAGCTCTCTTCAGAGATCCCATCATGAGCAAATATTTATGAGAGCTGTAACCGAAGTCTAACTTATGGAAACTAAATCTTGGCAAACACTTGGCAGACGCTTCACACCGGGCTCTATTACGAGAGAAATTCTTTTGTTCTTATGAGGCTAATAATAGCGCTGTAAATGTAGATATATTTATAGCAGACTCGCCACCCTCACAGACAAGCCTTATATTCACTTGCATTTCCACTGTTTATTGTATGCTACCCACAGATTTGTCATTAGCTTGCTAGCTGAATATTCGCTAAAGTTATACGTTTACACATTTCTTGCATTACTCTTGTAGATAAAGCGTTTATTGTTGTCTGTGGTGCTGTTGGATAACATACTATACATATTTGAGCTCTCCACAAACAGGTGTTTAGCTAGCATATGCTAGTAGCAGTGATTGTTTACACAGGTGCTGCTCTATAAACACACAGAGGAGGGCTAACGTAGCATTGCTAATGTGTGTGCAATTGAAATAGATGATTTCAATTATTAGCATGCTGATCCGACGCACCTTCCGCGTTTCACTAAATCTACATTATGAATAAATTCAAAAGGAGGCTCCATTTACTGCATTTCTGTGCTATTAAACCTGAATATATAGCTCTCATCTTGATGCTCGAGCTTTATTTAAGCTCTCTCGAAAGATGAAGCTTGTTAAAACCTCTACGTTATGTGGGATAAACCTCCATCAGCATCACAAAGCTCTGTGGGTAACAATAGCTGTAAGAGTGTTCGCTAATTAGAGTCAGAAGTGGGTTCAGACTTTCTAGTGCTACCTTTTTTTGTTTGTGGTTTTTTGCATTAGTGCTCCGGCGTGCGATTTAGCGAGGGCACATGAGAGCTGAGCTAATTACAACTCCAACACACCACACTACGACTGCTAATGTCAAATTCGACAGCTACGCCCTTGTCTCTTTTAACAACTATTGTGCTAAACAATTAGCCAGGGCGAGAAAGTAGTCATAACATCAAGGGGAAGCTACTCCACAGCGGCAAAAGGTGAAGTGCAAACACGATTAAAGGTAAAGCATACAGACAGCAAAAATGCTAATCCATGTTAAAGTGGGAATAAAGTGCTTGAACTAAAAAGAGCAAGAACAAATAATAAAGCTCTATAGGGGGAAATGCAGCATTCAGCTTTATAGCAAATGCACAAAAACTGAAAAGTGTTTATATATGTAAAGAAAAACTATAGCCATCCGAAAGGCTATGAATTAGTCAATAAAGGGGGATGAACACCTATTGTTCTCTGAAATGTGACATTATTTATTTTGACGTGATTTATATTTTTTTTAAGCCATCAGCAATCCCAAGAGGTGCTAATGAAGACGTCAGTGGCACTTTACTTTGGCTGAATACCCTGATTTCAAAGCGGATGTCCACCCCAAAAATCCTAACGTGAGTATTTCCAAAATAAATAATTTCTGCCATAACATCAGATTATATTTCAAGCGTACGCCAGGTCAATGCTCAGTATAAATGAATTCTAGTGCGTCTCATGAGCTATTGAACGTGATGAGAGGAAAACAATAAGGTGCCTGTAGCTCAAAGAGCACAACATGAATGATTTGAATTGGGTGCTGTCAGCTTTCCCAGTGGCATATCAAAACATGTCACGGGCGGGTAAAATACAGCATGCTCACGACCGAAATCTTTCACAAAGGCAGACATGCACAAGTTACTAAAACCCTCACAGTCTTCTCAATCCCATCAATATTTCTGTCAAGCAGATGTGTATTGTGGAAGAAAAAAAACTGGTTAAAACAAGAAAATAAAAAATGAACGACGGCAGACTGGCCTCTTCAGCTGACGTAGTAAACCTTCAATAATTGATCACTTGACATCATTTGAAATCCTAACACAAACACACAATGCATTTTTCAGGCCATTCCCAAAACTCCTCACAAATAGACTTGAGACTCTGCAATTATTTATGGAAAACTATGAACTAATTAGCTGACCAGTCAAAGGGGAACATTTGTCTCATTCATATTAATGGTTTGACTGGTATACTGTACGTTGAGAATAATTAACACTATATGAGTATGATTTATCAGTGATTTGAAATATAGAATGTTATCATCTATAGTTTGCAGGTATAATCAGTCAATCAGAATTTAAAGAGCTCAAGCCTTTAAAGCAGCATATGACATAAACTGCACTGCGCTTTCAATAATCAGTTAGAATTTTTAGTACGAACAATCCTTTATGCTTAATTTTAGGCCAACAGACTTCCATGCTGGTTTCAAATGCTTTCATATCCCTTGACATACATGACCACCAACTTTCCTTTCCTTCCAGAACAATAAAAGAGTCACGTACCTTTAGTTCCCGGAAGAAAATGCTGCTCCTGGCCCATTCTACAATGGAGAACAGTGTCTGGTCGGCCATCTTGCACATTAGGCCGAAAGTGTTGAGTTTCTCGTGCTTGCCTCGGCTGGCCTGTTCCTGCTGCAGGTACGCTAGGATCTTGGCTTGCACCTGGGGCTCGTCTGGTTCACACTTGAGCAGCTCCACCACTAGGTGAGGGAAGGAAGGCGGCGATCCACCTGCGTAGGCTTCTACGTATGGGTAGCCCATGAGGGACTCTGGCGAGCTTGTGTAGGGGTCGGGATACTCTGATTTGATGGTGCGGCTCTGGAAGTGACCGTACGCCTGGTAGCCTTGCAGTCCTCCGGCATGAGGCGGCATGGCCATGCTGACTGGCGAAGTGACGAAGGGGCTGCGGTCAAAGTCTGCAGGTGGCAGGCCTGCGCTGGAGGAGCTGTGGTGGTGGTGATGGTGGTGGTGGTGGTGATGGTGGCTCAGTGGAAGCCCCTTGGAGGCTGAATGGATGTTCTGAATGGCAGAGGTAATGGTGAGGTCCGCTGGGATGGTTTGCATGACTTGAGTCATGGCCTCCAGCTTGAGTCCGTTGGCCCGGATCAAGGCTTTCTTCTGTTGCTTGAGCGCCCGGTCTCGCTTGTACATGGGGCCAAACTTGTTGCGACCTCCTCTCATTCGATCGGCTCTCACAGCTTATGAAAGGACAAAACACAAAATGAGTTGAATATCCATTAATAAGAACATCAAAGAATTCACAGGATAAACCAAAAGGTAGAGTAATACACTAGTGTTACTAAATGGAATTGTGGTAGGTAGTAGGTACTACATTTAAATTTGAATTTACTTCATGACTATTAGAAAAGTATGTTCTATATAGTATGAATGTGAGTAGTATGAATGGACTTCTATGTATGCCATTTATCATCACATGGTCTATCCGTGTAAGTTGTGTCGATTCACTCTCATTCATAAATTCTTTCATGTGGCCCTATGGGATAGCAAAGTGTCCATTGGATGCACACTTCATCTCATCTTCAGAATCTTGCTAGAAGTAGTAGGTCATCCATCATCATTAATTCTGGCCTACTGTTTAGAATATTCAGACATTCTACTCGGCTAGCATACTGTTTCCTCACATACTGTAAAGTAGGGAAATATGCGATTTCAGACACCAGATCTCATTTGTACAATTCAGTACAATTTGCTCATCCCCAATGACGGTTGGGTTTAGGGGTGGGGCTTGGTACCACATCTCCTTTTAAAAATCTTACATTTGCATTTGTCTGAACTCATATGAATTTGACCAAATTAGCCACTAAATGTAAAATTTTTTAAATAGTTACATTCCCATGAGATCAGGCTGGGTTTACTCCATAGCTTTCACTAGCTGTGGCCTCCATTACACTCACCCCCCCCTAAACCACTAACATAACCTATGTAGCTCTGCTCGACTGGTGAGCATGGGAGGTGGACACACTTCAAAGATCCTAAAGGTTTGTCTGTTGCTAGTGCACCTCTTCAGATCAGGGGATTGAGGTTAACTCAGAAAGCTCTCACTTACCTCCTAAGCCTAACTCTGACCAGGGTCATGGTACTAACGTAACGTAACGGTTACTAAAGTAACCCTCGTTCCCCGAGGGGGGGAACGGAAATGCTATGTGGAAACTTCCACTATGGGGATTTCGTCAGAAAGCCAATCACTCTGAAGAGTAATTAAACGGGCCAATGAAATGCCAATGAGTTGGCGGTGTCAGCGTGCACAGCTGGCAGCAATCATAATCAGCTTGTGAATAAGAATGCTCGCTGTGCCACACAACCACACCTTTTCTAGCTGAAGAAGCCGAACTACAGCTGTCAGCTAAGGCGCAATCCCTGTGGCGAAGGAACATAGCATTTCCGTTCCCCCCCTCGGGGAACGAGGGTTACTTTAGTAACCGTTACGTTCCCCAGCGGGAGGGGAACTACAATGCTATGTGGAAACTTCCACTATGGGGAAATCTATGGAAAACGCCACAGTGATTGAACCTTACCACGTCGCTGGTGAGAGGTTTGCCAGGCTCCAGCGTGAGCGCACCATCATCACCAGAGACGCAGCCCACCAACGTGCCCCCTGGCCCTAACTTACCTTACTTACCTGTGAAGCACTTAAGGCTTACTTATATTTTTTGGGGAGTCGTAAAAAATACACCTAGTTAAGATTCTAGGAATTTTAAATTACGACAGTACGTTGGGAAGCGTGCAGTCCCGCTAGGGAGGACGCTGCGGAGGCCACCTGCTGCCCAATGGGGAGACCTGGTGGCAGGAAGACATATGGACTAACCCTGAAAGGGGGAGAACACATATGAAGGATGGTTAGCGGGGAGGGAAGACACGGGCCCGCCTGAGAGGGGGGAACTACACCGTGGCTGAGTGAAGCATATGGGATCGCCAGAGGGGATCGCGCATAGCAGGCACCTATACCCAGAACGCGGGCTGACCAAGTGGGCATGCCAACTACGCAATGGGCCAGGCACCTGACTCCTCCGCTGAGTCAGATGCTGGGGGCCTCTGAGGAACTCTGTAGGGTTCGCCAATGGGGAAATCAACTGAACAGAGTGAAAAAAGCGCACGTATCTCTGTGTTAGAGAGAAAGGCGCAGCAAGCGTGTTACAACACCAACCCAGTTTCCTCATTCACCGGAGTTAACTAGCACACGTGAGGAAACCGGTACCACTCGAAGATTATAAAATCTCGCAAATGTATTAGGTGTCGCCCAGCCCGCAGCTCTACAGATGTCTGTTAAAGAGGCGCCGCGTGCTAACGCCCAAGAGGAAGCGACGCTCCTAGTGGAGTGCGCTCTCACCCCCGGGGGACATGGCTCGCCCTGGCACTGATAAGCGAGGGAGATGGCATCCACTATCCAGTGGGCCAACCTCTGTTTGGATACGGCACTTCCCTTCTGCCGACCACCGTAACAGACAAAGAGCTGCTCAGAGGATCTAAAGCTCTGAGTGCGGTCCACATAAAGTCGCAAAGCGCGAACGGGACACAGCAAGGAAAGGGCTGGGTCTGCCTCCTCCGTGGGCAGCGCCTGCAGGCTCACTACCTGGTCTCTAAAGGGAGTGGTAGGAACCTTGGGCACGTAACCAGGCCGGGGTCTCAGGATCACGTGAGAGTAGTCTGGCCCGAATTCCAGGCACGAGTCACTGACCGAAAACGCCTCCAGATCCCCGACCCTCTTGATCGATGCCAACGCAACCAGCAGAGCTGTCTTTAAGGACAGAAATCTCAAGGATACTGAGTCGAGTGGTTCGAACGGATCTCCGCGTAGGCTAGTGAGCACTACAGAGAGATCCCAAGAGGGCATGAGAGGGGGGCGGGAAGGATTTATACGCCTCGCACCTCTGAGGAACTGGATGATGAGGTTATGCCTTCCCACCGTGCCGCCATCCACCGCGTCATGATGAGCGGAAATGGCGGCAACGTAAACCTTCAGTGTGGAGGGTGACAGCCTCCGCTCCAATCTATCCTGAAGAAAAGAAAGCACAACACTTATCTGGCAAGTCCGGGGGTCTTCTCGGAGAGAAGCACACCACTCAGTGAATAGACTCCACTTCAGGGCGTAGGCATGCCTCGTAGAGGGTGCTCTAGCCTGAGTGATGGTGTTAACCACCGCAGCCGGTAGGTCACCTAAGTCTGCCGCGCTCCGTCTATGGACCACACGTGGAGGTTCCAGAGATCTGGACGCGGGTGCCAAATGGTGCCCTGTCCCTGAGAAAGAAGGTCCTTCCTCAAAGGGATCCGCCAGGGAGTGGCCGTCGCGAGGAGAGAGAGTTCTGAAATCCAGGTCCGGTTGGGCCAGAGGGGCGCAACTAGCAAGACCTGCTCCTCGTCCTCCCTGACCTTGCACAATAATTGTGCGAGTAGGCTCACTGGGGGGAACGCATATTTGCGCATGCTCCGAGGCCAGCTGTGAGCCAGTGCGTCCGTACTGAGGGAGGCCTCGGTTAGGGAATAAAACCACTGGCAATGAGTGCTCTCGGAGGAAGCAAACAGGTCGACCTGGGCTTCTCCGAAGTGCGCCCATATCAGCTGGACAGACTCGGGGTGGAGTCGCCATTCTCCCTGGCGTGGAAGCTGCCGTGAGAGCGCATCGGCTGCACGGTTGAGCTCGCCGGGGATGTGAATGTCACGCAACGATTTCAGTCGCGTATGACTCCAGAGGAGCAGACGGCGAGCGAGCTGAGACATGCGGCGAGAGCGAATACCCCCCATGCGGTTGATATACGCTACCGCCGCCGTGCTGTCCGTCCTGACCAGCACGTGTTTCCCCTCTAGCACCGGTAAAAAACGGGGCAGAGCGAGATACACTGCCAACAGCTCCAGGCAATTGATATGCCAATGCAACCGGGCTCCTTTCCATGGACCCGCAGCTGCATGCCCGCAACACATGGCTCCCCAGCCCGTACTGGAAGCATCTGTCGACACGACAACATGCCTGGACACTTGTTCTAGAGGCACCCCAGCCTGTAGAAACAGAGGGTCCGTCCAAGGGCTGAAGGTGCGGCGACACAGCGGAGTGATTGTCACCCGGTGCGTGCCCGCTCGCCATGCGCGTCTGGGGACCCGATCGTGAAGCCAATGCTGAAGTGGTCTCATATGGAGCAATCCGAGCGGCGTGACAGCGGCTGCAGATGCCATATGCCCCAGGAGCCTCTGAAAGAATTTCAGTGGGACCACAGTTTTCCTGTCGAACTCTTTCAGACAGGTCAGCATCAGCTCGGCGCGCTCTCGGGAGAGGCGCGCCGTCATGGTGATCGAATCCAGCTCCAACCCGAGAAAAGAGATGCTCTGCACAGGGGCGAGCTTGCTCTTTTCTCGGTTGACCCGAAACCCCAATAGGTCGAGGTGCCGGAGCACCCTGTCCCTGTGCGTAATCAATTGATCCCGCGAGTGAGCTAAAATCAGCCAGTCGTCGAGATAATTGAGCACGCGGATGCCCGCGAGCCGAAGAGGCGCCAGGGCACCCTCCGTGAGTTTGGTGAAAACCCGCGGAGACAGAGAGAGCCCGAAGGGGAGGACTTTGTATTGCCATGCCTGACCCTCGAACGCAAACCGCAGAAACTGCCGGTGGCGTGGAAGAATAGAGACATGAAAATACGCGTCCTTCAGGTCTATTGCTGCAAACCAATCCTGAGGACGGACGCACCGAAGGATGCGCCTCTGCGTGAGCATTCTGAACGGCAGCCTGTGAAGGCAGCGGTTCAAAACGCGCAGATCTAGGATTGGCCGTGACCCACCGCTCTTTTTGGGTACGATGAAGTAGGGGCTGTAAAACCCGCTCCTCATCTCGGCTGGAGGGACCGGCTCGATTGCATCCTTCGCCAGGAGGACAGCAATCTCCTCGCGCAAGACAGGGGCGGACCCGGGGCTGACCCTGGTGAAATACACGCCCGTGAACTTGGGAGGCCGTTTGGCGAACTGAATCGCATAGCCGAGTCTGATCGTACGAATGAGCCACCGCGACGGGCTGGGCAGCGCTAACCAGGCTGACAGAGCTCGCGCTAGTGACATCATCGGCACGATCGTTGACATACCAGCGGTGGGGCAGCGCGGAATGGGAGAGCTCACCCCGGGAGCCATAGGGTCCCGAGGAAGAGCAGGAGGCAAGAGATTCACACTCACCTTCGTCCCAGAGTCCGGAAGGGGGGGCTGGAGTGCAAGAGAAGGGAGCCCGTCCTCTAACACACTCAGAGCCCGTGGCGAGATGCACCGATCCTGCGAGCTGGAAGGCATAGCGTCCCAGACTGGCAGTGTTCGGGCTGTCACATCCAGAGAAGGGGGAAAATGCTCTTTTATTGAAAATTTTGCGGCCGCCGGCCGTGAGGCTAGCAGCCTGGTGTTGAAAAACACCGTTTGATGTTGGTTCGCTCGGCCCTCCACCGAGGAAAGAGCAAGTCCCCTCTTCTCCGGATGGCCCGTCTCAGGGTCGCTTCGCAGTCCGTTTACCGGACTTAACGGCGCCCTGGGGCGGGGGCGCTGAACGCCTGCGAGGTGCTCGACGCTGCCGTTTAGCCGGTGGAGCGGGCAGAGGCAGTGGAGCAGGTCTTGATGCCGCAGGCGGGCGCCCTCGGCGAGGAGCAGCCGAGGTGGATGGTTCGGCGGGAGGAGCGGTTTTACGAGCCCGCCGATAGATGACCTCACCCATCGCACTCGACTGCTCTTTCACCGCTGTGAATTCCTGGGTGAACTCACCAACGGTGTCGCCGAACAGGCCAGCCTGGGATATGGGTGCGTTAAGAAGGCGAACCTTGTCAACGTCACGCATATCTGCCAGGTTTAGCCAGAGGTGGCGCTCCTGGACCACTAGTGTGGCCATCGTCCTTCCCAGGGCACGCGCAGCCGACTTGGTGGTACGCAGAGCATAGTCGGTTGCGGTGCGGAGCTCGTGCATCAAGCCTGGGTCGGAACCACCCTCGTGCAGCTGGGCCAACGCCTGCGCTTGGTAGCGCTGATACGTTGCCATAGCATGCAAGGCGGAAGCAGCCTGGCCCGCAGCAGTGTAAGCTCTGCTCCCGAGGGACGCAGATAACTTACATGCTTTGGACGGAAGACGAGGCTGACCACGCCAGGAAGAGGCACCACGCGGGCAAAGATTGACCGCAATGGCGCGCTCCACCTGGGGAATCGCCTCGTACCCCCTGGCTGCTCCACCGTCAAGGGTGGTGAGAGAGGAAGCGCACGCAGATCGGGCAGAGAAAGGTGCCCTCCAAGACTGCGTGAGCTCACTGTGCACTTCCGGGAAGAAGGGGACGGGAGGCTTAGAAGGCTTGGCCCTCCTCTTAGCCTCCACGTAGCACCCATCTAGTCGGTCCGGCCGCGGGGCTGGGGGATAAACCATCTCCAGACCCACCGCCGAAGCAGCCCGGGAAAGCACGGCCAACATATCTGCTTCTAGATCCGGCGCCTCGCTCACTACCCCGGAGGGAGGGAGCGGGTCCGGATCCTCGTCAGAATATGACAGCCCACCCTCCGATGCCGCGATGGACATCTGATCCTCGGTGTCATCGAGTGAGAGGGCGACCATCCGAGAGGATGGAGCGCTTCTCTCACTTGAAGCTTGGATGGAGCGCGCTGAGGAGCGGGAGGTCCGCGAGCCCGAGGGCGGCGGATTGACTCCCACTGTAACCCTCAGATCTGCCCGAGTGCCAACCGACTTGCGGGGGACAGCAGGGGTGGTTCGCTCTTTTGCAAGAGCGAGCCGCGATCTTAGCTGCGCCACAGACATGCCATCGCAGTGATGGCATGAACTGCCCGCGAGCACTGAATTAACATGCTGGACCCCCAGACATGCAACGCAGTGCTCGTGCCCATCATCCGGGGACAGGAAACCACCGCATCCAGAAACGCACGGTCGGAACGACATCTTTAAAAAGACGCGCTGCTCGACCGTGTTGCTCTTTTAGGGAAATTTGCTCTTTACTATACAAACCGCTCTTGTAGAACCGGACCAGAGAAACGCCCAGGGACGGGAGAATGAACCCAGCTCGACCGCCGCTGCCTGCGTTGTAGCTCGCTCTGGGACCGGGAGAAACAGCTCGTTCTGAAGCCACTCTTTCTCTCTCTCTCTCTCTCTCGTGGAGATCTTTAAGCAATACTCTCAGTTGCGTGAGGCTTCTGAAAGCGAAAAGGTGTGGTTGTGTGGCACAGCGAGCATTCTTATTCACAAGCTGATTATGATTGCTGCCAGCTGTGCACGCTGACACCGCCAACTCATTGGCATTTCATTGGCCCGTTTAATTACTCTTCAGAGTGATTGGCTTTCTGACGAAATCCCCATAGTGGAAGTTTCCACATAGCATTGTAGTTCCCCTCCCGCTGGGGAACTCCTGTGGTTCTACTTAAACTGCTCCAGATGGGATATGGACTGTAGATTCCAGAATGTGAGGTGGGCGAGTTTACTCTGAAAGCTCTTACTAGCTGGTCCCCAACTCATTCAGCCCTAAACCACACATGGCACCAGTGTAACCCTAGTAATTTCAGCATTGGAGGTGGTGGACACAAAAGGTTTGTCTGTTGCTGATGCGTCTCTTAAGATCAGGGCAATGAGGTTTACTCAGACAGCTCTCTTTTACGCTACAAGCAATCAGTATAATTTTCATCTCTGCATTTTACAGTCAGTGGCGTTAGTTGTGTTACTGCCCCATGCAACCTGTTTTTTATTTTTTCAAAGCCAGACCTAGAGCGAACTCAGCATAATCGAGCCAGAGGACACAATTTGGAGAGAAACGGTGCTAATGATTCAATATTAAACTAAAGCGAGGCAAAGTCAAGCAGACAAGATCATCATTATGGCAAATAAAATGAAGAGAGTGCCACTGCCCGGAAGCGACTCTGATCCCCGCCACAGGGCAGTAGACTCCACTTTCGTCTGCTGGGTCCCATGTTAATTATTTATGCTTAATTATTTCTTTTTATGCTCCACATTGTCGGCAGGTGGATGGCTGGAGGTTCCAGCAGTGTGTTAAACACACAGTAGCAGCATATGTGCTTGTGGACACATTGGCTATTTGACCATGCTCGTTAGGTCCTAATATCTCACAAACAATTAAAAGAAAACCCTCGGTCCAGCAGCTGCCTTGGGAGTAATTTTAATGGTCCTTGTCACAGCGGTGAGTTTGTGTTTGTGTGTGTGTGTGGTTTCACCACGTGTGTGATCTGATTGATCCGGTGAGAGCAGGAGGCAAAGTGTTGCCACGGCGATCCCGCTGACAGCTCTTATAACATCCAAAAATGATTCCAGAGCAACTTGGTGGGGGATATTTTGGGGGGTCTTAATGTGGTTGTTAGAGTATCCAATCAGAAAAAAAAACTGGTAAGTTTAACTATTAATGATTCCCGAACAACAGGGTAATTAATGAGCTGGAAACTAATAGTCGGCCCTTATGGGAAATCACAATTAGACCTGCGACTCAGATCATGAATGCATGCTGTACCCCCATGCACGCTTACACACTCTGTCTGACACCATCCCCCTCTTCCTTTTTGTCTTCTGATAAGATTTTTTTTCTCACAACGTCTAATTAAACAAGGTTATTTACATGCATGTCATACTGATTTTTTAGGCATAAGACAAGGGATTTGTGTGTGCAGTTCTGACTGTATTAATAACAGTATCACACTGCCGTTGCTGCAGTATATATACTGAGCAAATTACTGACATGTATGCAAATTACTTGTATAGAATCATCTAGTACATTAACGTTGTGTGTGTGTTACTGGCTATATTCAGAATAGCAAACAGTATGCATATTTACTGTATGCACAGTATTGTGAAATGTGCCAAATGCCATAATACCCTAATACTTTAGTTAATTTTGCAGTATGTATATAGTAAACTCGTAGTATGCACTGTGTGCAACTTTTCTGTGTGCATTATTTTAATATCGTAAGTAGCATACTACTATACTGCAACTTCTGTTGCTGTATATAGCATGCATACTGTGTTGCATATATAGCATGCATAAGTTTCTCTTCGCATAGAACATTTTGTTTTGTTTTTTTGCTATGTTGTAGCTATATTTGATATACTATACTACTACTATCATATTTTGAACAATATAATATGCATACTTCATGCATACTTAATTAAAAAATGCAACCTTAACATTCCATAAACTGAAAATAATATTTTAACCATTTTATTGACTCATAATTTGTAGATGGCAAAAACAAACTTTGTTTCCATTTATAGCAAGCTTGCAACTTTCTAAATACAGTTTTTTTGTGCAATAATGCATACTAATTCAAAACATTTAGTATGTAGTACACTAGTATTTCTTTTATGTAAACTGTGAGAGTTTGTAGCCTGTATTGCGCACGTCTGTGTGTGTGTGTGTGTACATGAGTTATAAAACCACTTTGCGAGTTACTCAAATGGCTTGCGGAAAGCAATTGCCTTGGTAATAAAAGCAGTTGCCTGATCTAATTTACTTGAATTGGCTGTCCATAGATGTTGTTTGTTTGTGCGTGTTGCGCGTCTCTGTAGACGGGGCCCGTCTGGGCAGATTCGAGCGCTGCTTATTGTCTGATTTATGTGTGTTTAATATACAGGAATATTAAGCGTTGCTTGGGCGAGAATCCCTGTCCTATCACAGGCATATGAATGCCTCCCCTGGCCGGCTCCTGACACACAGTTTGTCATGTCTGCCGGAGCTCTACTCCATGCGCACACATGAATAGCTATGATACCTATGCATAAGTAATGGGACAGGCTGCCGCCGCCACCGCCAAGCGTGCCTCTGCCCCCCAAAAATGACAAAGTGCACCATGCAAAGCACGGAGCATGTTTTGAATATCCACAGTAAAGCTGCGCCAGATCGTCAGATTCATCAAGGCCCTTAATATGGATAACAGACGTTTGATGAAATCTAAACTATTTTACGCTCCACTGTGCACAACATTGGACTCGAGCAGAATGAATAAATGCTCGGTCGAGTCTAGTGTGTAGCTTATTTTCCTCAATTCTGAAAAGAGATCAGATTCACTGTCTTAATCTGTAGCCACAAATATATGAAGGAAAATAATTACTGGCCTTCCTTGGAAGACATAACATACTCGCCTGTGCTTTTTAGAGGACTTTAAAACAGCAGCGTTTTCTTATCTGTGTTGATAATGGAGCTTCCATGGAGACACAGAAGGCCACTTGTCTGTGTCACGCTGATATGGATGTTTTGTTTTGCTACTTGTTCAATTATAGTAAGTATTGCGCTCAAATCAGTGTGGTGAAAGCTTTCTGATAATACACAAAGAAAGATTTCAACTGAAGCACTCACTTCCGGCAGGTTCTTCACGACAGTTTCAGGGGCCCGGGGCATCAGGCTACAGTAATAGATTAACATTGTTTTATTTTCATTTATTTTTAAACATAATTAAGTCACAAGTGATTCATTCCAGGTCAAGCACTATTATTATTATTATTATTATTATTATTATTATACTGTGTTTTAAAAGTTATATACTATATTCTATAAAAATATATTACTATAAACTACTTGAGATTCTCTAAATTACCAGCAATTATATGTTGTTATTAATATTATTACTATGAAATTTAAATATAAAATATACTGAAATAAAATGAATTTTTAAATATTGATATAAAAGCAATATATTTTTAACATTTATTTTTATACCGTTTTTAATAATAGTTTTGTAATATAATAATTTATATTTAATATATATTATTTTGATCACATTTATTAATACTATTTTTTCATTCATTCGTTTATTCATAAATTCTGTCTGAGTAGTAATCATTTTTTAAAAACTTACAAAAAACTTCAAATTCCTAAAATTGCCTCAATTTCATGACAAAATTCGGCACCATTTTGGTTGCAGTAAGTCTGCTTTTAAGCCATATGCATGAAACATATTGCTGTGATTTATATTCAAAACACAATTTTGGTTAACGTTTTCCATCTCTGCAGCTTTCCTTAGCAATACGAGCTATCAGAAGAAGCCTGTGGGGAGTATTAGCGAGCGCTCATCTCTTTGGACGGCTTCGACAGGGCGCTGGAGGGCCTCGAATACTGTTGGTAACATGCAGCAGCAAATCAAAGCCAGCTAGCAATAAAACGACACTGCTAGAAATTCTGCCCTCCAGCAGTTAAACAATTAACAGTCATACATAGACATGCTAAGAGGAAAGAATCATGTAGGAAGCTTGTGGATTTCTTGGATGGTGGTTAAAAGGGAAAGTTAGTTTCATTTTTAAACCTTTATAATGGTGGGCACTAAAAGAAGATGCTTGGCAGTAATGTTCACGCTGCTCTTTTTTCTTTCAATGAAAATGAATGGGGGCCAAAGCTGCATTTTTGACTAAAACTAAATGAGTGTGTGAACTGTAAAATGTTTTCAGGAGAATCTGTGCAAATGAAAAAGTCCCTGCAGGAATTTATATATTTTACAACAAACCTCTTCAAGAATTATTTGATGACATATAAAAAGTCTATATTTAAGGATCACAGCACAGCCCACAAAAATACCAAATAATTGTAATTATTAATTAAAAATATTTCCACTTAGCAAGAATCTTTTAATTATTTAAAATATAAAATAGTTATATTAAAATCTAAATATATAACAGTATAAATATATAACATTTATATTTTGACATTATATTTGAAACAGACACTTTACTTGGATTTTTTTGCTAAATTTAATTTGATACAGAAACCCACACGTTGGCCAATATATATAAGCTTTTATAAATATTAAATACATTTAATAATATATTTTAATATATTATTTTCATATAATAATATATTTGAAGTATAATATTTTTTTTATTTTAACAAATTTCTCTTTGCATACCTTTTCAAGGAACGTATTATTATTTGATACAATTTTAATATAATTCTACATTTTTCAATTAGAATAAAGGTACATGCAAACTACAAACATATTTCAACAACTGTGGTCACCATTCAGTTCAATTGTATGGAAAAGAGCAGCACGTACGTAGCTCAAAACTTCTCCTTTTTGTTCTACAGAAGAAAAGAGAGTCCTTTGGCTTTGTAACACCAGCAAATGATGACAAAACAGCTGTTTAAAGACCAAAAATCTGTGTTGAGTTAGTGGAAGAAATGCATGGATGAACTATAAAGACTTCTTACCCTCCAGTTTCATGCCGACAGTGAGGCACTTCTGAAAGCGACAGTAGGGGCAACGTTTCCGCTGGGTCTTGTCTATTTGACAGCTCTGGTTCTCTATACATGTGTAGCGCTTGTTGTTCTGCACCGTGCGCTTGAAGAAGCCCTGCAGAGTGAGGTGAATGAAGATGTCAAACTTTTGACCTCCGGTGTTTGTTAATGTGCTATTCAGCCACAGACAACCCACACACACACATACAGAAAAAAAAAACGCTCGAATCCATTCACACAGAAAAAAAAGAGGTGTTACACACACTGCCACACAAGTAGACACATATAAAAGTAGAGCCACGGGCATAGAAACGCTCCCTCAGCAGTCGACGCTCACTTGGATAAACACAAACACACACACCCACACAAAAACTGACATGTGCACCCACACGCACACTTGACATGAACAAACAGAAATACAGGCTGAAGCTGGAAACCAACAGATTGGAGACAGAGAGTGGACTAAATGTACCGGCGCGATCATCCACGCTAATATAAAGATCCTCTTTAGTCCCATTTAGCATGGTGATATAGTGATATTTCAGCTACTAGCATTGGAGTATGATCGCAAGCCATTGAAAGTATTGTGATAGTTTAATTAAGTCTAATTTGGCTTTTTTAAGCACATTTGAAGTCCAAACAGTGTGTACAACTACCAAAATTTCTTCCAAATAAATTCCCGTTGAACTTCTCTGATCCTATTATTCATACCGCAGAAGCAAAAAAAAAAAGCAACTGAAAAAATCCAATAAATTATATCCATAATTTACAGCCACAGGATTACAAGATTCCACCTGCAACTGTTCTGAATTCATTTTCAGGGCTGGAGAGAATCAAACGAGGAACGGCATTAACTTATTCTTGATCAACACCGTAGGGAGACTGGCCCATTTAAAACTAAAAGGATCAATACTGGCCAGAACTCAAGTAACACACACACATACATACACACACACACACATGCAGTTCATAAAGTGCTTAACCTTGAATACAGACTAAATCATTAAAACGAGGTAAATTTTAAAATTATGTAAGGAATTGCACAGGTTGGTTACCTATAGCATTTAAAAATCTTAAAGAGAATTTTAAATTAGATTTTTTTAAATGACATTTACATCTCAGTCAAAACTCAAAAGGACGATACTGAGTGGCTAAACGTGCTTGAGATCTGTTGACAATTAAAGAAGAAAATCAACCACCGAATAACACCTTTAGGGGAAAAAAACTGTGAGTCAATGTGTGTGTGTGTGTGTGTGTGCTTTTATCTGAGAGAAACACTAAATTTTCCAACTATCATGTGAGTGAACTCCAAAATGTTTATCTGTGTCCAGAAATAAACACACCACTGGATTTCAGTTGACAAAAACTTTCATTTTTTCATTTACTAAACAAAGAGGCTTTTATAAAATCACATTATACATTAAGAAATAACAAAAAACGTCCATATGAAATTTATTTTAAAAACAAATTAAAACTTGGTAAACATTTGGTTGGAAAAAACTAAACAAAACACATTCAATGAGTTTTCAACTAATTTGGAATCAAGTCCAGATTGTGACCCAAATATATATATTTCTAAAAATCATTAAAAACACAATTTTCAAGAATGTCATAGTGCGGTTTTACTAAATGTTATTTGGATTTGCTCCAAAATACCACTTGAATGGATGCAGATCCTTCAAGGTCAACACAAGGTATGTAAAATAATTGTCTTCTCCTTGTTAAAACAACAACAAATATTCTAATAATTATACTTTGTTCTGTCCACAGTTGTTTTTCTCCCTATCAGAACAGACCCCTTTTTAGGTGACCAGTTGAGAAGTTAAAAGCAGCTGATGTTACACACCTTACAGCTCTCACAGGTCAGCAACCCATAGTGATATCCGGACACCTTGTCTCCGCACACTGGACACATCTCATCCAAGTCTTCGTCGTAGGAGTAGTCCATCATTTTAAACTGTGGGGCTGAAAACATACAAAAATATGAGTACAGTGAGTAACAATTTACATTACAGAATCCATTCAATTAAATGTGTTGAGAAAAATAATGGTTTGGCTGTTATATGCTATGATGTTAATTTTGAAATATTAAGAAGAAGCTAAAAAAAAAACAACAAGAACTGTTTCAATCTCTAAAACAAAAGATTACTGAACAAATTCAGAGCTTGAATGATTGAAAAAAACACTGTTTTAAAGCAAATATTTCAATTTTAAACATCTCTCCGGCTAACTTCTACGTGTAGCCTGCAGTTTTGCACGAAATAAAAAAATACGAACCACCAGTTCTACAACAAGCCTAGCCTTAAGAGTGAATTTTCTGGAAGAATATGCAGTTTTGGGTCTCTGGGAACTAGCCGAAGCTTCGAGTCGGGTGTGGAGGATGGTCGCAGACAGGGCAAAACTTCAGTTTCGATCTGGTTAATATTCATGATGGCTCGTAAATTGGTGTGGGAGCACGAGAGAGGCTGCTGTCTCGCGCTGAAGTGGACCGTTTAGCCACGAGGCGAATAAAGCAAAACAACATGTAAATACACGAGAATTGTTTGCATGCGAAATAAAACATTTACCATGGCGTGTGCCTTTTGTGGGCCTGCTACTTCTTTCTTTAAAGGATGTAAATGTGTTTTTATTTTAATGTCAATTCATATTTTAATGAGCACGATCACTAATAAACTGGTGCAGTTTGGGAATCATCGGCGTCTGAAGAATGCGTCTTTGACGTT
This sequence comes from Danio jaintianensis, assembly GCA_903798115.1. Classification (NCBI taxonomy): domain Eukaryota; kingdom Metazoa; phylum Chordata; class Actinopteri; order Cypriniformes; family Danionidae; genus Danio; species Danio jaintianensis. The sequence continues at coordinate 8,863,681 of CAIGQV010007757.1, read as the reverse complement.
TACAAAAATGTGAAGACAAAAAGACATTCGTTATACATTTTTCTTCAGAAAAAAAGAAACAGTTCGTTTGAGGCAGATAAATGTACAGTAAAGAGGAACACTGAGCTATAAAATTAAACATATTCGCAGTATTATTCCTTATTAATCTAATACCCTCTAAATTTGTTATTTGTTCATTTTTTTAACACAACGCAACAAGTGCCTTTAAAAAAAAAGCAATCGCGTACATTTATGTGGGCTGGAATAATTGCACAATAATCGAGTCTAAAGCATTTTCAGTTTGTCGATTATTCTCTATTTATGATTTCAGTTTAAAATGTAGCTAATATGCGGCTGACACAGTCACTGATATGTTTTTATAATTGTATATATAACGGCTTGTAACAGCTTTGTTTTGCGACTTACAGCGTAAAAACAAAATTAAAATCATTGAATTTAAAAAGACATTTATATTTGTAAATGAAGATCTTACCAAACTACACAAGAGCTGACGTTCTCTCACATAGAATTTCTCTCGTGCATGAATTGTAATCTCATTATAGGCTACTTCTCGCTTTAGTTTTGATATATTTCTTGATTATAATAAAGCAAGCGCGCAATGCATTAGATTACATTTTATTTACGGCGACCGAAAATGTGCGCTCTTAAAATTAATAATAAAAAAAACATCAAGTTCTTAAAGTAATGAATGGTTTTTGGAGATTAAAAGGTAAATTGTCGGTCGGTTTCTCATATGTGACCTATTGGTAGCTTGTTTTCTAAATCTATTTTGTCCTGACAGGAACCTTTATTTAAAAAGTGCAGCATATGCAGGCTTAACTATTTTGGACTAGTAGATTTATGTTTGCCGTAAAGCTGAGCTCTGTCATAGTCATTATTATGGGTTCGTTTTCCCCTTCTGTTGTATATACTAAGAACAAATTCATTGGCAGGTGATGCAGATCATGTTGAGTTTATAAAAGTTCACTCAGCTCAAAATAATTCACGCTCAGCTATTGCACTTTGTTTCCTAATTTATCTTTACGCAGAGCGACTAAAGTAGGCTAAATGCAAGCAATTGGTTTGCTTCGCTTAACTGTTTTATGTTTTTATCTTCTGAAGCGTGTTTACGTATAAAAATATTTTCTCATATTGCAATTTTCAGTGACAAAGCGTGTGTGAGTTATATTTATGGCGTGCAGTCTAAAAGAGTCACTGAGTGATCCAACAGTGCATGAATGAGCGTGCATGGCGCACATTTCTTCAGACATGCATGCCGCTTACCTTGCATGTTTCCAGGCATATGCCCCTGTTCCCCATGCGATCGAGCGAGTCCCAGATATTCTGACTCGACTTTAGGCAGCATGACAGCTCTGCTGAGCCGATGATGAGCGCGCGCCGCTCCGCCTGCGCGCCAGAGGAACACCACAGATTCTCAAAAACGCCGTCCAAACGTCCGAAACAAATCCTCGGCTTGACTTCGACTACCCTTCTTTTTTCTTTTAGTTCTTCACAAGCTGTGTAAGTTCATTCGGGTGGTCTTTGCAGTGACTATGATGCTGGTCTTTAAACCGGAGTGCGCGAACTGTCAGGAACTTGGCACGAGCCCCTCCTCCGCGCGCGCTCCGTGTCGCTCTATCTGTGAAGTTCAAACGGCTCCTCGCTGCTTTGTTTACGCCGCACTGACACCGCGTCGACCAATCAGCGCTCGGATCGGCGCGCTGGCGTCACGCGTTTGCCCAATCAGAAACGGGCTCGAGAATCAGCGCCTCAGTTGCACCGGCAAACACAGACAAACTAAACTAATTGAACATTACGAGACACGCCGCGCCGTTAACGGGAGCACCGGGAGGTATGTGGTGATTTAGCCTACCGGAGGGTAACGTGTTTGTTTGTAGCTATTAAAAAATATAGAGAAAGGGCAATTGGAAGCAAGACAACAATCAGGCTAGATCAAATTTGATATAAAATCTAAAATAATCTCTAAAATTGCGTTTTGTTATATTTGCGACTTATTGGCAGCAAGATGCTAAAGGATTTTAAAAGTTTAACTTGTGGAAATAAATAAAACATAATGATTCACTAAATTAGGAGAAGCATTATTTATGTTAAAACTACAGTGGAAAGAACAGTTTTGTACTTTAATTATATCCGAATATTTAATAATATTATATTTGTAGGCCTACTAAATAATTTAATTTGAATGTAAAATAATTGTATGAATAATGTGCGGGAAAAGATGCCAGGAATCTTTCCATAAAATGTTTTAACTCGCTCTGAACGTGAGGTCTATGCGGGATGATATAATGTCAATAATACAGTAATAAAGCTATAAAAATCCGTTATACAAATCATAACACATGTCGGCAACATCACGAAAAGAGCTGGCACATATAGAGGAAATATTAACATGAATTCCATCCGAGAATCAAAGCAAACAAGCACAATTTTAGATCTCATTCAATTTTAGATCTCATTCAAAGCTCGTTATAAACTACTAAAAACTATATTTATATTATTTCAAAACCTAATACGTGTTTTTAAAATGTTATTTAGATTCCCTTGACGTCGATGTTGAAAATGTCATTTTCAGACATTTGACCATTCATTAAAATAGTAATTTTTCATTTGATATTATATTGTTATCTAATAAAAAAAATACTAGCCTATATAATACTAATCAACTAAAACTAATAAAGTTTTAAATGTTAGGCTACTTAAAAATTATTCATAAATTCCGTTACTTTTCCCCCGCTTTTCAACCGGCTTATCAGTAACAAACAGCGCAATAAAATGCTGTTTATGTCATTACACACGATATAAAGCACACTACATTACTGTTTACAAAATAAAATACCGTCTTAATAGCACAGAAAGGTCATAAAATCGGCAATAAAGAGGAAAAAAAATTATCAGCAGGCCAACGTTTCAATCTTTCATTTACGCTTTACAATTCCTCACATTCTCCTCAGGTTTGTTACATATCACACACACACACACACACACACACACACACACACACACACACACACTTACCCAAGTCTTTGCAGTCACGTTGTCCTAATTGACCCTCAAAACTACTGGACATTTTTAGCAGAAATACACCAGGTGATCCACCAGGTGACCGACTAGTTATATCCCACAAAACGCGTCCATTCTTTCCAACTCTTTCAGCGTCATTTGTATAGAAAATTGAGCTGTTTTTTGTGTCCCAAACCATCCGCCTGACATCTCTTGACTTTCTCAGCCCTCATCCCCCCTCGCCATGACCTGCACTAAACCTGCAGTCATATCTCACCTCCTCAACAATATTCAAAACTTCTGAGGTTGATAGGTTTGCCCAGATCACGTGGAGCTGGACAAGATTGATAAGAGCCAGTTATAAAGTGACACACGGACAGATAAGCCGGAGCGGACAGATAGTACTGAAGGAATGATTAACCGGCGGACAAGTCCGTCCACGGCAATGACTGAATGGAAATGAGACAGGTGGTAAAATGCGAGATCAAAAGAACACAACAGGTTGATAGTGGGCCGCAAACTTTGAACTAGTTTCTGCCAAACACGAGTGGTTTTATTGGATGTGTGAGGATCAGGATGGACACGCGTGTTCTCTGACTGCGCGATCAGATGAAGTCACACCTCACAGGCGGAAATAAATACATGTAAACAAACCTCCAAAGTATATGTTTATACTCTAGGTGTTTGTATACAGACACCAAAAAGCACACATCTAATTGTTTATGTATTCGTTTATTTTTTGGAATGAATGTAGGCCTCCGTAATACAAATCCGTGTTTGAATCATACATTATATACACAAAATATATATACAAAATGTGTGTAGGCCATAGTATATGAAACATTTTATATTCATGATAGCTGTTATTTGCTTATGTTTATACATAAATGCATATATACATACATAACAGCAGTGAGTATCTATCTATCTATCTATCTATCTATCTATCTATCTATCTATCT
>CAIGQV010007757.1:8828966-8854719 GCA_903798115.1 Danio jaintianensis | reverse complement strand
GCTGTCAAATTGCAAATTATTATCTTTAATTTCAGAATCATGCAGATTAGATTGTTTGCAATTGCAATTGTTTGCAATATCTTGTCAGGGAACTATGGCTCACTGGACTAACTTGGAACTGTTAAGTTGACTTTGTTAATTTTTATAATTATGCAGATAGTTTAATAATTTTAAGGCAATGCCTTTACTCACTTTTTTAAAGTAAAATCTATTAATCGCTTTAAAAGCAACAGGTTTATTCACTTTTTATGTAAATTCAACGAAAAGCTTCAATATTAACTGGGTTACTCACTTTTTTTGTAAAGTCAACTAATCACTTTAAAAGCAATGCCTTTACTCAATTTTTTAAGTAAAGTCAACTAATCACTTTAAAAGCAATGGGTTTACTCACGTTTTTAAGTATAGTCAACTAATCACTTTAAAAGAAATAGGTTAACTCACTTTTTAATGTGAAGTTAAATAATCGCTTTAATATCAACAGGCTTACTAATGTTTTGAAGTGAACTGATCACTTTAAAAGCAATGCCTTTACTCAGTTTTTAAACTAAAGTAAACTCATTCATTTATTCATTTTTCTTTGGCTTAGTCCCTTTAATAATCTGGGGTCGCCACAGTGGAATGAAACGCCAACTTACCCAGCATATGTTTTACGCAGCGGATGCCCTTCCAGCTGGAACCCAGCACTAGGAAACACCCATAAACTCTCGCATTATACTTCCAATTTAGCTTCAATTCAATTAACCTATAGTGCATGTCTTTGGACTGTGGGGGAAACCGGAGAACCCGGAGGAAAGCCACGCGAACACGGGGAGAACATGCAAACTCCACACAGAAATGCCAACTGGCCGAACCAGCGACCTTCTTGCTGTGGGGTGACAGTGCCAACCACTGAGCCACCGCGCCGCCCACTAAAGTCAACTAATCGCTTTAAAAGCAACAAGTTTACTCACTTTTTAAAGTAAAGTCAACTAATTGCGTTTTACAATATGTGTAGTAAACACTGCTCCATCTGAAAGCAGATGCTTGAGACAAACTATGGCTTTACTGACATAATGCACATAAAAATTGGCCTTCAATTAATTGTGCAGCCCTATTTCACATAAATAAACGCAAACATACACCCTCTCAACCTTTCCTTCCCAATTAAACCAAAAGCAAGTATATCCATCGAGCAGTGATTAGTATCCAACCGACTAAAATGTTTGCTGACCTTTTCCCAAAGGGGCCAAATGTCGGTAAGACTTTCTGCAGCACTCAAACCCATTTAGTCTTCCCCTCTTTTTGTTTTTGTCTGCTTCCTCCATCATCAAGAGTCACTATTGTGCCGGCTCAGGTACCGACTAATGCAGAGCAAATACGTCTACCTAACCATTAACACAGAGCCACTGTTTGAACAGCGCGACACATTGGAATGGCATTTATGGTGGTGGGCTGTTTCGATAGAGAAGAATCCCCATCAATTAGGCCTCAGCGTTAATGTGTGTGTGTTGGAGAGAAAGAGATACAGTTTGCTCTGTGTTTAATGGCACTCTAACTGGAGAGGCGATCATTAACCCATTAGAATAACATGTCTGTGGATGGGAGCTGCTTCGAGACGGGACGTCCTGGGAGATTTGAGTCACATAAGCATTTACTGTAAGCCTCCAAGACGCTAGGGAGATGTTGAGAAACGTTGTGATGACTTGTGTTGGTTTTGTGGTAAAGTCTTGATCATTACGAGAGGTGTTAACAGTAAGTTATGAAAGTGAGTGTTTATGGGCTGTAGGGAAACCCCTTTTTTAGTGGAGGTAAAGCAAAGGCACTGCAGGAGAACATGGTAAAACATGTAGTTAATATAATTCTCACCCTATTTCCAAAGTTGACTGATTACATTAAGAATTTATTGCATTACAAGCTGTCTAAAATGTTACTTTAAAATATACAAATGATGCACAATGAAGGCAGATTCAAAATTCTTGTTTGATTTTTTAAAAATTCACATTAAAGTGTAGGGTGTTCCCAGTACTGGGTTCCGGCTGGAAGGGCATCCACTGCGTAAATACATGCCTGAATAGTTAGTGGTTCATTCCGCTGTGGCGACCCCTGATAAGTAAGGGAGTAAGCCAAAGGAAAATTAATGAAAAAAGTCTAGGATTTTTACTGATGGGATTTTGAGATTATATATATTTTTTTATCACTCCATAATTCAGAAAATACAGCAAACAGTCAGAAAAAAAGATAGATTTTCTCCTCTTTTTAAAAAAAAATAAAATGTTGTACATAATCAGGCATATTATGTACAGTGCTCAGCATAATTGAGTACACCCCATTTTGAAAATGAATATTTTTATCCATTTCTCAGTGAATATAGGCAATGTATTTTGGTGCATTTGAACAAAACAGATTTAATAAACAGATATATTTATTAAAATAATATTTTAGTCACCAAACATATTTAGAAATTGAAAGATAATACAACAAAATTCAAGCAAAATATTGGAAAAAAATTACAACCTACAAAATTTCAACTACATTTTTCAATTTTTTTGCTTCTCTTGATTTTTCCTCTTTTTTAAATTAGCATTTAATAATTTTCTATAACAAATAAATTTGGGTGTACTAGTTTTTGGACCGTTATCATAAGTTATTTTGTTAGATAAGCTCCAGATATGGCTTCAGTACTGACTAATCTAATGGATGTGCACAAATATAATATTATAGCTTCCTACAAAAAATATGAATTTAAAAGATAGATTTGTGAGGGGTGTACTTATATATGCTGAGCACTGTATATACAAATTGCTCATTGAAAACCTTCGGAATACAGATATGAATAAAATTCTCCAGATTAGTGAGTTTTGGAGATTTATGCCACAATACAGGAGTAAAGAACACTTAAAAATGTATTTTATATATTTCTTTTTTACATTACATTAAACACAAAGAAAACTATAAAAAGCCCAGAAACTGACCACTGAATAAAAAACAATGTTTTTGTCTGCAGTCTGCATAACCTTAAAATACTAGTGCTGCTCCAACTTGAGCTTATATGCTAACAAGCAATAGAATTATTAAGCATATTATCAATTGTGAATTCTTGTAAGTGTAAGTTGATTAGTGTCATTGAGAAACTGTTGTAGTTTTTATGAAGTTTAAAATTTTAGATTAATACCTTTAAAAAAATGATAGATTTAAAAGAAATCTATATTATTATAAATTATACTTTTAGTTATTGTAGTACAAGGTATTTAATTTCTAATTTGAATTAATTTCTCACAACTGCAAAAAATGTTTTCCTCTGAATTCCAACTTTATTTCCAATAATGGGACTTATTTTAGCCTTTTAAATATTTTCTTTTGTTTAAATTTTAGTCAAAGTTTTTGTAAATTATATATATATATATATATATATATATATATATATATATATATATAAATTATATATTTTTTTATACAATTATTCTATTTAAATTATTAGGTCTAATTAATACTTCACTATAATTTTAACAGCACTTTAAAAAAAAAACCTTGATTAGCATTTTACCACAAGTGTTGCCTGTTGAGCTGAATTTAACCTGGTATATTCCTTCAATTGGCCATTTTACAGAACCATAACATCTAACAACCTACATTACAAGCCGATTAGATGATTTGAATCTCCTTTTAAACATTACGTGCCATGGAATATGTACTTGTAAACAAAAGATACTCATTTTCCAGTTGGCTTGGGCAAAAACCACAAAAGCTTATTTAAAGTAAAGCGTATCATGTTCTCAAGTCTGAAGCACCGCAGTATTGACATGGTGTCATTAAGGTCGGCGAGATTGTATTTATTTTGGCCTGAGCATTGCGTCGAAGATCGCTCTTATTTCTTCCTTCTCTCTACAGCCTCTTCTTCCTGTTTGGCAGGCGAGCCATGGAAGGTTTTCCTGAATCAAACATGCGTCTTCAATTTGGGCCTGTGAAGAAAACAATCACATTTCTTCCCCATCCTGACAGCAGATTGAGATGTGGTCGCCACAAAGAAGTCTGGATTTGACGGAAGTTTGGGCCGAGCATTTCAGGGGTCCTGAATGTAAATTGGGCTTGAAAGAGAGATGCCTGGCAGACTCGGGTAACCTGGTCCAAAGCATTGTATATTTTCGGAACAGCGCGGCTGGTGGGACCAGATTGAGGTAAGGCGAGTTGGACCACCCATGTCCTTTCTCTCCACCATTAATTAAAGCCATTCTCGAGGTGGATTCTGCGGCGGGACACCTGCGAGCTCTGAAGTGGCCTGTCACACACACAAAACGGGCCCTGATTCATGTCTCCAGCTCAGGCCGCCAATAAAAAAATCACTTCCAGCTCCTGCAGGCACCCAGAAATCCTCCACATGTGTTTCTGCAGATGGGGAAAACCCTGCTGTTGACACGTTACGGCGGCGTTCAAATATTTTAAGAGTGCCTTCAAAGATGCATGTCACTGCTAATGTGCAAAAATAAATGTTGTGCTTTATGAAATCCAGGATTTCAGGTGTTTGGTCATATTCTGATGAAATGTAATGTAACACTGGGATTCAAGTGCATATAAATGGGCTTTCAGTACGTAAAAAATCTGTCAGATATGGTGATTTTTAGCACATGGAAAAATGTTGGATTTTTAGTATTGTGAAATATATTTCATAAAAATTGCTAATAATAATAGTGGCACTTAATTATTTTGGAAACTGTGATAGACTTAAGGATCATTATGGAAATTGAAGTATGGCATGTATTTGAAAAAAGTGGTAATTTAACCATTATATTTAAAAATAAAATAAAAACATCTTAACTGTGACTTTTATTTAAGTCACAGTTATTGGAAATAGTGCAATTCCAAGACAAATGTAATTACAACAAAGTCACAATTACAACTTACAAGAAAATGTGAAATATGAAGGGTGGCGCAGTGGGTAGCGCTGTCACCTCACAGCAAGAAAGTTGCTGGTTCGAACCTCGGCTGGGTCAGTTGGCATTTCTGTGTGGAGTTTGCATGTTCTCCCTGTGTTCGTGTGGGTTTCCTCCGGGTGCTCCGGTTTCCCCCACAGTCCAAAGACATGCGTTATAGGTGAATTGGGTTAGCTAAAATTGTCCGTAGTGTATGTGTGTGAATGAGTGTGTATGGATGTTTCCCAGTGATGGGTTGCAGCTGGAAGGGCATCCGCTGCGAAAAACATATGCTGGATAAGTTGGCGGTTCATTCTGCTGTGGCGACCCCTGATTAATAAAGGAACTAAGCCGAAAAGAAAATGAATGAATGAATGAATGTGAAATATGAAGTCACAAGATATAAAGTTGAAATTGTGAGCTATAGTCAAACATTTGCAGAAACTGTGACATTTAAAGTCACAATTACAAGCAACATTGTGATACATAAATTCACATTTACTCCGTGATTAAAGAACGTTCTAATTTATTTCCATATTAGCATGATATCATTATGCCTTTTATCCTAGCACTGAATAGACACACTTCAGTCACGCAGTATGTGCATGTTACTGCATTGTGTGGATAAATAAGGCTATTTATACAAACATATGGCATCTTATATATGTCACAGTTACATAAACTCACACTTACTAGAAATAACACTGTAATTGGGACAAAAAGAGCCAGAGAAACCTGAATTCTGAAAATAAATATCGCTCTTCACACACACAAAAATCCAGGCTTCCAGGTCTTCTCAGTGACCCTGATGAAGCATGAAATATTTTACTGGAATCCAACTGGATATAAATAGGGGTTCAATCTCTCTCCGCAGTGGTCCGGGGCCTTTACAGGGACTTTGAGGTGTTTTGCCTCATGTGGATACCAATAAATCTGTCACCCGCAGAGATTCGTCTCCCGCTCTCCGTAGGGAACAAATTGTGGCGTTCGGGGAGGGATGGGGGGGTAGAAGTGACCTGTCAGAGCGCTCCATTTATCACTGGGACAAAACGCTCACGATTCTTTCTGCTGACCGCCAGGAACCTTCTGCTAAGCACATTCAGGAGATGCACACTTCTGAATATTTTCATCCAATCAATACACCTATTTGTAAGTGACGTCAAGACTTCTGAGTAGAAAGAAGTGAGGGAATGAGACTATAAGATTTTTAGACTATTCAGATGTTTTAAAACGCTTTTATCCTAATGCTGAATGTGGGTATTTTAAGGCAAAAAATGGAAATTTGCTATTACTTTATTTACCCTCAGACCATTCAAGACGTACATGCACGACAACTGCTACCAGCACTTTCTGAGTAAAAAACATACAGGAAAAGCTAATTTAATACTCATGGCTCCTGACAATAAATGTAGGTCTTATGAAGCAAAACGATTGATATAAAGCTTTGGTAAAGGCTATTTATACAAAATTTAGTTGTCTAATGTACAGTTGAAACCAAAATGATTTGCCCTCCTGTAAAGTTTGAAATATTTGACGAGTGATATATAACAGAGTTGATTTTTTTTCAACTAATTTATAATAACCAATTACTTTTGTCTTTGCCATGATGATAGTTTATTTAAAAAATTCTAGTTATTTTGCAAAATACTAGTATTCGGATTAAAGTGCAACTTAACTTAACTAGGTTATTATGTTAACAAGGCAAGTTATGTTAATTAGAAGTATCATTGGACAACAGTGGTTTGTTTTGTAGCCAATCTAAAAAATATGTTTAAGTATGCTTTAATACTCTTATCTCTTTTACATAATGTTGGTGTTTTAAGGCTGATTTATACTTCTGCGTCAAGCGCACGCGTATGCTCTGGCCCAGCCTACGCGTGGTCGCATAGCCCTCGCCGTGGCCGTCGGCGACGCTGACGCGCACCTCTCATAAAAATCTAACTACACGTCACAACAACGCGTGGCGCTAGCGCAAGCTATGTGATTGGTCGGGTTGGTAGTGCTGACGAGTGTGGGCGGAGGTGAGAGCCGCACGAGCCCGATGGAGCGAGTGTTTACAAGCGTGGAGTCCTGTGAAGGAGCTCTAGATGGAAACTGTTGTTTTGTGTTTACCTTATGATTAAAGTTGTTGCACATCCGCAGATTCCCGCCTCAAAATGAGCGAGTTTGACCCACTTGTACATTAAAGTAGCGTTCAGAAAAAACAAAACACCAGCGAAGAAACTCGACACAGAGGAATATAAACACCTACTGCCAGCTAGCGTATCGGAAGTGTTATTGCAGAGCAACACAAAACAGAGTGCAGAAGTATAAATGCGCCGTGGGTCACGCCGATCACTCAACGCAGTAGTATAAACCAGGCTTTAGTTTATTTTGTTTATATATTTTAAGATCTATTCAACTATATGCATTTTAGTGCTTCTTAGTTATGCTTGATTAATTCATTTATTTTTCTTCAGATTAGTCCCTTTATTCATCAGGGGTCGCCACAGCGGAATGAACCGCCAACTTATCCAGCATATGTTTTACGCAGCGAATGCCCTTTCAGCTGCAACCCAGCACTGGGAAACATCCATACACTCTTACATTCACACACATACACTACGGCCAATTTAGTTTATTCAATTCACCTGTACCGCATGTCTTTGGACCATGGTGGAAACTGGAGCACCCGGTGGAAACCCACACGAACGGGGATAACATGCAAACTCCACATAGAAATGCCAACTGGCCTAGTCGGGACTCGAACCAGCGACCTTCTTGGTGTGAGGCGATGGTGCTAACCACTGCACCACCGTGCCGCCTATGCTTGATTCATTGTATAATTTTTGTATTTTTGAATGGTTTTTAGGGTGACAATCTGTCCAGAGACAACGGATGAAAAATAGCCTTTTGGCTAATTCTGGTGCATTTGCAGCAATGCTAATTAATATACACTGTCCCTGCCAAATAAAGAAATAAAGTAAAAATAAATCAAATGTTCCTTAAGGGGAGTAATAATATTGACATTAAAATTGGTTTTAAAAAATAAAAATTGCTTTTATTCCAGCCAAACTAAAACAAATAAGACTTTCACCAGAATGTTTTATTTATTTTATAGGAAGCACTGTAAAAAATTCCTTGCTCCATTACACATTACTTGGGAAGTATTTAAAAACTAATAAAAATGTCACAGGAGAGCTAATCATTTTGACTTTAACTCAAAGTTTCCTTTATTATTGTCATTCAAAACATCACAGGAGATATGAAGCAGGACGAAATTATCTTGCACCGGTACAAAATATAAACAAAAAATATATATTTAGAAAAAACACCCTAGGAGCAAAAAACAAAATAAAATCTGCCTCTGTAATTCATAAATATCTAAAATGTGTACGTCAATTAAAATCACAATTAAAAATTCAAAACTTAAATACATTACTGCACTAATTTGTTATAATAGTTATGATGTGTGGTTACTTAACTGTTTGTGATTCTGACTTTTTAGCTCATACTTTTTAGTTCAACTGTATATACCTTATGAAAAAAGCCACCCAATACATAATACAAAGTAGTTTATCAGACGACGCATTTATACAAAATGATTCATTGAAATACATTTAAACTCGCCAGTCGCAAAGTCAGCCTACAGATATATACAGTGTAGGAGGTCCCAAAAGCAACACAGCATATTTGTTCACTATTGACTCTCATTCAAATCAGCAATTCTGACACATAAGTATTGACCTGTTCGTGTGGGTCAGCATATTACACCTGATGAAATATTCAATCACATTATTCAACGGCCTGTCAGACATGCCTTATTATGTATTCATCTGAATTACAAAGTGGTTGATCTGGTAAAATGTGCATAAACAGAAAAATAAAAGCAAAACCCAATCTCATTGGTTGATCAGGGAGGGCTGCGTGTGCGCTGGCGAATTGCACATCTCTGAAGGTATGATTGATAGGCTATCCACCAATGGCAGTCAATAAAGGGCGTATAAAGCAAATAAACAAAACTGGCTCTCAATGGCAGGAATCTGGGAAGATAGATCATGGTAACAGCCAATAATAAATGGATCATGCTTCTATGTTTTTAAAACCCCTGGCAGATGTATTGAATGGGAAACCTTGTGTGGGAGAAAATAGACCTTTATTGATCAGAATCAAGTGGAGGGAGGGAGGGGGTACATGAAAGGAAAGGAATTGAAAGAAAGCTGCTAACACTAAGGAACCAAGGCTTTCTCATGCAAGATGTATGCAGCGTCTATAAGCTTTATATCTAATGTAGCCTATGCATGGATTTGAATTTTACATGAAAAGACCATCTTACGCAATCCACCACATTGAGATTGATATAAATGTGGGGATAATATGGAAAAAGGCGTGTGATTAGGTCGCTCAATTGCAGACTCAAATACAAAGATTGTGTTCTTCTCACTTGCTGTATTCCCAAAATATCCAAATATCCTTCCTGCCTCCCAATGCAGTTGTGGTGCAGTTGTAGCCCAATGGTCAGTTAGTTGGACTTGTAGCCCAAAGGTTGCTAGTTAGATTCCCGGTCCCTGCAGGAATTGAAGGAGGGGACTAGAGGTGATCCTAGTCTCTTCGGGTCCTTAAGCAAAGTTGACCGTTGTCCGGGTTGAGAGGGGCGGGATTTAGGGGGTCTTCCATAATTTGCGAGTCCCTACGCACTTTGCATAGTCCGTGTATAGGGTGGATCGGTACTGTTGAAGACAGAACCACACTTTCTCCATCTTTGATACCCAGCTAAGGTGCCCTTGAGCAAGGCACCCAACTCCTAATTACTCCCCGGGCACTGGAAGCAATAGCTGCCCACTGCTCTGGGTGTATGCTCACACTGTGTGTTTGTGCGTGTGCTCTCACTCCTCACTCAAAATGTGTGTGTACACTTGGATGCAGAGGATTTTGAGTATGGGTAAAACCATACTTGAACTTGAACATACTTGAACTCAAACTTACTTTATTTGAGTATTCAATACAATCTCATGGCAATTCGTAACTTTTTGATTTAGTGGCTAATTCGTATTAATTTGTACAATCTCATTCATACATTTTAGTATGCTTTGCTCATCCCCCAATGAGGGGTAGGGTTAGGGATTACGTCTTCAAAAATCTTACGTTTTCATAAAAAAATGAAATTGTATGAATTCATACGAATTAGACACTTTCCTGACAATATGTAGCATAGTTATGTTTTCTTGTGAGATCGGGCTGGAATATTACATGAAAAGGGTCTCTTACACAATCACATTGACTGATATTCAAGCATTTTTCTCAGTCCCTAATCAGAGCGGGCCCAGAATGTGATTTATACAGACATACTGTAAAATCAAGTTGACCCAACTGTTGCAGATTCAAATCCAAACACAACACTCATCACAAAATTCCCTAAAAATCTTTGTGCCAAGCAGGGCAGGGCAGAGAGCCATGGATATGGGGCTGGTGGTGCGGGTGGTAATGAGCTCCATGGAGGAGCTCCAGATGAATAAGAGAAGGAGTAATGATGATGAGAGAGGTTTGGTACAGAAACCTTGGTGGAAGGAGTACCACCCTGACAAAGAACCTTTTCTATTGATGGGGATTGTGTTGCCCAGGAGGACAGGCTGGTGGGCAGTGCCACCTGAGGGTTCTCATTGTGGTGGGAGGGACAGAGGTCTCATTGCTGTTTAGTGGAGTATGGAGAGGTAGATGTCATCTGCAAGGGGCCAAATGAAGGAGCGAGGCATGGTGGCTTGAGTGGTTATGAGCGACACTCATTGTCAGACTGTACAAACAAGATCCCCGTGTCACACTCTAAGATCTCAATTGTCATAATGTCAGACTGAACAACAATCAAGATGCGCCAACCACAGACACACACAAGACACATCTGGAATTTGACGTCATTAATCCATGACACGTTTAGTAACCCTCATTGTGAAATAATACCTCACAGCAAACACAAACAATCTGTAGTGTTATTTTTACTCATAACATGTCTTGATAATAAAACCAGATTTTTTTTGACATTAGGCCAAGTTATTGTGCTGATTGTGTCATCACGTTTAGTGCTCTAATTAGTTTTTGGTTTGACACTCACAGTAAGAGAGTTACACTGAAAGTGTCTGAAACTGGCAAAACTTCATCAGAGGAAAAAACTGATCGCAACAGCCATTAATCAGCTGTCAGTGAATATGTCAAACTAGTGGTCACCAAATTTGGTCCTGGAGAGCCGGTGCTCTGCAGAATTTAGTTCCAACTTGCCTCAACACACCTGCCTGGCAGTTTCAAGTATATTTAGTAAGATCTTGAACAGCTTATTCATGTGTGTTTGATTAGGGTTAGAGCTAAACTCTGCAGGGTAACGGCCCTCCAGGGCCAAACTTGGTGACCACCGTGTCAAACCAATGATCAAACACTACATATTTTAGCCTAGGATTTTAGAAATAATTTAGGATTTCCAAAACTTGTCACAGATGATCAAATTGTGACAGCATTCTTCTCATTTCTCCCTGATCATCAAACCTTACTACATGCTAATTCTGAAACCCAGGAGAAAGGAAGATCACTCTGTACAAGAACCCTTGGTGCTAAGGGGGATCGTAAGACCCTGGAGGTCTAAGGCTGGCAGGGAATGAGGCTGATTGAGCCCCTGAAGCTTGAGGAGCCGTCAACATCTATAGAGGAATGTTCAGTACCATTGTGATTGTGGGCCAATCGAGTATCAGATAAAGATTTTTTCTCCTGTCTCTTTTGACATTGTCTTTCCTTATCGTCTTGAAAGTGATATAAATATTGGTATAATATGCAAAATTGTGTGTATTTAATTAGCTCAGTCGCAAACTCAAATCCAAACACATTCTTCTCAGTCACTGAATTCTCAAATGCTCCCATTTTCTTTCCCTTCTCCCAACTCATTGATTTTAATTTTACATGAAAAGATCATCTTATGCAATCCACTTCACAATAAGAATGATACCAGTGTCTGTATAATATGGAAAATTGTGTTTATTTAGTTATCTCAGTTACAGGCTCAAATCTGAACATGACATTCCTCTCAGTCGACAAATTCCCAAATAATCCCATTTTCACTCCCTCCTCCTGAGAACGGCTGCACGCAAGCCGACCGGTCTCGACCAAACCTCTGGTTCTGGCCCAAATGAAACATCCAGGTCCCGAATAAAAAACTGGCTTGCGATGGTGTGGTCTCAAAATACTTTGTCTGTGGCCAGACAATTAAGGACTTAGGTGTGGCAGAAAGGGAAGAATGTGGAAATCGGATCTTTGCAGAGAGCAACGGCCCCACACCCTGTAGTCTTGGCTTCCTGCGAATGCCACACGCGCCCGTACAGACCAGCGGAGAGACTCCACGAGGGTTGTCCTCCATTGTGTTCGGCTTTCTGCTCAGAGATCTAAGGAGACCGGGGCCGACTCTTCCCCCTCTGTAACCCGTGGGACACCAATGGGAACCGATCCATCAAAGCTAGTGACATCTGAGCCTTGTTTTGGGAAGAGCTGCTTTCGGTTGCTCTGCATTCAGGCATAGTTTGTCGTATTTGGTAAAATAATGTAATTTTATTTACATGTATATTTTTTATTCTTAAAAGTGTAGTAAAAATGATGCAGACATACTGATGCCCTGATAACACTGGACAAGATAAATGGCTCCAAACAGGAAGAGGTACAGCCTGTTCAGCTGTACACGGGCCCCAAGGGTCACACCGATATCCTCCTCTTAAAATCTTTGACTGAAAACTCAAACCGCCTGTGATCACACAATATGCCACAGTCACAGATGTTGAGTGCCAAGTTTTAAAGTTTTAATAATGTAAGAGGAAAAAGAAACTTACAAATCAAGCTAAATGAAAATTGCAGTTTTTATAATTCAAAAGAGATCCATTGAAATATTCTGTAATGATATACAATAACTTAATAAAATACATAAATTGAATTAAAAATAAATATTAAAAGAAAACCAAGTAAGAATATAGTTGTATAAATAATTTCTAGATTTAATATGCATGTATTTTTGAGTTTATCAATCAAATATAATACAATAATATGCACACAGAAATTAATTAATTAATTAATTTTCTTTTCGGCTTAGTCCCTTTATTTGCCACAGCGGAATGAACCACCAACTTATCCAGCATATGTTTTACGCAGCGGATGCCCTTCCAGCCGCAACCCATCACTGGAAAACACCCATACAGTCTCATTCACACACATACACTACGGACAATTTAGTTTACCCAATTCATCTATAGTCTTTGGAGTGTGGGGGAAACCGGAGCACCCAGAGGAAACCCACGCCAACATGGGAAGAACATGCAAATTCCACACAGAAATGCCAACTGACCCAGCCGAGGCTCGAACCAGCGACCTTCTTGCTGTGAGGCAACAGCGCTACCCACTGCACCACCGAGCCGCCACGCACACAGACATGGAAAAAATAAATAACATTTTACTTTTCACAAAACAATAAATATAATGTGTATATTCTCAAAGGTTTCCAACCTTTCCCCCTCATTGAATACATTTATTTCTTAAACAAATTTTACTGTATGTAAAATCCTTTGCTGGACCCAAGTAACTTTTTTGTGTGTCAAATCTCACTAGAAATCATGGAAGCAATGGGAAAACAGATCTGGCAGGCAAAAGAAAGAAGAACAAATTGAATCATCCTTCAAACGGTATGATATCAAGTGACGTCCAAGAAATAGGCAGAGTCGTAATAGGGCCCTTTACCTTGACTCCAGCAGACTAGTACAGGTACAGTGTTCAGAGTGGTTTCTTTCAGGTTCGCTCCTTCTCATCAAAGCTCTATAGTCTCCAGTCAGACCTCTCCTGATTGATGAGCACTATATAGCAGCATCTGCCTCTGAAGGAGACTTTGCCCTCTCCTGCATTCTGTCGACCCTCCAATACATTTTTAACCTGTGAATCCATCTTTGATTTGTCGAAAATTTATTTTTAAATGGGACAAATTAATGAAATCTGTGTTTAAATGCTATAATCAGGTCTCTGGTGCATCTACTCAGAAAAAGTTTCTCTCAGAAAATTTGTCATTCAGATTTCCCTCCTATGATATTACGACCCATTAATCTGCAGTGTTGGGGGTAATGCATTACAAGTAGTCCGAGTTACATAATAATATTACTTTCCTAAGTAACGAGTAAAGTAATGCATTACTTAAAAAAAAAAAGTAATAATATTTGAGTTAATTGTTCAAAAATGTAATGTGAGTTCGTTTTTAGTTTAATTAATTAGCTTTTAAAAAATAAATTGCTGAATTAAAATTAACGTAGTCACGTTGAATCACGCACTCAATGAGAGAATGCGAAGGCCAGAGCCTTTAATTTCTGTGATGGAAGTATTCTCATTATTTTGAACACATGGAAGGAAAGGGGATTGTCTTACTGGACAGTGATTTTACTAATAAGACAAAAAGTACAAAAGCAAACACTGCTTTTAACTTTCATTAATCTGTATATATGGCATGTGTAGCTCTGGGTTCCGGAAGTTCTCAGAAGGTAACATTATCTTAAATTATTACTTTTTGATGTGTTTTTTCAAAGGTAAATGACGGTTATAAAGTGCGTTGTCAATTGTAGAGGTCTTCTATTTAAAAAAGGAGAAAAAAACCTGCAAGTTCTGAAAGAGATCAAGCCTCAGCCAGGTAAGAAAAAGTAGCGCAAAAGTAAGTCAAAAGTAACGAAACGCATTACTTGCCATAAAAGGTAACTAAGTAACGCAACTAGTTACTTTTTTGGGGGAGTAACTCAATATTGTAGAGCAAAAGTAACTTTCCCCAACACTGTTAATCTGCACATAATATCTGGTTACTTAAGCTGCTTTGACACAATCTACATTGTAAAAACGCTATAGAAATAAAGATGAATTAAATTGTAGAAGCTGTATAATTTACAATGCTTAGATATCAGGGGAAAAAAAAACAAATGTTCTGTTGTTAGATAAACCAACAAACATAAGATTCCCCATATACGCTGGATGTTCGAGCCACTGAAGACACTGTGGTGATTTTTTTTGTATTGGAATATGCAGTAGAATGTTGGTAAAGTGTTTCATATTTGGGCTAAATGTATGTTATGCTGGACTGCTTCAACAACGAGGGTCAGTTCAATGATTTTTCAGAAGGACGAGTTAATGGTAGCACTTCAAACTCTAACTTCATATCCAAAAGGAAAGGTGTGAAACCAGCATACAATAGGCTTCACACTTTCTTTGGCATAAATTGTTCTGTGCTGCAAGATAAAGTGGATTGATTTGTCAGACGCCATTCATGATTTTGGTTTTTGCTTGTATGATGGCTCTGAATTGTCAAAGCACCTCTCAAAACATTTGCTACTGATGGGAAAAAAAATCGAACCCAATCCATTTTTTTTTCTGGTGTACAGTTTTGAGAGCTCTGTGCAAATGTCATTGACACAATGTGAGGTCAAATTTTGGATGAAAATTTCTGATGTAGTGTGCATTGAACACTCCAGCAATTCTCTATGCGCCATCTGCTGGAAGAGAATGAATTAGCATTTTTAACCAGCGTGTCTACCAGCGTGGGGTATTTTTGTCCCAGGCATAATTTCACAAAGTCAGATATTTTTTTAAATTATACAACCTATTATAAATCACCAACTACACAAAATAATGTATGTTGCTCCTCTGTGTGATTCATGATTAAAGTGCAGTTGTTGTCTGTAATTTGAAATCACTGCAGATTCAGTCTATGATGTAGTAAATAAACAACTTGCTCACAAACTATTTTTTTTTCTGGTTTCTAGTAAATAATAATAATGTAAAAAACAGGAACTCTAGATTAGAATTAGCCAATTTGCTAGTAAAAAAAATCATAATCAGCTATGAAAAATCATAATCTATGCATCACTAAATAGTGTAATGACAAATCTGTACAAACAATTCATCATCCAGAGCTCTATTGTCTAACTGCATCTCTGTTTAATGTTTGTCGTATTTTTTATTTATTTATTTATTTATTTTCTCATATTTATTTTGTGTTGTCACTTGTCACTTTACGTACACTGGAAGCTTCTGTAGCCAAAACAAATTCCTTGTGTGTGTAAGCACACTTGGCAATAAAACCGATTCTGATTCTGATTATTTAAATAAACCGGTAACATGCTTGTCGATGAGTTAAATCAACTTTACTCCACAGGAACTACTGAAATGTATCTTATAACCATCTGCAGTGTCAGAACAGCATGTAAAAGCTCTGCCCTCGTCTGGAAAGCAGCAGCTCATTTACATTTAAAGGTACATACAGAAAAACTGCATGTCAATTTGACAAGCTTTAATTAATGATATGTGGGGTATTTTGAGCTGAAACTTCACAGACACATTGTGTGGACACCAGAGACTTATTTTAGATCTTATGAAAAAGGCCATAATATGTCCCCTTTAAATCTGTATTTGCTATTCGATTCAATGTTTTTTTGTTTTTTTTTTAAGAATGACAGATTTTCCTCTATTTCCGAGCTCACCTGTTTTTTTCCAGCCCAGGCAAACCCAGACAGACTATAATGGCCTGTGTTAATGGAAACTGGAGCGGAAACTAGGGAGGTGGTGGGTCATGGGATTTCCTGACATGACTGTATCAATATGTTTAACATGTTCCTCTTCCATGTTTTACAATCGGACCGCAGGCTCCCTCTGGCCTGCCAAGCCCTTCCCACATAAAACAAGTCAGCATGTCGGCTCTCTGGAGCTCGGAAAGACATTGATGGATCTTCAGAGAGCAAGATGCCATCGCAGTCTGGTGGCCACTCCTTCAGGAGCTCCTCTTTTTTATTCCCTTCACGCTTCACGTCCTGGGATCTTATAATTCAGCGCTCTCTGTCCAATCAGAATCTGTGACCTCACTGCTCAAGCTGTTTGCATGATCAGTCTACTTTTTAAATGTAATATATATCTGACATGCTAAATTAGGGATTTAAATATGTAATTTTTAAATCAACATTTAATGTCATATTTCCTTATTATTGTTGTTCTTTTTAAATGAATCAATTAATATAATTATTATTAGTAGTAATAACAATGATTAATGTCCACTGTATTATCAGTATACTATAATAGCTTAATTAACATTAAAAGTATAATTTCCAAATTTTTTATTACATGTACAATGAATAAAAATGTTATTATTGTTATTACTCAATAATAATAATAATGGGCGACACAGTGGCTCAGTGGTTAGCACTGTCGCCTCACAGCAAGAAGGTTGCTGGTTCGAGTCTGGCTGGGTCGGTTGGCATTTCTGTGTGGAGTTTGCATGTTCTCCCCGTATTCGCGTGGGTTTCCTCCGGGTGCTCCGGTTTCCCCCACAGTCCAAAGACATGCGCTATAGGTGAATTGAATAAACTAAATTGGCCGTAGTGTATGTGTATGAATGAGTGTGTATAGATGTTTCCCAGTACTGGGTTGCAGCTGGAAGGGCATCCGCTGTGTAAAACATATGCTGGATAAGTTGGTAGTTTATTCTGCTGTGGCGACCCTTGATGAATAAAGGGACTAAGCCGAAGGAAAATGAATGAATAATAATAATAATAATAATAATATCATTATTATTATTAAAACTATATTTCACCTTTTCTGATTTTTAAATCAACCTAGTGGTTTTATTCATGTAAATGTATCTATATTACTCATGCAATAATAAAATAGACCAAAAAAAAAAAACCTCAAGGAAATATACTTTTCATACTTGCAAGTATTCAAGAGATACTAAATACAGTCATAACTGAATGGAAATTGAAGTATATTAATGTTGTAAATGAATACATCCTCTTTAAAGTTCCACAATATTTTTTATATCCCACCCCACTGCTTTTTCTACCTACATCTGTAGTGCTACTGAAAGGCAGTGATTTCTCTTTGTCAGCTCAGGTTGAGTTTTACTGGAAAAGGACTGTGGATTTCAACGGCTCTGTTTTCCTGAGGAAATATCTGAGAAGCAAACCTGCAGAGCAAACAACTGTGTTACTCCAGAGCAAGACTTCCTTCAAGGAGATGTGCACCTTGTTAAAAAGCCCAGGATAGTTTTTCAAACATAATAGCTTTTGTTTAAACGCTAGGGATATTTTCCTTTTGAACAGCTTTCTAAATTTAGATTTATAATTTATTTATAATTAATGCAAGACACTGAAACCCCCAAAAATATTTTTTTCATGCACCTGTTAATTTTGTGATATGGCTTTTTGTAAAGTGTTTTTTTTTTTCAGTCTAATGTAACTCAAATATCTCAAATACAGTATATAAGTGTTTCTTTTATCCAACTTAATTAATATATGTCTGTAGATTTAAACAACATACATATTTTTTAAAGGCTGTTTTCTCAAAATCTCAGCAATCTCCAGTTTTACATAAACCAAATTTCACAGGTTTTTTTTTTCATATCTGTAATCTGAAGGATTTTAGTGAGAGATTTGTTCATACATAATTCGCCTCATTATTTCATAACCAAAAATTAAATCCTATTCCTTTTCTAGGTTGAGATAAAAATAGATTCACAAAATCCCTTCTGGAAAAACCTTTGACTCTAATTTGTCAAAAAAAAAAAATCTAAAATTTGAAACCTGACATCATATTTTTTTTGTGTGTATGCAAGAAATAAATGCAGATCAGTGCATATTTCATTAAATAATGCCTAATTTGCTTATTTAAACATAAAATTGTAAAAAATTGTAAAATTCATTTCTTTTACTCCCATTCCCCCAAATGTCTCGCCTTAATCAGTTTAGTCTCAAAAAATAAATTCAGAATTGTGAGATTCCCCCTCCCCCCCCCATTCTCCCCAACGTCTTGCCTTAATCATTTTAGTATCCTAGACGATCAAGAAATAAATTCAGCAATAAAATTGCATGGTGCAAACTTATAACTGTAAGGAAAAAGTCATAATTCTAACTTCTTTTCCCCCTCACACTGTAAAAAGCGATTATTTTACTTAAAATTCATATTTTTTAATGATTAAAATAAAATCTTTTTTTTTTTACCCCTATTCACCTGCAGTGTCTCACCTTATTAATTTTACTATCCAGCATGATCAAGACGTGGCTCAGCAAAGCACTGCCACTGTACTGTATATTTTACATAGGTTTGTCCATACAGTATGTGCTGAAACTGGTTACGGTAGTTTATTAACTTCTCCTTCTGCAAAAATATAGAAGTGGAAATTAATCTGCGCCGGCCTGTGCTGTGGCTTGGGAAAAAGTGCATATGCCACAGTTTGCAGAAGCTGGCATGAAGCTGCTTCGTTTCCAGGAGGTTTCTCGTGAAATAAATGCTGCAAAACCTCCATGAGAAAGTCCAGATTCAGTCGTGTTGACCACACAGGGATTTGGGGATTACGTCTTGATTACCATGTTTCAAACATCATCTTGTGGTGGAGAGCGACATTAATCAGACTGGAGAAATAACACATTTAGAGACAACAAGACAGACTTGGCAGGAGAGGGTTTGAAAAGAAAGGCAAAAGGAGGCCCACATGGAGCTGTTTAATGTGCAGGAGTGCTGAGGCAGATATTCTTATACGGTATACTTAGGGTGTCGTTTTACCCTACAGCCAATATGGAGGAGCTGTGGGTGCTTGTTAAAAAAAATTAAAAAGGTTTTTGGAACTTATTAATATGACAATTTTAACTTTTCTGAATCAAGAGATAGAAATTCAGAATTTCAATCAGATGATATATGCTGTAATCTCATGCTTTAAAGAAATAGTCACAATGAGTAGAATTGTGAGATATAGCCGAAGTGTGAGGGAAAAAAAGTCAATTCTGAGTTTTAACCTTAAATTAAGATTTTTAAAAAAAATCTATTATATGTATTTTTATATTTTAACATCTTGCAGTTTTTTTCCTTTAAAAAAATTGATTAGTTACTTTACCTAAATAGTGAGTAAACCCATTGTAACATGAAACTTTTGACTTATAATTAGGCAAAAGGTTAATTAACTTAATTGTAAAGCAACCCATTTACTTACTTTTATCAAATAATTTTTTTTAACTTTTAAAAAGTAATCACATTTTACAGTGCAGAACTGCAACATTTTTCTCAATGTTGGGAGTTTATATTTTGTAATTATAAGAAAAAAAACAAATTGTGAGATACACTTATGCTAATGATACACAGGGCAACTTTTTGGGCAATGTTGCCGGCAAAATTTGCGGAGCTACGTTGCTTGGCTATTTTTCTATTAAGACTGGGCAACAGTATTGTATCTGTAGCCATTGCCCTAATTAATTACCCTGTGTCTCACCTGGTTGCCCATTTATAGTATCATTTCCTAAAATTGCCGAGCAACATTTCTCAGAAAGTTGTTCATATTTGAAAAACAAACTGCGTGAAAGTGTGAAATATTAACACAGAACTGCAAGATATAAACGTTAATAAGAAAAAAGGTATAACTCACAATATTTAAAAAGAGAATTGCTCAAAAAAAAAACTGATCAAATGTTTCATAATTCATATTCAATCAAATTCCCCAGCATTGTGACTTTAGCGTCACAAGTTTTTATTTCGCAACTCTGGGAATGAAAGAATTGTGAAACCTAAATTTAGAATGGTGAGAAATAAAGTCAGCATCGTGAGACTATAAAAACCCATTTGAGAAAAAACGTCGCAATTCTAAGAATTTAAGCAAGAATTAAGAAGAAGCAAACCTTGAATTGCAAGAAATAAGATACATTGTGAGAATTCTGATATTATGTCTCAGTTCAGAATAAACATTATAGATATAATTACAAAAAACTGACAAAAAGGTCTGTTTTTATGTCACATTTTTTACTTTATTTGTTCTCTCAGCACTGAAACGTTTTATAGTTTATATCTCACAATTATGAGAAAGAGACTTGTGATATATAAACTTGCAACAAATAAGTAAATTCTCAATTCACAGGCGAAAAGTATAAGAACTGTGAGAGATAAACCCAGTACTGCAGGCATTTTAATGTTGAAAAGAGGCACAGTGCTAAGCAAAATGCAAAAACATCAAAAAATAAATTTAAAATTACGAGATATCTTGCAATTCTGTCAAAAAAAGTCAGATTTTTGTCAAATCAATTCAGAAAATCAGAGATCCTCTAAACAAAATGGTAAAAATTCAGATTTCATACCTAAAATATGAGTTTATATCTTGCAATTGTGGGTTTATATCTTGCTTTATATTTCAGAATTCTCAAAACTCCAAAAGAAATGTCTGAATTGCGAGAGGCAAACTTGTGTTTGAGAAATACATGTGTAGTTCCCATAAAATACCCATAATTGTTTTTAAAAAGTGTTTGAAGAATTCTGATATGTAAAGTCAGAATTTGAGAATAATATTATGAAAAATAGGTAATAATTCTGAGTTTTTATCTCGCAGTTTTGACTTTTTTGACTCTCAAAAATTTTTGAGAAAAAAAATCATTTTCTTTTTTTAAATCACTAATATGTGTTTCTATCTTGCAATTGTTGGTTTATATCTTTCTAAAATTAAACAATTGAAATATTTAAATTAATTTGTTTTATCCTGTAGCTGAAAGAAACTTCCTTAAGGAACAATTGTGTCACACAGAAGAGCAAACCTTGGAAGAAAAGAAACTTTCCTCATCAGGTGACTGCAGACTGAAGTTTCGATAGGAAGCAGCAGGTAAAATCAGAAGGGGTCAAACAGCAGTCCAGTCACCCGGCTCTTGTCTTCTGTCGGCCGCAGGAAGAGATAGGAAGCCCAGGAACAGGCTTGATGGATGTCGTAGAGTGCAGAGAGGAAGAAACAACATGGAAGGGTGCAGAGGGCCTGGCTATTTTTGCACCGACATCCGGAAATGAGCCCCAGTCCTAAGAGGAAGCAGAAAGAGTGGCTTAGCAACCAGAAGCAGGAAAGAAGCTTGTGTTTGTAGACGCTGTTGACGTGAAGAACACAACAACAAAAACTACTCTGCTCTCAAAGGTATTTATTTATATATTATTAATATAATATGTATTAATAAAAATTATATTTGCCTTAGCTTATTTTAATTAACCACACAAAATGTTAACAAATATATCTAATGAAATACATATTGTGATGCATATTAAATGTATATTAACTTTAACATTTGAATGAATGTATTTAATATAAATTTTGTGACTTATCAATATTATTTATTGATAATAATATTCTACTGGTTCCTATATTGAGCACATTTTCAATATTTCAATAATATATTCATATCATAATATATGATGTTCACTAACTTCAACAGAATTTATCCATTTATTTATTAATTATGTATTATTATGTATAATGTAATTGTAATTGTATTTTTTTTTTTCAATTTGCCCCTCAATGGCTACATTTTCATTCATAATTTGCATTTATGAGTAATTATGGCACTAATATTTTAGAATACTACTTATATATCTACTGTTATATTTATTCATTTCTATGTTTGTAATATATTTAGACTATTTCCCAGTATTTCCCTTTATGTTTCCTTCACTTTTGACTTCTTTTGATCTTATTGCATGATTTAATTTTACATTATATTATTTATTAATTAATAATTATATAAATAATAATTATGAAATTAACACCAATAAAAATATTTTAGTAGCCTTTTATTTGATTTTATTAATAATACAAACGAAAGCATGATGTAGTTTTTATGCTGCAAACACAAAGAAACACTATTCTACGGCTAAATACCAAAATCAAAGTCCAACCACTGATCTCAGGTATAATTTTCAGCACAGGCTCATCATTGTGATCTCCATCTATGATTAATATGGCGTCACCAAAAAAAGACTTTCCCTTTCCATAATTGGCTACAAATGATATACATCAAAATCACTTTCTACATAGGTGGCACTTAAAAACACGCGCTTTACAACGATGTAGTAAATCTTCTTCCCGACATCCACCTAAAAATACCGCCCTTTTTCATCTCTCTTCCGTGTGGTCCGCCGTAATTGTTTTCAGCTAATATCACACCCGAAACCCGCCTCAGTTAAACAGTCCGAGTTTTAGGGTCAGACTTTGGGACGGTTTCAACATCAACACTCGTTCCTGGACGTCCCGAAAGGCTTTATTTAAACTCTTGCCCACCTCCAGCGTCCTGTGTTTTCTGCCCGTCTGTAAGTGTCGGTTGACCGCAGTGTTTTCCCACATTTCCTCGAGTTTGACGAGGAAGGCGCTTGTTCAACATGTTTCCCGCCTCAAACCTCCCACGTGTCGAGCGAGCGGTGACATCACTTGATTTAAGAGAGCTGTGCCGCTGATTGCAAACAGACTCTGCTGAGGAGGAAAGCTGAGCTCACGGCGGCCATTTTTAATGCTTGATAAACTGTTGACTCTGTTAAAAGTCATTGAGGGAGTTTTTACCGTGAGTGTGATTTCACAGTATTTTATTCTGATTTGTGACTAATAAAAATGGCTTTGTAACTTTTAAGCAAATGGTGGTTTTCTTCTGTTATTCTTCTATATTGGGTTATAATTATATTCATATTTCATATATATTTTTAGTAATAGTTTAGTTGTATTTTTGTTGTTTTATTTGATTATTAGGCTTTTTATTAAAAGCATATTATTGAAATATTATAGTCTACAATAACTAAATTACATTAAAATAATTAATTACATTAATGTAATGTAATTACATTAAATACAATAATTAAATAAAAAAATTGACAATTAATTTAACATTTCTAATATTTAATTATATTAAAGAATAATAAAACTTTTTAATATAAATTATAGAATATTATTAAAATCATTTAAATATATGATATATTTATTTGCAAATAATATTAACTTGTAATCTTTATAATTTGTAATGTTGCTATATAAGTTAAAATAATTACTCATATAATTTAATATAAAAAAATATATTTACAACATAATTTACAATAATGTAATTAGAAATAGAAATATAATATAGATATTGATAAATAATAATATAAATAAATAATTAATATAGATAATATTAATAAATATATATTAATAAATAATATAGATAAATAATTTATCAATATTTTGAATAATATTCATTATTTTCACAGTTCTCTCAAAATTGTAAGTAAATATGTTTATTATATATGAAATGTAATGACTTAAAAATATTATATTCAAATAGACTAATATTACTTTATTAGGTATTATTTATTATTAGTTATGCATAATTATTATATTATTATTATAAAAGTTATATATTTCTATTTTTATATATTAGATTTCTTATATTTAAATACTACATAATGTAATTATGTAATAAGTACAAAATTATTATTAAATTAATGTTATTATAACATGTTCACACTACTAATAATTATAATTGTTGTTGTTATTATTATTATTATTATCATATAAATTGTACAATAATATAATTTTCATTCATTAATTTTCTTTTCGGCTTAGTCCCTTTATTAATCTGGGGTCGCCACAGCGGAATGAACCGCCAACTTATTCAGCATATGTTTTACACAGCGGATGCCCTTCCAGCTGCAACCCATCACTGGGAAACATCCACACACACTCATTCACACACATAAGCTATGGCCAATTTTAGCTTACCCAATTCACCTATAGCACGTCTTTGGACTTGTGGGGGAAACCGGAGCACCCGGAGGAAACCCACGCGAACACGGGGAGAACATGCAAACTCCACACAGAAATGCCAACTGACCCAGCCGAGGCTCGAACCAGCGACCTTCTTGCTGTGAGGCGATCGTGCATCCACCGTGCAGCCTAATATAATTTTTGTGCATGTAATTATTAAGCTTATGTAAATAATAATAACAGTTGCATTTAACAACTGTACAGTACAGTAACAATCGTACTGTAATTTACAGTCTGTCCTCTGTAAAGGCCACAATTACAGCTGTGTGTCGTGATGATGAATGCTGAAAGTGTCGCAGCATCTTGATTGGTTTGTTGCCGTATGATTAAACAGACTCGAGTTGTCGCGCTGTCTGTCAGTCCCGTTATTACAACGGCGGCACACAATGAGGCCTGACCTTCAGCACATCACAATACATCTGTCTCGCCGCATCACGGTACATCTGTCCATTAAAACAGCGTCTCTCCACCTGAACATCTGCGCGCTGACACTCTCCTCACCGCGCATGCGCGATGTGGGTGCGTGATAATGCAGTCCGATTGATTTGCTTACTTTTCTTTCTTCGGCGAGCATTATATCAATTGATTTCAACGCCCTATTCATTACACCGACCTCGATGACGCGGGTTCAGACGTGTTTGTTTTATTTGGGGCAGAGGATCAAATCATTCATAAATACTTTAGCACGTTTACTGTAAGACAAATATGGTTATCGATTTGGTGCCATTATTACAGTCGAAAGCCCAGATGAGGCTGTAACAAACGGAAGCTGCTTGGCTGGAAGAGCTCAGCTCAGTTGTAGAAGCTGCATAACCTAATAAAAATACATAAAAGACTGCAGTTATGAAAGATCATTACATTACAGAAAAACAAAAACTGTAGGTCTTTGCGCCTCATAAATGTGTTCTATCCAATGTAGCTGCTGCACACAGAAATGATAATATTATTGAATATTACATTATATTAATTTTTAAACAGATCATACATATTATATACATACAGACATTACAAAATGTCTACATAACCTTTATGTATATATATATATATATATATATATACTTATTAAACAGATCATATCCTGTCAGTTGTACTCATGAATGAAAAAAACGCATCAAATAAATAAATAACATGACATTTTTATTGTGAATTAGCAAATGTAGTGAAATGTCTTACTATTTTTCAGCAAAATTGCTAAATTAATAAAATTATGTATATTATATTATATTATATTATATTATATTATATTATATTATATTATATTATATTATATTATATTATA